>JAENPR010000825.1:0-288182 GCA_018135685.1 Themeda triandra | reverse complement strand
GTGTGTGATTTTCGCAATTTCGATGTTCCGCTTTGTTACCGTCTCCTCTTTCATCTTATTTTGGCTATTTCTCGGATGGTGTGGTGTCTCGCTGGGCGATCCGATGCGGCGTTTCGGTGGGTTCATGGTGTGGATGATGGTGGACTCGATGTGGCGATTGATGGGTCTCCGCGGTTCCGATGTGCTCACCGTTTGGCGCATCCGGCTCCCCTAGGGTTTGTGGAGGTATGGTTATTTATCCATTTTTGGCTTGTTAATTTCTGGTGGTGATTCATGTACGGCATGACTTCTATGCTTGGAATTAGTGCTCGTTGTTTGGCTTATTTTAGTATAGATCTCGATTTTTTTTGCATGTTTCATGTGAGATTTTGGGTGTTAGGTGTTGGATTCGTCGGGTGTGTTGATGTGGTGATTGGGTGGATTTAATTGCTTGGCTATATTTAGGTGCTTGTATTGGTTGGTTACTCCCATGGTGGTCGATTATGCTAAGTTTGGCTATGTTTAGTTCTGTTATATTTGAGATGCATATTACTACGGAGTTTAGTTTGGTCGATTGTTCCAGTCATTGTATTGTATTGGAGGCGGGAGAGTTGCTGAAGCTGGGTAAGGATGTGCTTGATTTAGTATTAGTTGTTTGATCTAATAATAGATCCCCAATTTGTCATCTCGTTACCTCTAATTTTGAAGTCTAAAATTGTTAGCTCGACTTACCTATTAGTTCGTAAATAAGCTGAAACTGAATTATAGATGCCTTATTTTCATGTTAGCTTGGTCAATAGATGTGGTGTCATTTGTTAGCTCTAATTTTGAAGACTAAAATTGTTAGCTCTTCCTTACCTATTAATTCGAGATAAACAAACTGAATAATAGATGCCTTATCTTTATCTTAGATTGTTCAGTAGATGTGAGTGTTCTCCATTTTGTAGTATCTGATTTACTGTCAATGTAAATAAGAACAGGTGGTGACATGCTGCTACACTGCTTTTTCCGAACAAATGCATGATTAGCTTGTGTCTTTGTGCTCGTTTATGTTGTTGTGAGTTACTTGCTTGGTTGTGGTGAATACTCAAGTAGTTCAACCTATTCTATTAATTATGTTACATATAGTCATAATTGGTTGTGCTGAAGAGTCATACAATTAATCCTTGTTCTGGTTTAGGATTAATTTGCCCTGTACTTTTGTCTAAATTTCGTGTTCTCCTTTACTTTTGATCTTGTTAAAAATTGATGTCATCTATTGCCTCAATTTTTTCTTCTTCTTTTTTTTTTTTTGTTTTGCTAGATGGTTCGAGAAAGGGCTGCTGGTGGTGTTATTGATTTATCTAGTTCTGGCGAGTCTGATAATGAAGATTTTGAAGATATTCAGTGTTCTCAGCTACCTTTGTCGGATTCTGAGACATATGATGATGATCTTCAAACTGAGATTAATGTAAGTTCTAGTTATTCATATCATACCTTTTTGCATGTTAATGTCTTTCTATTATTGATTCTTTTTTTTGGTTAATGCAGGATGATTCATCCAAAGTGAGAGTTCAAGTTTTGACAAAATCTTGTATGACAAGTTTGTAAAAGATGTATGTTGTTTTTTGTCATAGTCTTTATTATATATTGTCTCATTGATTTTATTGCATTATTCTAATTTTTCAAAATATATATTTTGTTTAGTATAAGAAGGTGAAGCAAATGGAGAGAAGGTTTAAGATGGCGTTAAGTCATAAGGTAATAATCAATATCTATAGTCTTCTAATGTGATTCCCACCTATAAGGTCTGTCTAGTAGATATAAGGATCAGAATCACCATGCGATCTCATATCAAAACCTTTTGTTGAATAGGATCAATCACCATGCGATCTCATATCAAAACCTTTTGTTTGATTCTTTTGTTGTGAAGGATCAGTGATTAATTAACTCGAGTCGGGCTTGCCCAAACCTTTTACAATACTAATTTATACAAATTTACAATGTGGTACTATAATATTTACACCAATTTTGTGATTATAAGTTTAGTGCTAGGGTGATGTAAATTTAGGTTTTGAGTAATATAAATATGATTTTTAGTATGGATCATTTGAATTTGCTATTTGAATCTAGACTTTTTGGTTCATGTGGCAATTATTTCATCTCTATTATCTATCCTACATAGAAAAAATCTGTTTATTTGGATCTTGACTATTTCAAGCATGTGAAAATTATCTTATCTACTATCTTTCCTACATAGAAAAGATTTGGCATCTCTGTTTTTTGTTATTATTTGTTTCTTTTGACTTTTCAAATGTTTGTCAATCATGAATGCTATCTTCCTTACATAGGCAATCATCTAGAAATTTGTTATGTCATTTTCAAAGATTTCACTAACAATTTGTTCTTTGTTTTGAGCCGTGCCGGATAGGCATGTGGTCGCTTTTCACTGCTGCAGACATTTGCTTTTTCCCGAGGTGTTTCACAAGACCTCTGCAAATGTTTCTTCTTTTAAATTGATTTCTCATTTCATTTATAATGATATTTATTTAGGCCATACATGCATGATTTGTGGCTCCCTCAATATGTTGTACTCAAATGAATAGTGGGACAGTTTCTGGGTGTTGTTAGATTCTCTTTCTCAAGGTTGATTGACTGCTTTATTCCGGCTAACTTGGAAGCTCAAACCTGACTGGTTGTATCAAATGTTTTGATTTACATTATGTTTTTCTGAATTTTTTTGGATATATGTTTACTTGGGATAATTCGAAACCTAGTTGTTGTGCCTATTGTGCCTGATTTACATTGTGTCAAATCAATATTTTCACCAACATAGTCATTGTAAGTTTAGTGGAAGGGTGATGTAAATTCAGCTTTTGGTTGTCGTAAATTTGTTTCTTTAGTATGGAATTCTATTTGGCTATTTTGACTATTTCATCCATGTCACAATATTTTGTTCTTTGCCATATGTCCTTCATAGAAAAGATTTGGGATCTCTCGGTTATTTTGGTTATTTAAGTCATCAAGTATGAACGAGTTTGTCGAACCTTTCTCGGTGTATCTCTTAATCCTATGAATGGGTTTGTATTTTTAGGAAATGTGTTTCTACAATATTTGACATATGTGTCATATTTTTATTGTTATGTGACTTACATAGAAAACATTTGGAAATTTCTGGTTTGAAGAAATTTGCTTTGTTTTGTATGCATCATCTATGTTCTGAAACTATCTTAGGGCTCAATAGTCACTGATTATGAGTTTCAGGCTTTCAGTTAAAGGGTCATTTTTCTTTTTACGTAGACTTTGGTAGTATATTCTGGTACATAACTGATTTTTGCCAAACTGTAATTTCATTTCGTATTTTTAGAATTGCGATCTGGGCATGGTGCATAGACCTTTGCAATATTGGGTGATAAGACGATGGTGATGTCCCCTCAAGTGCTCATGGATTCAGTGTTGCAGGTGTTACTACTGCTTCCTTCCTTTATCAAATGAAAATTACTTTCTTTTTGATACCTTCGGTGGTTGATGAACGGTTGGTTGGTTTTGTGTGTTGAAACAGATTATTTCAGAATGCAACGGAGTTTTTGCTTGCTTTCCTTAGAGCATATTACAACGGATTCAGTCATGGTGAGTGGTCTATAAAGTTCACCTTCATAAAATTTTTTCCTTTTTATGTTGCAGAGAGCAATGTAGAATAATGCCTGTTCATCTAGTCATTATATTCTACTATTTTCTGACTCAGTGCTTATTCAACTATACCTCTGCCAAATAATGTTAGCAACTTGAGATTCTAGAAATGTGAAAATGTGGTTGTCTTAGATGTTTATTGGCTTTTCAGTGAATCTTATTGTTGAATGCAAACTGAGTGTGTGTGTGAACTTGGTTTTTTTATCTTGAAATGGATGGGGTATGCTCACCGTGAAAGTCTGTATATAATAAGCAGTCTGACGATAACGGCTTTTCAGGAAGATGTTGCTTGAAATAATGAGCAGAAGTGCCAATTTGAGTTTCAGGTAACTGAATGTGGTGAAATTGTACAAGTTCAGTGTGAAGCTACTTCCTTTGATGCATGTTTTGGGCCAACTGCAATATAATTTGATGATTTGCAGGTTGTTTGGCAAATCAGCACCGTGGTAATCGATACTGTCCAAAGTTTCAAAGAAAAGAAAGCAGGGGGGAGCATGTGCTTTGTAGGCAATGTGAAAAAGGTAACCTTTTTGAGTTGTGAGATACTTTGATCTATAGTGTTCTTTACACATCCGTTCTTCCTTTTTCGATGGCTCATGTGTCTAAGCATTGATCTCCAGTTATTCCAGTCGAAGGCACCTATGCATAAGGGCTAATTTAGGTGGTATGGAAGCTGTTATTGCAGAGAGGCAGCCTTTGCTGCTATATTTTGCTCCTATGTGAAAGTTAGTGTAATGCTTGTTGTTTTAGTGAGTTCCTATTTTGTGAGCAAATCCACTTTATATGTATATAATATAATGAACACAAGAACTGCATCAGATTTTTGTAGATTTACAGTATGGTAGTGATATGTTTACACCCATTTGATGATTGTAAGTTCAGTTAAAGGTTGATGTAAATTTTTATTTTGAGTGATGTAAATACGATATCAGTATGGTGGATAATACCTTCATTTCTTCTCTTAGTTTGTATAATTTTAAAATATATTTTTGTATATTTTAATTTGATTTTTGTAGTGTATTTTGTTGTTTAATGTGGTCCATTAGATTATGATCTAATGGATATGAACCGGCTATTTTATGTTTGAAAATCATCCAGATTTTGTGTTTTGTTGATCCGGCTTTTTGGCTGTCAAAATAGCCGGCTAGCATCTGTGTCTAAAATAGCCGGATTGGATATAGACAGATTCTGTTGTAATTCCAGTTTTTGTCACGATTTCTTTTTTTTTTTCTAGAACATGCCTAGGATCTTGTCACGGTTCCATCCATTCATTTTTTCAATTTATACACATAAAACTTGCCTGGTTTGCCACTCCTGCTGAGACATGGTGTCCCCGACGCCGGCGACACCACGCATCAGGTACCGCCACCGGTACCCGCCATCCACGCCCAGCAGCAGCTAGCCGTCGCCGCCGGCCTGCATCCGGCAACCAGCGCCATGCTAACACAGAAGCGGGCGAAGGCCCCAGGCCGAGGGGCCTCCACTGCTCAGGCCTTGTTTAGATGCCCAAGTTTCGACATCCAAACTCGGCAAAAATTTTCTGTAGCAACACTGTAGCGTTTCTTTTGTATTTGGTAAAAATTATCTAAACATTGACTAATTAGATTCAAAATGTTCGTCTCGCAAAATATAATAAAACTATGTAATTAGTTTTTGATTTCAACTACAATTAGTACTCCATACATGTGCCGATATTTTGATGTGATGGAGAATCTTCTTTTTTATAGTGCCAAATGCTGCTTTTTGGTGCCAAACTTGGGCATCTAAATAAGGCCTCAGCTCACCGGCGGCTGCTGCCACTCTGTGAGCCGGTCGATGCCCTCCGTCCGGCCACATCGCCGGGGCTTCCTTAGACAAAACAGCCGCCGCCGCCTACTCTGTTTTCGGGGGAGCAAGTAAAGGAGCCGCCGTTATTTCTTTTAGCAAAAATGATACTTTTTTTTAGAGAACCATGGGCCCTCCAATATAGCCGTTTTGGGCCCCCGTGTGATGAAATCTTGAGAAGCCCATGTTAATTTCAGCCCGTTATATACTTAGACCTGTCCCTTCCAAACCAACGCACACCGCCGCCACGCGATTTTGGTGCGGATGTGGATTCTTCGTCTGTGCCGATGCCCTATTTCTGCCAAGCAACTCTCCTGCCCCGGCACCCCAAATGCACCGCCTCTCCCCTCTCTTGCGACCTCTCTTCTCTCTTCCATGGTGGCTGCCCCACGCTTGGCGGCATCTGCTCGACATGTTTCCCGGTGTGTCATCTTATACCGATACTAAAGTTTCGTGTTTAATTGTTTGCTTTATATTAGTTTTCAAATCTGGATTATAGCTCACTGCGGGATTTGAGGATTGTTTCTTGAAAATATATCTCTAGTGGGAAAAGTTATTCAATAGGCACAATCTCCAAGATCACCGATAACAAGCAAGATGCAAAGAGGTCAGTAGGAGATATTATTACTTTGTGTGGAGATGGCCGTTCTAGCGATGGCGAAGTAGATGTCAGCGAAGCTGAAGACTATGAGAATTCGGCAGAGGAGGACATCTCTTGTAGCGATGATGACATGGTTCCTTCTTCTTTATGTATATTTGATCATTCGAGCCACCGTGATGGTTCTCTCTACAGGGGCACCCTAGCATGGACAAAGGTCTATCGTATTGCTGATCGTAATGAGAGTAAGTGATCAAATGCCCCCTTTCCTAGTTTCTACCATTTTGTTCTTAGGGCATTTTATCAAGCCGCAAAAAACTATTGTATATTCTATAAATCTATAGAGGTTAGTTGTGCTTTATTTTATTCACTTACAGTGCACAAGTTGCAAGAGAAGCATGTTTGAAAAGTCTCATCTAGCATTAACTGTTCATATGAAAATGTTTCAAAGATCCCCATTGCTTAGCCTATTTTACAAAGGAACTGTGGAGGCAATGAAGAAGAAAATAGGCAGTGCATGAATGGGCAATCTAGTTCTACTTTACCCAGGGTTTCGCGAATCATTTTGTTATGAATTGATGGGTACATGAGACATGTTGGACAATATTTTTTTTAAATGTCTAGATAACCACATTGATGTTTGTTTTAAATTTCACATTATCTCCACAAGACCACAACCACTAAAATAGGGTCACTTCATCCCATGTTCCATGATGACATTAGTCTTATTCCCTCTCCTATTTATAGAAGTTTATTTTAAACTAGAACATTTTACCATGACATATGACATGCACCATGTTAAAGTACAATCCTGTATTTTATCATACATAACATTGGTGGCCCCTACTGCACCCCCCCCGACTTTGGTGGGGGTGGAGAGTGAGACCCCCCAAAAAAGGCACATGTGTTTGTGTCTAATGTATAACTTACTATTACAACATAACATGTAACTTTTTTCTGAAGCTCAATTGGAGGCAATGACACAATCGGATCCCAAAGATTGTGTTCAACTAGGTGGAGTTTGCACAGAACATCCGCCAGGTCACTTGTTCCAATTTTTCTCAATAAAGTTGGCTAAGATCCCCATGGACAGTGGCTCAGTAGAGTTGTATGGATACATAGCTGTGCGTGATCGTCTCGATCCATTACTTAACTACATTGTTAATATTAGCAGGGATGACCCTGTCATTATGGAACAGGTACACATCTGAACATATCTACAATTATTTTAAATTACTATATTTATTTCACAATATATGGTCAACCTTCTTGCATCCATTGAACAAATGAGACATGAGCACACATACTTCTTGGCAGCATGCTGCAGAAATCTATTTTACATCATTAAAGTCGGGGTAGAGCGAAAGTTTTGCATTATCTATGCTATTGAGATTTGCACAGTTTGCACTCTTGATTTCATTGTTAACTAGGAACTATATTAATTTACTGTATTTTTGTGCCATAGGTATTATGTGATTATTTACCTCCTTTAGTAACACTTTGGTTTGATATCTGCAAAAAGAGGCTTCTAACTAAGTCATATGTCCTGAAAGGCTGAATTCAGCTCACCACGACCTGCAGCTGCACTGCATCTACATTAGGAAGCAGTCTAGCAGCTGCAGCAACAACCATGCAGCCGCATCTGTAGCCATAACATCCGAACAGGATACCATACCAAGTTATATCGTGCAAGGTCACTGTGGTAGCAGACCTAAAATGCAAAAGTAGGCTTTGCAAATTGCGGGGGGAAAAAAATAATATGGTTGTTGGATCCTTGGTTAGTTGGTTGCTACATTTTCCAGCAGAGTTGTTTTACCTTTGGTTTTACAAAATTGTACTTTTTTCTACAGGAATACAGTAGGAAGATGCATACTTTGAATGAGCCTATCCACAACAAAGTTTTTTTCCTCTGTTTTCATTGGACACAGTCATATACAATTGAATATTTATGAATGTAATCAAACAAATAGTTGCACGATTTTCCTTTTTTTAAGAACAGATTTTTTTTTTGATGAAACAGAGGGGCGCGCCCTACTGGATTTTATTAAAGTAAAAGAGTAATTAAAATTACAAGCTCCACGAAGAACAGATTTCATTACTCATATAATTCAGCTAAATCGCTGATCAGCATGGCCTCTATGAACTGAGGCATTATATCCCACACTACATGGGAACCACTAGCACATTACACCCATACGCTGCTATAACATCAGCAGTTTTATTACAGGAACGAGGACACACTCACACTCCATGACTGAAACTCTGGAATCAACAGGTGTTTTAGCTTGGTGACAATCCCCCGAGAGCTGACAACCTGTATTATTCACCATCAATCGCAGTTTTCACCACAGATGCGTCGACTTCCAGGAAAACTTGGTTCCAGCCCAGTTTTGCCACTTCCCTCAGACCAGCGGTGCATGAGCTTGGCATGAAGAGCATTCTGCAGAAACGTTTCTTCTCCCACGCCCAATTTTATCTTCATAATCTCTGACAATGAAGCCCCAGCCTCCCAAATTGGTGTTACTGTCATAGGCTCCATCAGTATTCACCTTGAATTAACAGGCTTTCTCCATTTTTGGACCTGAACACACTGAGCCTGACAGAAATCCGGCAATAGGCGATTTGTTTCTTTTGCCTGAAACCTGTCCGTCAGCAAGGCCGTCAGGTATGCCACTTCCCCAGCCATTCTCCGTCTTCCTTCCTCTCTCCATTTGTTCCTCTCCTGTCACCATAGCCAGAGCAGCATCACAGACATAAGCTGCAGCCTATGCTTCAGTATGTGGATGTTCACCATCATTTCTTTAGCTGAAACTGCTTCCGCTAAATCCTGTCTTACATCTTCCAGGTTGAGCTCTCTCCAGACAGCGTTCATTTCTTTGCATTATAGGAATAGGTGGCCTCCATTTTCATCTAGACTTCTGCACATACAGAAAACTGTATCTAGCCGCATACCACACCGTTTTAGCACAGTCCGGACAGCTAGCGTATTATGACTAAGTTGCCAGAGAAAATGCTTCCCTTTGGGTGGGCAGTCAATATTCCAGAGCTTCTGCCAAAATTCCTCCATACCTCCACTTCCTTCAGCACCACCGGTTCTTCCTGTCACTTTCCTGCTAGCTTCAGATGCTCGATGTACTTTGTATGCTGACTTGACTGAGAAGGCCCCTGATTTTCCCTTTATTCTGTTTGGTGCTGGATAAACAACTTAAATCTCAACCGCAAAATAACTCTTTAACTTAATATATTATTATAAGTGAAATAGTAATTAGTTCAAGATATATAATTCTAACTTTTGCTATGAAGGCTTACTAAACAGCAGCTTAAAACAATTTTGTAGGGTTCCCTCATTGAAATGTCTGGCCCTAAGCGAGGTATCGATATGTATGGCGATGCTCTACTTGAATACGACATGAGGATCAAGACAGGGGATCGAGAAGAAGATGATTTACAGCTGATTGATGGTGTATCAGTCCTCCCTGATATAATCTTGAGAACATGTAACCCATACACAAATCGCCTTTGTGGAGATCATGGTGCGGTTGACATAACCCGGGCACTTCTTTATAAAGCAGTGGAGGCAACAATAGACATCGCCGTATCAGAAGTGAAGAGCAATTTCGATCTATCTCTTAGCTCTTTTACTAGTGGGATAGATAAAGAAATCCAGCTCTTTCATGGCGCCATTGATGAGCCGCGCCGCTTGAGGAGGTATGTGGTTTCTGTAGTGGTAAAGAAATTACTGCATTTGAAGTTTAAGGTTGGTTCAGAGGAACACGATTGCTACTTCAAAGCAACTGTACATGGATGCAGCAGTCAGCATGTACGGACCGAGCTGGCCTCAATCTCGGTGAAGGTTGTTTGGTCAACTATGCCTTTTCGAATTTAAGTGATTCCTTGCGGCCAAATTAAAAATCAAGCTGAAAATTATTGTTCGCTGATTTGGCGTGAGGGTGGCTGATAAGCTAGGCAGATAAGTTAAGCGAACATTGTCTAAACTCTCTTATTTTGGGCAGTCTGTGAACGCTTAGTTGAAATGATTTTGCGGTTCTTTTCCTTCAGATTTATGCCTGTATCTTTTTGGGAAGCGTAATGATATATCTGTGCTTCTCTTTCGTTTGTCTTGGGTGATTTTCTCTATGCATTCAAGTTGAACTTGTTGCGTGCATATTGATATTAGGTTTTACTTTTTCTTTTTTCAACTATTTCTTGTTACTATTCCACGATGTCGAATTTACACCGAAAGCGACACGGGAATAAGCAACAGTCGTTTGACGTGACTCTTTCACAGATTATCAATGGATCAGCTCCGTGGATTGGATGGACCTGTTGTTGTTGGTAACTAGTTTCGGCGTAGATTCAGTGCACAAACTCCGGATTGGGCTTCTTGGGCTGTTTTTTTTTTTTTTTGCCCTTTCTTGCTCTCTGGGCCTTCTGTAACCTTGCGAACCATGGCAGAAAGTGACAGCCCATATTTATTTAGAGCTTACAACATTTCAGGCATTTTCAGTACAGCAATATTTTACTTCATTCCACGCTCAAAGTCTTGCCTTATTGCTGCCAGACTTAACCGCGAAAATCCTGTGGAATGCTGGCATCGTTTCCGCTGCAATGGCCATAGACACCTGCACCGAGCCAGTCTCCCTCCCAGAGTAGACAGCCATGATGCCATCTTGGTCTAGGGACGCCCTCTCTACCGTCGAAGGCCTCCCAAACCCAAAATCCACCGCGTACGCAGCGAACCACGGTGACCCCGCCACGAGGACCTTGCGGCCCGGCGGAATGGCTCTGATCTTGGTGATCAAACTGCTGACATCCACAAGGGGGTCTTGCTTCGCCTTCGCGACGGCGTCCCTGATGGCCAAGAACGCCAGCGCAGGCCCGTCTGCTCCGGTGAGCTCCTCCCCGCTGAGCGAGATCATGCACGAAGCCACACAGTTGCCTACGTAGGCGTCCGTCACCGGCGGTGACATGTGCGCGCGGCAGTCGGAGGCGAAGACGGCAAACACCGGAGCAGCGTCGGTGAAACCGCTGGCAAGCGCCAAGCAGACCCAGCCGTGGGCTGCCAGCATGGCGAAGGTTGATGGTGGCGCTGCTCCGGTGAGTTCCGGTTTGGCGGCGGTGAGCCGCTTCTTCAGACGCCGCAGGATGTGTCCGGAGAACGTGAATGTTCGCCGGCTGAGGAGGAGCTGGCATTGAGGCGTCGAACTGTGTTGCTTTGGCACAATCTGCATGTTATCAAATGCGTTTGAAACACTCCACATCCTAATAAAATGAGAAGGACAAGGAGAAAAAACTACAGCACATGTGACTGGTAGAAATATTTTTACAACAGTCCCGAAATTTTTAAAATTGGTTCCATCAAGTTTCTTTTACATAAATTCATTAAAGTTGACGGAAATCTTTTATAATAGACTTAGGATGTGTTTAGTTGCTACCAAAATTACGGCGAGCTGCACATAGTTAATAGACTAATTTTTTTGCCAAACTTGGTAATAAGTGTGGCTAAAATTTTGCTCGCCAAACTTTTTATGGTTGCCTCAGTTTGGCAAAGATTTGGCGTAGCAAACAAGCCCTCAAACAAAATGTTGGCATGATTTATGACTATATATCTAAGTACAACAATATGCTGCATAAACTTAGAAGCATGAGTCTAGATTTATATATATTTGCACTATTGTCCCCAGCCGTTGACCAACATAAAAATAGGACACATTTTTTTACTCTTTAATATTAAATTGGAGATAGATATAAATTAGTTTCTCCACGCGTTGGTTTGTTCCACGTGAGCCTTTTATGTTAACTAGGGGATCCCCCGTGCGTTACCGCGGGTATTAAGGAGGAATAAAAAAATATTAAAATAATGAATTACTAAGGTGGATGCATTGCATGTTAGAAATAGATAGTGGAGTTGATAGTGGACGGATGAGGTGGACGTGTTGCATGTTGAGAGAAATAAATATTGGAGTTGATAGTGGTTTCTCCACGCGTTGATTTGTTCCACGGGAGCCTTTATTATGTTAACTAGGGGATCCCGCGTTGCATGGGGTATGAAGGAGGAATAAAAAAATTAAAATAATGAACTATTAAGGTGGATGCATTGCATGTTAGAAATAGATAGTGGAGTTGATAGTGGACGGATGAGGTGGACGTGTTGCATGTTGAGAGAAATAAATATTGGAGTTGATAGTGGGCTGCTGAGGTGGACATGTTGTATGTTGAGAGAAATAGATAGTGGGGTTTGTTTATATAAGAGTTATAGATATGATCGAGTTTTCTTTTTTCCTCGTGTGTTTATATCTAGAGAAATTGGCTACTGTACTTCCTCTAAACTTGTATTTTTTCAATCATTTCGAATGCAAAAATCTTACACGAACCATAATTTTTTTTAATTTGTATAAGTTGTTATAGAAATTTTGCACAAGAATATTGATTTTTTAAAGGCTGACAAGAGTTTTGCGACTATTTTTATTATTAGAAGATGGAAGAAAAACAATCGAGTACAAAGGAGTGCAGTGCACGTGTAACATTTACGCGACTAACATTTTTTACTCTTTAATATTAGATTGGAGATAGATATAAATTAGTTTCTCCACGCGTTGGTCTGTTTCACGTGAGCCTTTAATATTATGTTAACTAGGAGGATCCCCCGCGAGTTACAGCGGGCATTAAGGAGGAATAAAAAGTGAAATGCACCATGCATGTCAAGATAAATTGTTAGTGGCAAATAATAGTGGATTGCTGAGGTAGACACACTGCATTAAAAAAAATAGATATTGAGTTTAATAGTGGATCTTTGAGGTGGACGCTTTAATGCAGAGAAATAGATAATGGGGTTTGTTTATATAAGAGTTATAGATATGATCGAGTTTTCTTTTTTCCTCGTGCCTTTATATCTATTATAGGTACAGTACTTCCTCTAAACTTGTATTTTTTTTTTCAATCATTTCGAACGCAAAAATCTTACAAGAACCATAATTTTTTTTGTATAAGTTGTTATAGAAATTTTACGCAAGAATATTGATTTTTAAAAGGCCCACAGGAGTTTTGCCACTATTTTTATTATTAGACGATGGAAGAAAAACAATCGAGTACAAAGGAGTGCAGCAAAAAGATAAAAGAAACTTCAACCGGGATATGAGAGCTACTAGGAAAAGGATAGAGCAACGACTTGAGAATGAAAATGACTCTGCAAAGTCTAATCCAAAACTAAACCGTAGTAGTTTTAGGTCGCATCACCAAGTCGATCGTATCGTTTACAGGAGAATATAGAAAAACAAGAAAGGTTGATGCATTCAAGAGGGGCTTATATTCCCTAATATTGTCCCCAGCCGTTGACCAAAAGTTATTGTTATTTTCAGGCGTGTGAAGCCCGGGAACAGGAGTACGTACGTATTATTTATATATATGATTTTGTTTATTCAGGTGTAATAGGTGTGAGCTCACCCTGGGCAAATCCGGCGCCACCTGCCGCAACAACCTGCCTGCTAATTCCTCGTCGCCGTCCAAGCGTACGAGCCTCCGGTCATGTAGCGGTTGGGTCCCATCAGATCTGGCACCGGCAGCCACCGCCGACGCGGCCCACATCTCCATGAACCGAAAGAAGCCGATCCCGTCCATGGCCACGTGGTGGAAGGCCACGCCTAGCGCTATCCCCCTGCTCCCTCCTCCGACGAACTCCGTCACCTGCACACAGCACACGCCGGCGCCAGACACCACGGGGGGATATTCAGACCTCGGTCGGAACCGTTACCGATCGACCTCGGCTACAAGACGTACGGCATACCTGCGCCGCTAACAGTGGTGCCGGGAGCTCCTCCCGGCGGATATCCGGCACGAGCTGCGGCAGGGCGTCGTGGTCCAGGCCCGCGACGAGCCTAGCAAAGTCAAGATCCGTCTCTGTCCTCGACGAACGCAACGCCGGCGTCGTCGCCGCAGACGATGGAGACCGTGCCCAGTTCCGGAGAGTAGGCGACCTTACCGGCTAACGGGTAGAACGCCGGGAGGAGCTCTGCGAGGGAGGAGCGGAGGATGCGAACGACGTCGGAGAAGGCGACCTGAGCAGCGCCGGGGAAGAGGTAGAGGTGGCAAACGGGTGGCAGCGCGACCCAGCGCACGTCCAGGGGCGATAGCGACACGCGGCGGTGCCCGGAGGCAAGCAGGACGGTGCTCGTGGCGCGCCTCATCGAGCGCACGGCTGGGGGCGGCATGCTTCAACGAACTCAAGGATTTGATCGGTGATCACCTTTACAGATGCATCCGTTAGCCACGAGTAGCTAGAGGCTCGAAATGAAGCACCATCCTGCTAGCTTGCTTGTTGCCTGAAATGTTAGAACTGCAGACTATTTATACACAGTAGTATATAGTTTATGATACATTCATAATAATGTTCCTCGATGACGCACCGACTACCTAATCACCTCAACAATCACATGATGGCTACCCAACCATTCATTCATCACTAAACAGAAATCGCTACCATCATTAACGAGACGTCAGAAGAAGCTACGTCATGGTGAACACAAGTGGTGGTTCCATTCCATCCGCCATTCCGTCCTTCAAAGCTGCACTGTCTTGCGGCCCAGTCCGGCCCAAAGCCCAATGCACAAGGCTGCTGCTGTCGAAGCCTTTTGTTTCGGCAAGAACCAGCCCGCTTCACTAAATGAAGGAAAATAATTCTTTGTTGGTGCCGAATAAGCATCAGGAGCAAAGGAGAAAAAAAAATGGGAAAGATGATGTGTGCAATGAAAATTATACTATACCGGAAAGGATTGGCGTCCAATATTGTCAATATTTGTGCATCATAAGATCTTGTCTCCTTATGGAAGATTTCTTCTCCTCATAAATAAGCATTTGGAAAGGATCCTGGAATATCTGTTCCTAATCAGGGGTGTCTCTTTTTCACTGCTACTGTGTTCTCCTGTTGTACTAGTGCTGATTTTTTTTTTTTTTTACTCAGGGAGTTATATCTATTACTAGCACTTGCTTTTCTTTCCTTAATTTGTGAAAGATATACCTTTTCACCTACTCTGCCTCTCAGTTATTATCAGCACGATGAGAAACTCAAAGTCACTGTTCTGCCGCGTCGGTGAAGCGGAAGCCTCTGGCCCGCGCCAACAGCCGTGCGCTGCCAGCGTGGCGAAGCTGTACCGAGTGCAGTACTAGGTCCTCTGTTTCTCCTCTGTTTTGCTCTTGAGTTCGTTGCCAGTTTGCCACTGAACTCACCCCCGCAAGTACTATATCCAGCACCAGCTGCGGAAGCGCGTCGACATCCAGATCCGCCGCGCCATCATTCGTCGTGCACGACGGAGACAAGACTGACGAACGCGATGCCGGCGTCCCCGCCGCAGACGATGGTGACCGTGCCCAGCTCCGGCGAGTAGGCGAGCTCCCCGGCTAGTTTGGAACGCCGGGAGGACCGCTGCGAGGAAGTAGCAGAGGCTGAGGACGACATCTGAGAAAGGGACTTGCTGTTGATGAGCAGTAGCTGCTGCAGCAGTGGGGAAGAGGAAGACGTGGCCCACGGGTGGTAGCGCCGCCCAGCGCGTGCCCATGGGCGAGACCGGCACGACGACGTCGTCAGGGCTCGGCGTGCCATGCCGCCGCCGCCGGAGGAGTGAAGCGGGACGGCGGTGCTGGACTGGTGGCGCGCCCCGTGCGCAGGGCGGGAGGCAGCTTCAGCTTCAGGTTCTGGTTCAGCTCAAGGATTTTGCTGTACCCAACGAGGCAACGGCTCGAGCGACTTCCATAGCTTTTTTCCCTCTTTTGCTGCTGTATTTCTTTTTCTTTACAAACTACATGTTTCATTGCCACTCTGATCTTTCAAAAAGAATCCATGAAAATGAAAGTAGTACAACATCCATAAACAATTTAAAACGATTTACAAGATTGATAGTAGTACAGCATCCATTAACGATTTACAAACTACATGAAAGAATTATAACGCCCAAGTACAACATCCATAAACGATTCATAGTATTTGTGCCGGTGTGTTCATATACTTGGCATGTCTAAGTGCTAACAAATCCATGAAAGATTGATAGTAATAGAACATAAATCTGAATAGCAACACCAATGCATGCATGCAGCAATAGAAGATGACAGGCATTATTAGAGCAACTCCAACACTACCTTAAACTTTACTTGGTAAATCTATAGTTTTGCCAAGTGTTGAACCAATTTGCCAAGTAAAAAAAGAAGCTTATCCAACAGCAGCTATTTGGACTTGGCAAATTTGGGCTATCTTGTGATTCTTGGAAAACTCGGGAGGGGTTTTTGCGCAAAAGTTGCAACCTTATCTTCTTCTTTGCAACAGCTCGGCCCGACTCTTCCACGGAGCAGCTCGGCCCGACCTCCTCCTTCCCCGGCGGCGGCGCGGGGCGGCGGCCGGCGCGAGACCCTGGCCCCTTTGCTCGCCGCCCTCGCCGCCCCGAACTCCTCCGCCTGTATCGCGTACATCTCCTTCTCCACGGCGTTCATCTCCCACTCGCCGCGCCGGAACGGCTGCACCCGCGCGCAGTCGGCGTCCTCGTTCCACGTCCCTCCGCTCCTCCTCGGCCGCCGGCCTCGCCCCGCCCTCCCCTGCTCCCTCCCGGCGGCGGTTGAGCCCGCGGCTCCATCGCATCCAGGCGGAGCCTGAGCGCGCGGCTCCATCGCATCCCTCCAGCCGCGCGAGGGGACGGCGACTACGGACATCCCTCCGCCGATCGGTGACGGCGCGCGCCCTCCCCTCTCTTGACCGGCGACAGAGCGTCCCCGCCATCTCGACCAGCCGACTGGCGACCTCCTCGACTGGCGGTGGATGCCCCTGCCCCCGCCACCACCGGCAGGGGCAGCACCCCGACCTCTCTCCTCTACAGGCGACGCGCCGTGGCCTCTGCGCTCCGCTGCCCGCGGCAAGGAAGCAAATAGGCGAGCCGCGTGTGCGCACAGGAGCGGCGGCGCTCCTCCCGGTCAGCGGTGCTCCTTCCCCGACCCGGAGCATGAGGTCGGTGACAGGGGCCCACATGTCGGCGCGGGGAGGCACCGATGCCAAGCGCTCCCCACGCGCGCAAAGATGCGCCGCCCCCTCTTTTTGTCGGTGTTTCTATTTTGCCAAGTGGTTTTAGGGTAGTGTTGGAGGATCTTTTTCCATGTTTTGCCAAAAATTAAGATTTGCCAAGTGCATATAGGGTAGTGTTGGAGTTGCTCTTACATTGCTGTATCAAGCAATGAGATTGTGATTTGGAGCTGTTTCATAGGCCGTGTTTGGATCCCTCTAGCCCGGCTAGAGCTAGAGTTAGTTTCTAACTCTAACTCTAGCACTAAACTAACTTTTTTAGCCCTTGAGGTGTTTGGATGAAAGGGTTAGATAAGTAATAAATGTGTTTTTTCAATCATTTGACTTATTTGCATTAGAGAGAGAAATAGCTTTTGTATGGTCCCCACCAAACTAGCCCAGATAATCACCCCTTTGAGGGGATAGTTTTTTGGGGTGGGCTAGTTGCAAAAAAACTAGCTCTAGCCCTCCTGTTTGGCAACTTTTGAGCTAGTTTGGTGTAAACTAGTTTAAACTAGCTCTAGCCATGGAATCCAAACAGGGCCATAGTGTCATGTACTCCACTGATACACCCTCATATTATATCTATCTACCTTATTACTGTACTCAATTCCTCATAGAAAAACATACTGCACTGAAAAAAAGACAAAACCTTTAGATTTCCATGTCAATTAGGGATTGCTCTCTCTGTCCAAATATATGATGATATAATGAACATACAGAAGGCCAGTCTAAAGTTCACAGCACATAGAAACCGCATTTAAAGTATTACAGACAGCACACATAGACCACCGTTATGTTAGGCCAGTTTCAATGGAGATTTTATGGGAGTGTCATGCATATTAAATAGACTGTCATGTCAGCATTTGCATGAAATTGGGAGGAGAGAGAAGGAATTCGTTTCACCATGGTGAAACTATATAGCGGTATTTCAAAAATATTGGAAAGTGTGTGAAACCCTAATTGAGAGTGTTATTTCATTTTATCCGCATGCATGGAGGAAGGTCATTGGTGGAAGAGAGGAGAGAGAGACAACGGTGGACCCATAGAAGCTTTAAATAGTATGTGAAACTGTGCAATGAAACTATGCATTGAGGGAGTAAATTGTTTCGTATCAAAATTTCAAAGCTTTAAATAGTACGTGAAACTGTGCAATGAAACTATTCATTGAGACTGGCCTTATTATTGGAAATTTCAACCGTATTACCTACGATTAATACCATGGCTGCAAACGATGAAGTGTAATAAGAAAATAAAGATTGCAACAAGTTATCTAAAAAAATAAAGATTACAACAATGGGAATGCACAGTGAAAGTAACTATTCCCAAAAAGATTAGCATGTTTTGTAAAACATATTCAAGTGTATATATAGACTAAAACTTCTTAGACTTCAAATATGGTATTGGAACAATTGAAGGAAGGCTGCAATCACTAGGCTATCAGTACCAGATGTGTTCACAGCTTCCAAGGATTTAATTGCATCCAAAAGACAAGAGTAGTGTTTCGTTGAGAAAGCCCAGTAGCGACCCATTTCATGGTCTGCCTTTTTTAGATATATACTTCAAGAGTATCCCCCAGATCCATAGAGAGCATCTCAAATTTCCAATAAGCTCCATAAATAAAATCCATGTGCGGTTAGGATATTTGTCAATGCTATCTCACACCAGTGTTGCTCATAGTTACTTCAGCAGCCAGTCATGTAAGCATGCACATTGATTCTAATTATCGATATCTCTTTATCAGAGGCAATCACAAGGCTGCACAAGATCAAATATTGCAATGTCAGAAATGAGGAGTTAGAGCAAGAGAGAGAACAGGAACAATATTGAGTTGAGAATTTTTAGCTACGTTTGGAAACACAACACTTAATAATTATACAGTTCTGTAGTATATGCCTATAAGATAAATGTGAATATTAGCTGGTAATATGGAATTATTCCAATGCTGAAATGATGCTTTGACTTTTTTGATATATCCATTTTGCTATGCACTTAGATATAATAATATGTCTAGATATATAGCAAAATGAATAAACCAAAAAAGTCAAAGCAATTTATAATTTGGAATAGAAGGAGGATTAAACAAGAAACTATATATATGAATGACATAAGAGAAGAATGTTTCAGGGTTTAGTGTCTTTACTTAATTCGCATACACAATGTATTATTGTGGGAAACCATGCTTCATTAGAATCTAGGTGATTAAATAATAAAGATGGCAAGAGAAAAATATTACCTTGTTATGTTCTCGTTCCCATCGAATACCATTTCAACACGGTCACCCTCCATAAGAAGTTCAATCCTTTTCATAACCCTATTATGAATGTAATCAGGAGACCACCATCAGTTATATTAGTTTTTACCTTTTACGAAACATATAAACTTGCCCATTGCCTCAATGAAGAAGAATTGTGAAGTTACTAATTAGAGTATAATGAAGTGTCTGATCAAGCTCGTTTTGGTTTCCTATCAATGTATGAACATTGGCAAGGTGATCAACAGTTTCCCTTATTTGGAGGCAATGTGTTGATTAGTGATGAAAACGGAAGGAAATGGGTGGAAAAACTTTGTTTCTACTTCCGTTTCTATTTGGCAGTAGTGGAAAAACTTTGTTTCTACTTCCGGGAGCCCTGCCGCCGCGCGCCGCGAGCCCGCAGCAGGAGCACCGCGGGCGCGCGCTGCCTCCAGGCGCTGGGAGCGCCGCCGCCGCGCGCCGCGGGCACACGCCGCCCCTCGTGCCCCGCCACGGGCGAGCGCCGCCGCCGCACGCCGTGAGCACCGCAGCGGGAGCGCCGCGGGCGCGCGCTGCCTCTGGGTGCCGGGAGTGACGCCGCCGCGCGCCGCGAGTCCAGCCGCGGGAGCACGCCGCCTCCGCGCATCGGGAGCCCCGCAGGCAGCCGCGTTCGTTCCTCTTCTCGCGTTATCCCTGCCTTGTCGCGTTGTGGCACCGGAGGCATGCGAACCCGTCCCGAACAAGTCTCAATCAGCCAAAAATAGGTTGGAGTAGCAGCATGTGGCACCGGAGGCATGCGAGCCGGCGAGCGCAGAGGCGAGCGCATGGAGCGGCCGGCATGCGTGCGCTATTGCGCCTGCACGCGGTAGGGAGCGGTGCCCATGAGCGAGTGAGGCGGTTCCGACGGGGCGAGCAGCCGCGCCGCGCGAGCAGGCCGTCGCGCCGGCGAGCCGGCCGCCGCGGGCAAGCAGGCACACCGGCGAGAGCACGAGCAGGCCACCACGCTGCGCGAGTGCGCGAGCGGGCCAGCGTGGAGCTCGCCATGCGCCTCCAACACACCTGCAGGGCTGAGGCGAAGAAGATGGCCCAAAATGAAGAGAGCCTGTTTGGGGAGGGGGTTATCGCAAAAACGCAAAGGCTCCACGTCACTTCAGTACCTAGATGTTACGTAAGTATAGTTCAAATACCCACAAGTTATATTTTTTTTTTTGTTTGAGTACCTACTTGTTACACGTCTAATAGTTTAGGTACCCCGATGCAATTTACTCGATTCCAAAAATATGGGCGGAAAAATACCTTCCCTGTTCTGTTCCGATGCCAGAGACATCAGTCCCGCATTCCGTTCCGTTTCTAGATTCCCTTTTTGAAAAATACGGAAACAGATGGTCAAATGTGAAAAAGCGGGCAAATCGGAATGGGAAAAATTTCGTCAGTTTTCCAACGCTAGTGTTGATGTTGACTTCAACCACCACACCGGTAAGGGTCATATTACATAATACTACGCATGACCTAGATATGTACGTAGAAGAGGGAAGTCTAAATAACAAGGCCAATTAACAGGTCGATGATGCCGATCTTCGTCCGAAAAGCCCACAAACGCCTTTTGAGAAGATCTGTCGAGGACTCGAGGCCATATAAAACGTCAAAAATCTCATAGAGAGAAGTGTAAAGGATGCAAAGTGGACTTGTTAGTGGTTGAATTTTGGTGTTGGGTGATCAATATGACCATTTCGACTAACTTTATTTGTTAGTTCTTTCAAAATATATTTCAAACGATGCAAAGTGGACTTGGACTTCGGCAAAATTGTGATCCGACTAATCAACACCTCAAGCAAGAGATTAACAACCATGTTGAAGACTCAAGACATGCAAAAGTCTAAAATACAACATACAACATGCCCTGTTCGTTTGGTTGTTTTTGACCTGGGCCGACTTCGCTGTTGATTTATGGTGAGAGAAAAACACTGTTGAATCGCTGGCTCAAAGCGCTGATAAGTTCAAATGAACAGGGCGTAAATGAAAAAAAGATGGAATGGAGACAAACACGAAGATCACAAAGGAACTAAGTGAAAAGGGTTCATAAGGACATCGGACAGGAGCATCAAACCTGTCTCTAAAGGGCATCGCACCATAGGATACCAAACTATAGAAGCGGCGTCAGCAGGAGTGTCGAACTTGCATGAAGGTGGGCGTCGTCGGACAATATGCCACCGATGTTCACTGCAACATCACTCAATAGACCATGAGTGACAGAGAGCTAGCATGGGACCATAGGATCCTGTCCAATGGCTTGCAGAGAGGTTGCAAAGAAGGAAGTTGGGCATTAGACTTACAGGGGAGCCCAACAGTCGTCAATGGTACGTCTTAAGGGCTAGCTGGTGAATAGGCATCGAACTGTCGGATGACCCTCTTCCATCGGTCGGTCTGGCCGATGGCCGCGCCGAAAGCTTGTGATTGCCGCATTGACTACCTTTATTGGAGTTGGGGGCTATATATACACCCTTGGCTGGCCAATTAAGGCTTGTAGAGATCAAGAAGGTGCGAGTTAAGTTGAGGCACATATCTAGTAGCTCTAGCAGCAAAGTGCTTAAGTATTCATTCGGTGATTAGTTATGTGATCTGTGAAGTGCTTTCGTTATTTAGACCACCATTTATGCGCTCGCTCTAATTTTTTTTCCGACTTCGCTCGCTCTAAGTTTAGGCCTCGTCTTTAGTGAGGTTTGCATACATCTTGCCACTCAGTACTTGAGCGCAACATTCTTTGTATACTAGAGGTGGTTGTATAATCTTGCGAGACCACACCAACCACGTTTGTAGTGTGGCTGTCATCGTGGAACATGTGCCGCAGCGGTATGACTAGAAGCTCGATAGTGAAGACGGCAGGAAGTGCTTCGAGAAAGGCCATAGACCCACTTGCATGAAGGGAAGGCCCATGGGCTATCAATGGAGCTACCTAACAGGGAGCTTGGCCCTTGTGAGAGCATCCTTGAGGGGCTCTAACGAGGACTAGGGGAAGCGAGGAGCTTCAATATCTTGGTGAAAGTACTAGAGTAGATGACGGAGTTTACAATCTGTGTCACCCTTTACCTTCCGCATTTACATTATGTACCTTAGTTGTCTGCTTTATTACATTGCTAGCTTAGTTTGATAGGCCGATTGCAATGTAGGTTGCATAGCTCTTTACACTAGAGATAGGAACACCTAGCAAAATCTTAGAAGCATATTTAGATAGTTTGTTTCTTGCAAAGGTTTTGACTAGGCTCAAATTAGAGGCCTTATATAAGGGGTCTAGCGCAGGGGGCACATGGCAGCCCCGGGTAGTGGCCCAGAAACTGCGGCGGTGGCCGCGTGGCGGCACAGGGGCGGGGTGGCGGCGACAGGAAGGAGGGAGCAAGAGAGTAGATGGGGATTACCCCTTAAATTATTGATTTGATCTTATTACAACCCTGGAGTATTTATAGCCTATTTGACCTAACTTGAACTCTAAGTAATTCTAGAGAATTCCTGCGCATATTCCATTTCTTATTTTTACATCCCGTAATTATAGAAAATACTTTATTGATGGAGATATACACGGAGGAGGCAGAGACGGAGCCAGGCGTGCTGCACGCGCGTGGGAGGTCGACATTCCTCTTTCCTCGGCGCGTGCGGTGCCATAGCCACGGCCCATGTCGTCGATGTCCTCCTTTTTGGCCCAAGTTGGCCCAATCTCTTTGCCAAATAGTTGGGCCATCGTTGCACTTATTATAGAACTCCCCCTTTTCCATTCGACACATCCATGTGTGTGGAAATGCGAGCCAGGGGTGGGTGTTTCCTATAGTAATTGGTGGGACAAGTTATCTGTTCGTGCTGAACATGGGGGGTGGAGCTGTAGTGCGAAGACTGATGTGGAAGTCTATCGTCGATTGGAGGCGGGAATGATGGGCGACGCCCGTTGCCGATGAACGCCAAGTGCATGTCTCGCGAGGTCCCGGTGATGCTGCCTAGGCTCATTAGCCAAAGTGATCCTAGGATAGCGTTGATGTCGTTGCCGATGTCGAGGAGATGAGCATCGATTCTGAAGCTGTGACCATGTGTTGAAGGTTGCAGCATGACACTATACCATTTTATCGTTGCCTACAAGCATGTTGGTGGAGATGCGTCGTTCCTGTAGACCGATTTGCACGGACTACGTTGATGACAATGATGTTGTGGGTTGCACCCAAATCAACTAGGACATGGACGTGGACACCATTGAGTATACCATCCAGGTAGAAGGGTGCAGCTCCCTGTACCACTGAATTTGTTTTTCCTATGATCATCATGAGGGAGTTGACAGTGTCTGTGTTGTCGTCGTCAGCTTAGTCATTGATGATGGTGATCTCAAAGTGCTGTTTGCATTTGTGGCCACAGATGAATTGTTCATCACAGTTGAAACAAAGACCCATACGACATCTTTCAGCTATCTTCTCCGGAGTCAATCGTTTGAAGGGCCGAGGTGCTGGTGGTAGTTTTCTTAGATAATGGATTTAAATCCGGCCTCTACATCCGGGGATGTACACAACCCAAAGTTACAAAAGCGAAAGAAAAACAAAAGAAAGAAAAGCCATTGTCTTATAGAATGACCAGGACAATACAGCAAAAATGCTTCGACCCTCTATTTGAGAGAGGGTGTCCTTGGCTTGCTCTTAACGCCGCAGCTGAGACCCAAGTGTCGCTGTGCAGGGCATGGCTAGGAGTATGTGTGCTTGTGTTGATGCCTTCATGAAGGTAAATGACATCCGCAGACGCCATCATCAACGAAAGAAAGAGGAAATTACAGCGACGCCTCCAAGGGGGAAGATGACGTTGTGCGTCATCGCCGCCGGCCCAGCACCGCTAGGCAGGGTTTTCACCCGTAATCCAAAGTCCGGCAAAAACACATCCAAGCCAAACCTACATACAACAGATGCCGGAGAATCGGTAGGGTCTTCATCAGATGTCGCGAGGTAGCAGAAAGCGTGATGCGGGCGCTGTCCGATGTGATGTCGTAGATGAGCGCCACGATGGTCGTACCCACGAATGGGTCGAGCCGCACTCCCGCATGGAGACACACGATCTCGCCAACGGAGAGCTGGCCGGAGAGGCCGGAGGTGAAGGAGAGAGGTGGGGGGGGGGAAGGAGAAGGTGGAGACGCCGCCTCGCGAGAACTCGGCGAGGACGGCCCGGCCGTCGCCCTCATGGCCGTCCGCCGGGTTGTGCCGGCGTTGGGCTCCGGCGACGGCCGGGGAGGCGAGGGGAGGGGGCGGCGGCGAGTGGCGGCGCTCGGAGGTGCCGCCCGGGTCGCCCTAGGGTTGGGCGACGCGGGGGCCTCAGCAGCGTCCTGTGACTAGTGCTGGTGGTAGTTGTGCCGCTACAACTGCTGACGGGGTTGTAGTTGTAGTTGGAAAAGATGAGGTGTTGCAGTTACCTTTGGTGGGAATGGGTGAGTTGGACATGTTGCTTGTGCCTTGCTGGATTTAGCAATAACCTCCGATGTCGTTCATATGCCCTTGCGAGTGACATGGTTGTTTCCATGTCTTGGGTGTTCGAAGCTCGACATCTATTTTTAGTGGTTCTAAGAGATCAACGGTGTAGATGTTGAATCGTTGTTGCTCTCCGAGGTTCCCAAAGACGCGCCACATGCGCCAAGGAGTGTTCGGTGCAGTCATCAATTGTTCTTGTTTTCCATAGTGCTACCGTTCGCCAAATGGATTACGTCTAGTCGGCGGCCCGAATCGTTCATTGACACATCAAAAAAAATTCCAATATGTCACCTCTTGATCCCGTGAGAGATGCATATACCATTGCTGTGTTGTACCAGTAAGATGGTAAGATGCATCTGCCCTCTGAAGAATTGCTCGCACCGATTGAGCCATGGTAGAGGGTCCTCCTTACCATCATGTGCAGAAAGTTGTGCGTTTTAATTTCCAGACCAGAGGAATTAGCGTGGATTTCTGATTCGATCTCATCTTTGCAGAAGAGTTTGGCCTCCACTTTAGCTGCGATTCCTGGCATATTGGTGGATTGGGATCCATCAACCTACTTTTTGATGTATGCGTGATCGACATCAAACATTGCCTGCTTGGTGGTGATCTCCAGTCTTTGTAGCGATGCAATCTTTATCTACCTGTAGCCCTTTGGCTTTATCGTCGAGGATTGTTCCTTTCTCGAGGTTGCCCATCTGTTCGTTCATGGCCTTCATTTTCCCTTGGATGTTGTCGACTTTGGTGGAGAGTTCCTTGGTTAATTTATCCATGAGTTGAAGAAGAGCAGTGTTGTCCAACATGGTGGCGGCGTGGAGATTGAACTGGATGTCCGATACCAGCTATAAGGGGCCTAGCGCAGGGGCCACGTGGCAGCCCTGGGCGGTGGCCCAGAGACGGTGGTGGCGGCGGCGTGGCGGCGCGCTGGTGGGGGTGGGGGCGCGGAGGCAGGTGGCGGCGGCGGCGGGAGGAGGGAACAAGAGAGTAGATGGGAATTACCCCTTCTATTATTGATTTGATCTGATTACAACCATGGAGTATTTATAGCCTATTTGACCTAACTTGAACTCTAAGTATTTCTAGAGAATTTATGTGGATATTCCATTTTTTATTTTAACATCCCCTAATTATAGAAAATACTTTATTGATGGAGATAAACATGGAGGAGGCGGAGGCGGAGCCGTGCACACTACGCGCACGTCGGAGGCCAGCACACCTCTTTCCTCGGTGCGTGCGGCGCCCTAGCCACGGTCCATGTCGTCGACATGCTCCTTTTTGGCCCAAGTTGGCCCAATTACTTTGCCAAATAGTTGGGTCGTCGTTGCACTTGTTACACCTTAATTAGACGTACATTTTAAGCTGCCTAATTCACTTTCCCTTTTAGGCATTATGGTCCCTTCAAATTTATTCCACGTGAAATCTACAAGTTTCCCACGAGATCAAATTTGTTCCTTGCTTGAAAAACTCATGAACACTTTTGGAGAAGACCCATCAGGGAGAAGCATGGGGGGGGGGGGGGGGGGGTGGTGTGCCCTAGAATATGCAAGGCCGCTTAGAACGTTGGCAAATCTTATAGAGAGAAGTGCTGGGAGACAAGTGGGTTGGAAAAAAATAGGGTTTGGAGGTAAAAAGTAAAGATATAGATAGATTTCTGACGAATGGATAGATGGATGTGTCAATTTGGTGTGATCCTCTTATATAATTAAATAGGGGAAGGTTGGTCTTATCCCAAAAACTTATTCCATAAGAAATATACGTACACGTTTCCCACAAGATCAGATGGGTTTCAATTCCAAACGAGAAACACATTTTTGGGCTCGGACTGCCAAAACCGGTTGGGCCTAGGCCTTTTTGGATTTTGTACTCTTTGACCAAACTGCTCTAAATTTGATCATTTTTATTGTTTACACGTGTTTTCTGGTCCATCTTCAACTCTCCTATCCCGTTTGGGCTGTCAACATAATGCCTCAGTACGGATCCAACCATGTCCATGTCACAAAAACAAATGTGTAATGGATGTATGCGCATGAGTGATCCATTGTGATACACCCGGAAGAAAGAAGGTGCACGACTATTCCTTTTACAGGAGGTTGCTCGTAAGTAAGTAAGTATATATGTTTGTCCTAATATATAGGATTAGATTTAGGAGAAATACAGTACCAAAGCCTGGGAAGTGATTCAGTATAGTATGTATGCTTTGGAGAGGAGGTTGTAATAAAATAAACGACAATGTTTTTCATCCATGGAACTGTAGGCATGGGAAGGAAGAAGGTAAGTTATTGGATGCAGCATGGTCACGTGTCTGTAGAATTGATTGAGGAGCAATTAACAATAATTATTACCTGTAGGTCCTAACATCCCACAAGACAATCTGATGATGCACCATAGATTTGCGAGGCTTCATGATGCCAGCCAGTATTGGAAGCGTTGAGTGGGAAGCAAGATTGACAAGGCCACAATGATAGATTGGCGAGCCAAGTGTGTGAACGAGTTTCTTTGTCCGCCAATCCCATATCTAATTCGAAAAAAAAAAAAAACAGAGCAGGTGAGCATCACTATTCACTATAGATAGAGAAGCTGGAAATTTTCCCTCCGCAAGTGACATAAATAACGTGCAATACTACTCCCTAAAGAAAACCGGATGCCACACAAATTATACCTTTACGTAGTCGTCGCTAGAAGCAACAGCCAGAAAGTCCCTGTTTCTGTTAGTGCAAAAAGTATAACTATACCCCCAGAATTCGGCGATGGCATCCGGAGAATGAATATCCCAGACGCAGACCTACAATGTTAATGTAGAAAGCATGCATGTTACAATAATATGTGTATAATTGATCACCATAAGGAAACATAATTAGTTGGTTGGTTAACGATCGCCGTCACTAACTGATAATCACCATCGACCAACAAATGATTTATCGTAAAACAGATGAAGCGCGCAAAGCAAACCTGGCGGTGACGTCCTATACCAGCGAAAGTGCTAGCATCCCTTGGGCTAACAATGAGATTGTCCACGGAACTGTGTATGTCGATCACTCGAATGCATGTCCAGCCCTGACTCCAGTCCCAGAGCTTGATTGATTCGTCTATGACAGAAGCTGTCAGAAGCAATGTATGTTTCGGGGAAACCGCCAATTTGTCCACTGCATTTTTTTTTTTTGAATGAACTGGAGGGACCGAAGTCCCTATGTCCACTGCATTGTGAGCTTCGAATTCCTTGACCTTCTTGTCGTTTTCAGCACCGAAGCTAGTGTGGGCATAGACATGGACTCCGCCTATATCATCCCCAGCCACGAACCATGGCTCTCCAGCCATAAATTTGATCGATGAAATGTTATTGATGCACTTGCGTTCTTTTAAATATTTGACTTCGAACTTCGTGACTCTTTCCTGATTGTAGCAATGAAAGTGCCAAGAGCTCATGTAGTCTTAACCCTAATGTGTTGATGACCAAGCAAGGATACAATATAGGGACACTCAAAAAAGACGAAGGATATGATAGAGGTGTATTACTAGTAGCCATACCTGTGTCTCGCAGTTCCAAATGGAAACATATACTCCATCCTCGGCTCTATAGGCCACCAACAACCTGTGGTGTGCACACCCAATTGGTAAGAGTCCGTCTATCTAAATCAGATCAACTACTAGCTTGAATTAATGTAAATGTGATTGTGCAGTGGGACCAGCTATCTATATGTACTTACCATGGTTCGGTTGGGTGCACATCCATGCTGCAGATCTGCACATGCTCCCCTCCTGATCCTGCTTTTATCAACTGATGCATATCCAAATAGCAACCGACCCTCTTATTAGAAATGAACCCCGAGTGCATGCCACCGCACTGGTACCAACTACTTGAACATATATAATGGCACATGTACATACGAGTAGTCCCAATATGACCAATCAACCCAACTCACCTGATGTGTTGCTTCTTCCTGCCATTTTGCTGGGTCACTAGTGACGGCAGCCTTCAGCGTTGCTCGACGCACCACCTCCATACCCAAGTCCTTCATTCTCGTCCATATGTCCTCACTGTAACCTGGACTATCCCTTGGGCCTGGACCGAAAATACTATTGTGTTTCACTGTCTTTATGGGGGCCATCGCCACTTCAAACACGGCTTCGTCTATAGCTTCCTGCAGGGGCTGCTCTTGCTTCATGTAAATGGTCTCGCTACAATGTGGCTTCAATCTTCTGCCAACTGATCGCGTTGTACCATACTTTTCCTCCCACACTACGTATGACTTTGCTCCATGTATCGGATGTCTCCGAAGAGACGGCTTTGCTCCATGTAGGTTGGTCGGTTCAATCCAGACAAAAACATGATTGTCTGTCTTATTGGTTAGGGTCACTGGACATTTGATGGCCTTATTTGACTCCAAGGGAACCAAATATCGAGCGGGTAGACATCAAGCACCTGCATTTACATAAAAATTTGATCAAACCTATTGCATTTACATAAAGATTTGGTCAAACCTATTAGGACATTCTTGTCAAATTAAGGGCTACTAGGACAAGATTTCCAATACTGCCATGTCATATATATAATAAATAAAACATGGATGAAACACAAATTCTCAATAGAAAGTTCCCTAGTATATGGCATGAGTAGACTTACAGGTACTATAGGTATTGTGCAGTGAATAGTTTCAATAAAACCATATCTACACTCCAATTCATCAAGCCTCTCAATTATTTGCCTTGTAGTTGGTCTCTTCACTGGGTCAGAATCCATGCAGTCCAAGCCAATCTTAGCACATACTCTAGCATGTTCCAACCATAAGCCTCCATGTGAAATTTGGAACCTAGTACTCCAACTTTCAAGTACCTAAGAATGTCAATGAGCTAGCGATTATCAAAAAAAAAAAAAAAAAAAAAAAAAAAAAAAAGAGGAGTGAAAAATTGATGTGCAGATAACATTCAAATTAAAAGGCGCAAACAAAATATGATGCGTGCATATTAATAAGATATATGAGTATATATCACGCTAGATGTGAGTGGCATGTCTACATTTCATCAGTCAAGGACGAATTTCTATTACCTACATAAGTAACACTTTTGACTATTTTCTGTAGCTATTTTCCGGTGCGTATTTGGTTATTAACAGCTAGGCAACAGATCCTATGCAAACTAGGCATCCTGTGCAAACTTGTAAACTAACGATCTGGACCACAGGATATTGATCCAAGGGGCGCGGAGAGATTGGGTAATTTTGCACTTAACCGCCCGCTCTTAATCACACTTGTACAAATCCCTTCTTCCACCTCTCTCATGCGTCCCCTTGATCAACATCTTGCGGTCTAGATCGTTAGTTTACAAGTTTGCACGGGATGTCTAGTTTGCATAGAATTCGTTGCCCCGCCTAGCTATGCTCACTTATTAATAGCCACCCCACCAAAGCGTCCCCTGCTGAGAGTGTATTGAGATGATGCATCCACCCTAAATTATGCACAAAAGAAAACGACTCTATCAATACAACCACGTCGACCCTACACGCGCGACTACCACCTCGACTCCCGGCACGGCAAGCCCCTCGCGGTCGCGGCCATCGGCTCCCGCTCGGTAACGCTCGTGGTCGCCCCGCCGCCGACCCCGATTGCGCTCCCGCTACCGCCCTCGGTCGCGGCCTTTGACACGCCCGCTCGATGTCCAGCCATAAACCCTGCGCTGCGCTGCATCCTTCTCGGCTAGTGACGCCGGAGACAGGTGTTGTGCATGTGCTCGTCGGCTTTTTGCGACCCTATCTCCACTGCCTCCGCCTGCCTACATGCTCCATGCTGCGTCTGGGATACAACAAAAAGAGGCCGGGCCTCGATCTCCTCCCATAGGATCAGGGCAAGTGATCACATCATAGCGAAGTGGTTTCAGTTTGGATTTTGTCCTCTCGACGCTTAGTCTGATATGATCACTACCGGAATCGGCCTGTTTGCCGATGGCCGCCAAGTTTGCCGATGGCAAAGTGGTCGGCCATCGGCAAACTACCCACTTTGCCGATGGCAAAGTGCGGCCATCGGCAAACAGCTCTTTGCCGGCCATGGGCAAAGGCCATCGGCGAAGCCCGGCCATCGGCAAAGTCTATCGATAGACTTGTATCTAATTTACATTTAGCAAACATATAAGTCATTAAATAGACAAAATTCATCCGATGGCCTTTCACAAAAATATATAAAGTCCTCTCTGATTAGCTAGCTAGTGGGGTTTTTTTTTTTTTTTTTTTTTTTTTGCGAATGTAGCTAGCTAGTTAATTGGCCAAAAAGCTCAGAACACTTAGATAGGACATTCTTACACTTTCAGTCTGAAGATATCCCTTCTGGCCTGTCAATATCTCAATAATTATAATACCAAGACTATACATGTCTGATTTGATTGTGATTATTCCACTACTGATGAATTCCGGTGCCATATATCCCCTACATGAAAAAAATAGAGTAAAATGAATGTAGTGTATATGTCATTCATAATCGATCCTAAATTTATTTTGTATATATGTCATTCATAATAATTGATCCAAAATTTATTCTGTGATTATCAAAGGTGCTTAGTAACTTACAGCGTTCCGACCACTTTTGCAGTAATTGCTCGGGTTTGTTTTCCGTCAAAGCACCTTGACAAACCAAAATCAGAAACTTTAGGTACCATGTTGCAATCAAGCAATATATTTGCAGGTTTCAGATCTAGATGGACAATATTCTGCTGGTGTAGATAATCTAAACCCTGGCAAAGTTCCTTGATTATTTGATAGTATGTCCTCCACTCAAGTCCTCCGGATGCAACTGCGAAATACAGAGCATATTTACTTATTGTTATTATTCATATTGTTATTACTCCATCAAATGTAGGCCATATACTATTTCATTCATGCATGCATAAAATGGAACGTATATCAATGGAGTGTGTCTAATATATAGGATGGTGAACAATTTCTATAATCTAGAATCTCTAAACTGGAACTCAAACGAGTTAAAAATATGTATATTTGAGGAGATTCATATTTTGAAAAAAGGTCATAAAATGTAATGCGAAGGGCTAGAACCCACCATTATTGATATGTTTATCAAGACTCCCGTTTGGCAAAAACTCAAAGCAGAGTAACCTTTGTTGTACGTCGGCCACGACAATTTTCCCTTCGTACTTCTCTACTTTTCCTTGTGTGTCAGCACAATATCCTAAGAAGCGAACTACGTTCTGGTGCTTCACCCTTATTAGATTAGTAACCTCTTTGTTGAAGTTATTCTCGTCCATATTCATTGCTTGAGAGAGCCTTTTCACAGCGACAGACAACCCAATATCAAGTATTCCCTGCAGTCACATGCGTCGTCGCCTTTATCAGCATGAACACGTGACATGAGCTTTTATATCAAATGTGTGATCAATACTGAAGTTAACGAAAGTACTGTTACCTCGTAGACATCTGCAAATCCACCGCTGCCAATTTTTCTTTCCTCAGAGAAATTATTCGTGATGGCTTTAAGAAGTGACAGTGGTAGGTCTGTCGGCTCTTTATTTGAATCAAGCAGTATTTGCTCTAAGAGATTGTACTTGTCAACGTCCATTTGTAGTCACATATATAGTTGTGTCCCTTAAGAAACAATAATCACAAATAATTAAGTGATCGCTGAATACTGTTCGGAAAGAAAGTTAATTATAAATGGAAAGCTAAAAATGATTTGTATGGTAACCTGCCTAACCAAAATCTAAGAGCAGTTATTGTGTTCAAAACTTGATACCATAATGCCATATACAAAAGTTTTTTTTCCCCAAATTTTGCATTGCTGGCTCATTTATTAGCTCGCGAGCTATGCAATTTTAGATAAAAATTGGGGAATAGTACAATGCAAAAGAAACTAATCTAAGCCTTAAATCATACAAACAAATTAACACATACTAACAAATGTATATAAAAGTACTACACCATACATCAATAGTTCGTACTATATACCATAGCAAGTTAGCACTCTTGGAGACTCGGGTGGCGGCAATTCCCCAGCCGCCGGTCCTCCCCAGCTACCCTAGAACTCTTTACAGACTAGTATGCAATTGAAGAAGATATACTCCTTCCAATCCAAATTATAAGTCATTCTAAAAATCTTGACAACAAGGCTTCTTTCCAAATACAACTATACAGTAGTCTGGAGATCGATCGGGTTTCTTTGCATGCACATATATAGAACAAGGCTGGCAACTACTAAGCTGGTTTGTTAGGGAAATTGCACTATATATACCAGGAGCTGTTATAAAGAAGTTAAACAGTGAATCCATGAGCAGATACATCGACCATATCACATAAAAGTAGGTTTTAGCTTTGGCAAAACTGACCGATGACTAACCTGCAGGGACGAATCGATGGAGACCTCCTCCTCCACCAAGGGCGCAGGAAGCTTCTGCCTTCCAGAGAAGGACGCGCGCGGCTCGGTCGGCCCCTCCAACGTTGTCGAAGGCTTTGATTGAAGGTTGAAGCAGTGGAAGGACGAGGTAGCTCGAATTAATACTTTGTCTCTTGCCAGCTGGGTCGTTGATCAGTTGGATCGGACTCGGGATTGGTTCGCCGGCCTTCCTCGTCGTTGACCTGCTAGTTGGTCACGGAAGTATACTCGGGAAACTAAAACTAAAACTGGAGGAGGTTGCGCCGGATGGGCAAAGGGAGCACTCGTTGACTTAGCTGGACTGTGATTTCTGTAAGACGAAAAAAGAATTGTGTAAAAATATAGAGTACATCGTCATATTACAAGCTAGCTGGCCTATAAGATGCGTATAAATTTTAGGGTGTGTTTGCATGGATGGTATCACTGCATGGTGCATGCACTAGTTAAAGATTGGAAAAATGGTATATCAAATGCACTAAAAAGGATTAAATTGAACATACTCAACTATCCCTCTTTTTCTAGACAGATATACTCACGCAGTTGTAAACTATAGGTAGCTTTAGTCTTGTTTTAAGCTAATTAGCTGGAAACTAGGACTTTGCCGATTGTCTTTACACTCGGCAAAGAGCCTATTACACTCGGCAAAGGCTTTGCCGAGTGTGGCACTCGGCAAAGTCCACTCGGCAGCACATTCGTCGGCGAAGGGACTTTGCCGAGGGCCTTTTATCGGGGTGCTCGGCAAAATATTTTTATATTTTGCCGAGTGCCAGGCAAGGCACTCGGCAAAATATTTGCGCCGTCATGCCACTGGGCGTTAACGGTTATTTTGCCGAGTGCCTGCCCAGCACTCGGCAATTTTTTTTATATTTTTTAAACTTTGCTGAGTGCCGCTAACCTGGGCACTCGGGAAAATAATTTTCTTTTTTTTAAAAAATCACTTTGTCGAGTGCCCGAGTGCCGCCAACCTAGGCACTCGGCAAAATTAATTTCTCTAATTTTAACCAAACTATAGTAAATTGACCACGAAATATTTCGTTACAGTTCACTCATTTGGTATTGCACACTACACTAATATTTTTCAGAAAAATGGTCAAAATTACAAAAGCTGGACCTAAGACAAAACTGAAGGGCTTCTCTATAATTTTGAGCAATGAAGTGCTATTGATTAAGGTCCTATTTAGATCCATAGAGGTAGTGGTTAGTTGCTTATAATTAACTCTTTGGATCCAAATAAGTTCAGCTAGTAATTTTGCTACTTGTTAGCTTAATACCTAAATAACAATTATTCGACTAGTTAGAACCAAGTAGCTAATAGTTAGCTGCTAATATTAGCTATGCCCTATTAGTATTACCTAGCTAAATATTAGTAGCTAATGCAGCCAAGCATGACCTAAATGACATTATTTAGTTAAACAAAAAAGTGAGATTAGATCACTAGTTGAAGCAAATTAGCTAATGTAGTTAATATTAACTATGAACTATTTTGACAACTGATCCTCGGCTAGCTCAGATACATGCATCCATCAACCCACTTGTTGGGGCGCACATCTCAATAAAACTAGATTACATTGCACGAATCTTTAATGTACTAGTAGGGCAAATAAAAGAAGAACAAGGCTATTGACTTGCAAGATAATCCACGTGATGGCATTTAATTTGCATCCCCGTATCCAACAAGTTGCCGTAAAAAAGAAAAAGAATCCATTGGTCTCGACTTGTCTATCGAGGTGTGAATTGGGGGAGCCCATATTACTATATTGTTGTCAGACTGATCATTACTCTCTTTGGTTCTAAACTATATTGCAAGACATTTTGGTTCTAAACTCTTTGGTTCCATTGGTGCGCCCTATCCCCCTGGGCCATCAAAGAGATCGACAGGTGTCCCCGCGCCTTCATTTGGGCGGGCCCCGACATGTTTTTTTTTTTGACCGAAGTCCGCAAGGGAAATCCAAATTATTTTTTAATTTTTTGATAATACGTGACTGTTTAAATACGCTCCCACAGAGTCGAACCTGTGTCCGCCGAGTGCTACTCGTGTGCTCTAACCACTAGGCTAGAGGCCCTTTCGCGGCCCCGACATGTTGTCTGGGGGCCGCTGTCGTGTCGCCTAGACTGTGGTCTATTCATCCATAGACATCGACGGCTTGGGCTTCCCGAACCTACGACTATGACTCCTTGGGTTCGCGCTGCGCCTTAGATGGGAATGGCGCAAGCGCACGGACAGAGGAGGCCCCTTGGGCACAATTGCCATGCAAGCTAGAACCCATCGTTGAGGCCATGTTCCAAGCCTCCGTCCGGGTTCAGCTAGGCGACGACGTCCATGCCTTGCTCTGGACGGACTCCTGGCTGCCAGAAGGGCCCATCTTCTTGTCGGTGCCGCATCTCTTTGCCTTGGTGGGGAAATGAAGCTGGGGAAGATCGGTTCGGGATGCCCTAGCAGGACGCCAGTGGTTGCGCGATATCATCGGCGCAATGACTGCGATTGTCCTGCTTGAGATCATCGAACTGGGAGATAAACTGGAGGGCGTGTACCTCACGCCGGGGTCCGCGACACGTTCATCTGGCTCTGGACGGCTGGGGGAGATTACTCCAGCGTCTCCGGCTATCGCGCATTCTTGGGGTTGGTGAACCTGCACGGCACCAAGGAGCTCTGGCGCACACGAGTGCCCCTAAGGTGAAATTTTTCTTCTTGCTGGTCCTCCATGAGCACCTCTAGACGGCGGAACGGCGCGCACGCCATGGCTTGCAACAATCAGCAACATGTGCACTGTGCGCTCAGGAGGACAAAACCCATGGCCACCTCCCTGCATCCTGTATTCACCCAAGAAGTCTGGTTTCGCTGCTGGCCATGGGCTGCAGGAAGCACTTGGCACCCAGCTCCGAGGCATGCATCGTCGACTGGTGGCTCACTACGTGGGACGCCGCTCCGGAGCCACTCCGCCGTGGCTTCGATGCGCTCGTGCTGCTCGTTTCATGGGAAATCTGGAAGGAGCGAAGTCGAAGAACATTCGACGGGCTAGCTCTGTCAACGTCCAAGCTCCTGGACCGCATCAAAGAGGAAGTCTACTCCTGGTGCATGGCCGGATACCGGGGCCTGGCGGCACTGATCGCCGCCGTTGCCTAGGCACGGGGGACAATATCGCTTAGTCGTAAAACCGGTTTGTTTAGTTAGTACATCACCCCAGCGCCACCGTTTAAGCCGGTGATCTGTGTTTGTGTGCCATGTCCATGCGTTCGCTGCGGCAGTTCGCCCTCGCCCATCGTAGGTATTGTGCTAAAAACTCCCATTTCCTTAAAGCAGTAATGTGCAAGTGCACGCTTTTGAAAAAAAAAAGATCGGGATGAAAACAAAAAAAATTCCCATGGGACCAGAAAAGACAAATTAAACCGATATAGGAAACTGGTCTGCCACAGCGCCAGTTTTTACTAGGCCTCGCTTCTCTTGGCGTGGTGCAAGCTAGAGGTCGGTCCAAGAATCCTAAAGTATCTTGCTGGCAGTGGGTTTGTAATGTTTTTGAGCCCAGTATGGAGTAGTACAAAAGGGTAGAGAGCAGAGGAGAGGATATCATCAGCCTTGTAATATCAAAAGTACTACTGTTATCTCCCATAACTGGACCTCACTCTCCGCTGGCGAACTATCTCTTCCACCTCCAATTCCTCCTCTTTTTCCTCGATTCCGATCCAGCAGCTCGAGGCTGCTAACATTGTCCCTGTCCGCTAATAGCCTATGACTTCTTGTACCATAGGTGTTTGATGAAATACCGATTCAAACTGGAACGATTCCTTGCTCTCATAATTTGAATGCTAATAGAATATAAATCAATAAGATGTAGATGACGAGATTATTAGCTACTCTGCTGCAGTGCTGAGTTATATGGATTATGGACAGAGGGTCTTTTCAACTGGAGAAGCCAAACATAGATATAGTGTGTGAAATTCGAAGTTTGGTCCTCGAGATGCTCTAACTGAATGACTCGCTGAAGATAGAAGAAGGCTCCATATAACTGCTGGCAGTAAGGGAGGGTATGGTACTTACTATATTTATGAAAAAAGAAAAAGAAAAGCTGAAAACCAAAGCAGTATCGTCATTGATTTATGGCGTTGCAAACAAAGTACTGTACTTCAATTGAAATGCATTGTACTAATATGTTTTGACTTCGACATGTAAAGATAGTTTCAAGTCACGTACCATGGCTGGGTTTTCCTCCTCGAAGACGAATCGAGCCTAGCTCCCTGTGTTGCAGGAGTCTTCCTGGTGCTGCAAAAGCTAGCAGGGGCAGAGCTCTTGTGACCCACTTATGAGGCCAAGATGTCATATGAATTGCTTGACTTGCGGTTAGTTTGGTCTCAAATATTAATTCAACTAATTATGAAAAAAGTGCTCTAATGAGCTCTTTTTTCAACAATAATGTAGTTGTTTCTTTGAAAAAACCGCTACATCCAAAGTGGTCTAGTGGGGCAAGCAGCTAGCGCTCCTGCAAGTGCAGCCGGATGGTTGGTATACTTTGAATGTAGATGTAGCAGGTGGTCATTAACAAAATCTGATTTTGCAGACGTCATTACCAATAATTGAGGGAGCAGGTAAGCAAGCTCAAACTTCGCATGGACGATGGGCCGCTTTTTTATTATGAAATGTTGATAATGACCGCCTGGCTTTCTGCTGCCTCTGCGTTCAAATTATACTAGCTGCACCTAACCGAAATAAACTAATTAAAGGGGGTACCTTGGACATTACTTTTGAGGCTCACACACACACACACACACACACACACACACACACACACACACAAAAAGACATTACTTTTGAGGCGTCCACATTTGGACTGGTTTAGGAGTCCATATTTCTATTCCAATCCACCTAACACGAGTGCAGCCAAACAAACCTTCAGTATGCGTGGTGCTGCATATCCAATGCAGATAAACAAACCTATAGCTAAGAAATGTTATAAAAAAAAATTAAAAACCATGGGAAAAAAAACACAACCAAAAAAAACCAAGCATCGTCAGTTCACTTAGCATATATGAAGATAGAGGCTCGGGTAAAATAGGAACAGACCCACTACAAGAAATATGTCATCTTATGACATTTATACCTTGACATCTGATGTAAATGTCACTAAATCAACTAGTTTATGACATTTTTTGGGAAGCCATCTTATTTTAGTGACATAAACCATTTAATGTCATAAAAAATGTCTTATGGATAGTTAAAATCTATTTGGTGATGATTCTTGCCGTGTTATAAAGGACAAACTGGAGACATGAATTATTGTTATTATTATGATTTTCCAAGGTGGCAAGTGAACCAACCTCCATTACTCCGCTATTTTTAAACATTTTGTGTATATAAGCAATTAAGCAGCAATCGAAATAGAAATTTCTTTATATGCCAAGTATTTCTATGGATATATACATGCTTGACTAAACCTATCAATTTATATAACTTCGTTGTCATATTGTAAGCGCATATAGAAAAATTATTATTTTTCAGCTACTACTTTTTTTCTTTTTGAGAAAAAACTACGTTCTTTTTTGGTCCACTTCTTCATTCATCAATCGCTCGCGTGCGGTAGTAGGCCTCAAATCGTCTGCCAGCCCACTCACGCCCAGGCCCACCAGTCAGTCACAACACCCAAAACCCTAACCTATCCTCCATCACCCACCCACCCCCATCAGCCGCCACACTGAGAGGACCCGGCCGCCACTCGCAGCCGTAGCCGTGAGGTCGTCCCAGTCGCCCTCCCCGCCGCCGCAGCTGCCGTCCCCGTCCACGCCGCTTGGCCGCCATCCCAGTCCCCGTCCCCGCCGCAGCTGCCGTCCCCGTCCACGCCGCTGTGGCCGCCATCCTCGTCCCCGTCCCCGTCCTCGTCCCCGCTGCCATATGCGCCGTCATCGTCGCCGCCGCTGAGGCCGCCGTCCCCGTCCCCATCCCCGCCGCAGTCGCCGTCCCCGTCCCGGAACCCGCCGATGCGGACGCCGTCCCCAAGGTACTCGTTCTCTTCCCCCCATCTGAATCTTCTGCTCTCACTAGGTATTGATGTACTGTTTTGTGCATGAGAAAGAGGACAAGATCGTAATGAAATTTGTGTGAGTTTATTTATTTAAAAAGCGGTATAATTGATTCACTCAAAGTACTGCAGCGCATAGAGATATTGCAGGACTCCTATCAATTAGTGTAGTTTGTTAGCAGGGCCCTGTCATTTAAAAATTTCAGATGCACCTGCTGCACGCATCCTTTTTTATACTTGAATTACTGTACAATCCTGTGAAACTATATTACAGGAGTGCACATGTATCTACTGAAGTTTTAGAAGTCGATACTTTTGTATAGTTGTGCTCTGACAAAACTGTTTTATTCAGGCAGGGGGTGTTGCTGGTGTATTGCTACGGAAATATGCTGTTGAGTTTGTAAGATATCCGATGGGTGAGGTGAGATCTTAAATGTTCTGTTATGTGCAATCTGTGTTCATGCTGCATCTTACGACTTGTTTTTAATTAGACACAGCCATCCTAAAGTAATTTTTAGTTATGTGAAAAGAAGTATATAGAACTACATTTGATGTGTTTGCTGGAATTTTGGTGTGAAAAGATGGTTTCTTTTGATGGTACAAATCTACCACTAATGGTTTTCCAAATGCTATGATGGTCTAAGAAAAATTTTAGAGCTTTCATCACATGTCTAGGTTGTTAGCATATAAGACAGCACCTAACTTTTATTTTAGAGCATATATGAAACTTCACTATCAAATAATTGTATAGGCTAACCAACTAGATATTAGTAGGTTTGGTTGATTTCTTCTAGTAGTGTAAATTATGGGCTATTTGTTGCCAATTGCTCTGGGTTGGTGATTTCAGTCTGTGTTCATGCTGCATCATACGACTGTGTTCCTGTGCAATTAATTTTGTGTGTAATTTGATTGCAGAGAAAACAAATGAGTATGAGAGCATACTTTGCTGCTGCCATGCTGCTTCGTTAATCAAATGTTGTCCTGCCATACCGCCACCATCAAACTTCCATGTGATGGACTGCCACCATCATACTGCCATACTGTCTTTGCAAGGTAATTGGTTCTAACTGTAGTATTCACATGTAATGGACTGCTACAGTTATGTTTTTAGGTTTCAGGAAAAAACTTCCATGTGAAAAAATTGGAGTTCTTTGTTGGGTACAGATCCTACTATCTTGGTTGGTCTTCATGATCGATTGCTAACTAGCAGTTTTTTCTGCTTTCTAGCCTCTCACTATATTGATCTCTTTAGTGTTTTTGAGTGGCAACAAGTTAAAAAGATTAATACATTTTTTTCATGAGATGGTCTGAGAAAATTTAAGAGATTTCCTCACAATAGCTCTAGGTTGTTAGCATATGATAGCACCTGACTTTTATTTTAGAGCATGTATGAAACTTCACTCTGAAATAATTGTATAGGCTAACCAAACATATTAGTAGTTTTAATGGACTATCCTTGTTAACAAAATATATCAAACCAGGTGTGCTAGTTATCTGTCATATGTGCATCGACCTATAGATGTTACTTTATGGACCATATATGTTGTTGTTCTCCTTATTAGTATCTTAAAGTGCACATATATCACAAGTTCAGAACAAAAAGAATTGTTTCATGCATGAACAGCAGAGTTCTTTTCAGTATCTAAAAAAATGTTCACGATAGTGGCTCTATGAAAACTACAAAGTGTTTTACAATGTTATGTTCTGTGCAACAGCTAAAGTGTTCTGTTATGCGCAAAGTAGTTGCTTATAATGTGTTGTGTGTCTGCAGAGGGTATGGAAAAATTCCAGCATTCCAAGGTATTGCTCCTGACCAAGAATAACTTGATATATGATAGCATCGCCGGTTGAACGATTAGTTTGGTGACAAAGGTCACTTGTGAGATACCTTTGTGACTAAGGTCACTTGTTGAACAATTAGTTTGATGTTCGTGGTGATTGTAATAGATATTGTATGACTTGTGAACTAATGGATTTGGCCATAAATGGAATATATTGTTGAGCATACATATGTTATTCTGGATGTCTTGTGCGGCTATGGGTCTTGATGTACAAATAAATATTGGGTTGTATGGAATTAGCTACCTTGCAAGATCAAAGAACTTGTGACATAAAAGGTGATGTCATAAAGGTTATGACATAAAAATCAATGTCATAATGTTATGACATTAACACTTAAATGTCATAAGTTGTCATTATAGACGATCATCTTTTGACATTTGATTTTCACAACTCGTGTCATAAATGGTGACCTATGACATAATTTACACGTATTATGACATATATCAAATGTCAAAAGATGACACATTTCTTGTAGTGACCTAAGAGTCTAAGACTAAAAAATGCAGATGGGCCTGTTTAGGCCTTTTTTTTTTGACAGTGCTTAGGCCCTGTTTGGTTCTTTCCTACTAAACTAAAGTGAATCTCCAGATCTGCCGGGTGCTCAGTCCTTCGAAGGTGCTTATAGGGGTAGAGGTAGGATTTACGTACGTGTGTTAATAGGGGTGAGTGTGCGTGTGTATTGTGAGTGTCTGCGTTGTACTGTGTAATCTCAAAAAAAAAAAAAAAACTAAAGTGACCAAAATAAAAGGACTAAATTTTAGTCCAGCTTAGTAGCTCATGGGTGTTTATTCCTTGTGTTTGGGAGTTTAGTCCATTTTAGTGTAGTCCTATGGAACCAATTGCATGTTTGGTTCCAAAAGACTAAAGTGGACTAAATTGTTTTAATCTATTTTAGTTCATCTTGAGTGACTAAAATGTTTTAGTTCTATTTTAGTCTTTGTGTTTGGCTTTTAGACATTATAAAGTGACTAAAGTTTAGTCCACTTTTAGTTTTAGTCCTAGAAACTAAAGGGTCTGTTCTTATTTTTAATTCAACTAAAGTGACTAAGAAGTGATTAAAATATTTTAATCCACTTTAGTTTTAGTCATGGGAACCAAATAGGGCCATAAACGAAAAAAGTAAGAATAGACCTTATGCACAGCTGTGAAAGGATAAAAGCACAGATCTTGAAGACAGCGTGAAAAAATAAGAACAGACCTTGTGCAGAGAAATCACATAGGTTCCTTGTTTATGAGTACTTGTCCAATGGCTCACTGGATAAATAATGGATCTTTCAGACAAGTTCAGTTTTCACTCTGTCTTGGAAAACCAGACGTAATATCATGTTTCCATTTAAAGTGGGTCTGACTTATCTCCATGAAGAATGTGAAGAAAAGATTGCGCATTTAGATATCAAGCCACAGAATATTCTCCTGGATAACAAATTCAATGCAAAGCTCTCAGATTTCAGACTCTCGAAAATGCTCAACAGGGACCAGAGCAAAGTTAAGACTTGAATGCGTGGAACACGTTGATATGTAGCACCTGAGTGGCTGGGATCAACAACCACTGAAAAAGCAGACATCTACAGCTTTGGGATCGTGATGATCGAGATAATCTGTGGTCGGCAAAACCTGGATGAATCCCAGCCAAAGCAGAGTATCCTCTGCTTCAGGAAAAGGCAAAGCCTGGCCAGCTAATTGATTTGGTGGACAGTGGCAGCGATGACATGAAATCCAATGTCGAGGAGATCATGCGAACGATGAAGCTTGCAATGTGGTGCTTGCAGGTTGATAGCAGCAGATGGTCCTTGATGCCAACGCTAGAACCAGACTGCATTTTTGTCCCCAGCAGATGGTCCTTGATGCGGCAGGATGAACCCGCCCGCCCGCCTGCGAGGCGCGCCAGCACCGTCGTCCCGCTTCCCTCCGCCGGCGGCGGTGGCATGGGCACGCCGAGCGTCGACGTCATCGTGCTGCTCTCCCCATTGGAGACGCGCTGGGCGGCGCTGCCACCCGTGAGCCACGTCTTCCTCTTCCCCACTGCTGCTGCTGCTGCTGCTCATCAACAAAGTCCGCTTCTCAGACGTCGTCCGCGGCCTCCGCTACTCCCTCGCGACGGTCCTCCTGGCGTTCCACAAGCTACCCGGCGAGCTCGCTGACTCGCCGGAGCTGGGCACGGTCACCATCATCTCATCTGCGGCGTTGACGCCGGCATCGCGTTCGTCGAGGCGGAGACCAACCTCGACCTCGCCAGCCTTGCCGCCGTCGAGGACGACGATGGCGCGGCGGATCTGTACGTGGACGCGCTTCCTCAACTTGTGCCGGATATACGCCGGGAGGAGCTCCTGTGGGCAGTACGAGCTTCCTCAACAAAGTGCTGGCATGCAGGTTGGTGGGGCAGGCGACGCCGGACTTGCCCTGGGTGAGAGTTACTACCTTCAGGGGCAACGAACTTAAGACAAAAACAGAGCAAAAACAGAGGTGAAGCAGAGGAAAACAGAGCACCGCTACTGTTCCGGGTTCCACAGCAGAGCCGGCGGCCTCCTGCTTCAGATGAGTCCACGGGCCGGCTGGCCGGCCGAGAAGGCCCAAGATGAAAGCGTGGGAGTCCATGGGCCGGACTGGGTGAACGTGGCCAGGGTCATGGACAGAGTCGGGCCCTCTTAGAGTACTCACTTGTTCGGCGCGCAGCAGAAGAGATAATGGGCTGACCCGTACAGAGAATCGGCCCAATGGCCCTTCCAACAGTATTGCAAGGCGCGATAGCCGTGGAGGTGGAAGACAAGACCGACGTCCAGGTTAGCCTTCTATTCATTTGTTTCTTCAACGTAAACAGCCATGACTTGCCGCTTCTATTCATTTCTGAATTTTCAGCTGAATTAATTTGTTCCATTGAGAATGTTGAAACCCATATAACTACTTCATCACTTTGAAATAACAAATTGAGGCCCTATTTGGATGCCCATGTATCTATCTCACTTCATATGTGTTGGCATGATTTGCTGTAGAACTCTAATTTAGTTCCACCCCCAACCCACCCAACACACATATGAATGGTGCTGTTCTGTTCTCATATTCACTCCACTGGGTAGTTCCACGAAACAAATGGTGTCTTTCACAAATGCCCATGTATCTATCTCTATTAACTATCAGTTGCTTGTCCTTTCTCGCATTTGTGAAAGACACCATTTGTTTCGCCTACCCTGTCTCTCAGATATTATCACAACAATGAGAAACTCAAATATATAGTCTCTGTTCTGACAGCACCACGCTAATGGGACAATCTCATTACTACTGGGCTGCATTCGACTACTAAAGCATCAATTTGTCTTGCTCTTTCAAGCTTCCAGCAAATGAGGTACACAATATGAAGATTAATTGGTCTAAAGCAGAAAAAACTAAATTGCACAAAACACTGGGTTTTAGCACTGAGTTAGCACATAGGTAAACCCAAAATTGAACACTTCACACTTGTCGGTATTGATACAGGTCATCAGCCTTTTCATTCTAGTGCATGTACAGAAACTATAATACAAGAAAGCCCTATGTTGTTAGTACTATAATTCACATATCCTACAAAGTTATGCAAAAAAATGCACACTCAATTCCCTTCTAGTTGAATTTTATAGCTCAATTTCCTGAAATCATGATCTAGGCCATTTTGCTAATAGTGGTGCTTGAGCTGCTTCCTCATCAGTGCTGTCTGAAACAACAGCTCCTGTGCATTTGTCTTTGCTTCCTGGGTTAAGCATCCAAGCAAGACAAAAGGAGATTACCTGTAAAAATATTCAGAATTTGAGAAAAAAACAATCAGAGCTGATCAATTATAGCACCCTGTATACTGCCATTTTTTATCACCCTGAGCCTGAGAGGAAGAGGACTAACCAAGAAGAAACTGGCCACAATAAAGCTGAAACCTTTGCAATCAAAGGGTGCTTCCTCTGAAATGAAGTAAGCTGAAACAAAAGAGGAAATCATGAGAGAGAGAGAGAGAGAAATATAAATCATTGTATATGTTGCACAAATATATGAAAATTTTCAGTTTGATACTAGAAAGTCAATTGCTTACAGGTCAGTGGACTCATAAATAGAGGTGCCAACAGATTTGCTACAGACTGCACGGTTTCAATAAAACCTTGAGCTTTTCCCTGTAAACATAATACAAAGAGACAATGGCGCCTACAGTTAGGAACTTGGAAATTAGTAAATAATAAAGCCTGGGGATCTCAGGTTTGTATATGTACCTGGTCAGTTGAATGAACTTCACCGGAAATGATCGCATATATCTGCAGAATTGCATATTTTTCATGTAAACAAATCTACCAATACCACGGAATGTACTAAAATATAAAAGTCATATGTTTTTTCTGAAAATCTTTCAGACACTGGCACCTTAGAGTAATTTTTGGAACTGTGAAAACCTGAAGTCATAGTGCAAAACAGGACAAATGGTAATATTGACTTACTGCTGGCTTGGCCAGTATATAGATCATACCCAATGAAGAGCTAAAATAAGGAACCTGCAGCATAGATAGAAGGTAAATGGACAAAGTTTTTGTAATTGTACCAAGTGGTAACTCCATCAATATGTGATTAGTTTTCTTAGAGCATCAATTAGTTGAGGTTCATTAGTGAAAATATAAATCAGTTGATGAATTTAGTAAATTTGATTGGATACGTACCCACGAAGCCCATGCAACACCATAAAGCAAGGCCTAGAAGAAATTTCAATGTGTCAACATGTCAAATTAGTGAACCTGAGACTAGTAAAACCATAGTACAAAATTCAGTGCAATAACTTCTAACTTACATAAACAATGGATGCAAGTATTGAAATGCATAAGACGCCTTTTTCACCAATTATGAAGCTAAGAAACGGGAGGACCAGAATCTGCGTTATGAAAAAACAAATTATCAATCCAACCTGAGACAATAGGCAGGCCACGCGAGATATATATGTTACTTTATAGGTGGTAAATAGAATAAAATCTTGAAAGAGCACCTGTGAAAAGATTGAACCAACGCCAACCACCATTAGAATTTCTGAGAACTGATTCTTGTCAAAGCCGAATACGGACTTAAGGTAATACTGAAAAAGAAAATATAATTAATGTTCCCTACAGCCTTTTAACAATATATTATAAAAGTGATGAGTGAGACAACCATTTACCATTAGAACATCGCTAATGCCAATCATGCCCAATTTGTAAAAGAAGGCAACATATGAGATTCTCCTAAGTGTTTCACTACAACATAGGAAGACAAGAAATCAAAAGAAATGGCATTATGCAGAAGCTGAAATAAAGCCATTCTTTAATAAAAAAAATGGAAATTGCAAAATTTTGTTAATTTCAAAACTAGTTAATGTTCATTGTATGCAACTATCAAGATGTGGAAGGATGTTTCTTAACTCCCTCATGCAATTTACCAGTTGTATCATGTTAACAAGTCCCTTCATATATTTTTTAAACCATTCTGATAGAACACTGTTAATTTTCGTAATTAAGAACTCATGTAGCACTTTATACACTCTAAATTATTGTCCATATTACTCCTTTTCTTCAAGGAAAAACATTTTTAAATGTTGAATACCACTAAGCTAGCAAAATAGGCATGAAGCACAATGTTATTTAGATTGATATACATGGAAAAACATATAAGTATAATTAACATTTTCCCTCATCAACAAGGAGGGGAACAACCCAGAATAGATTTTTATATGAATCATTATTCATCATGAATTCCTTGACTATTTAACTTTCATGATTTATGAATAGTTTTTTACATGAATTTCATGATCCATGCTCAATGTTCAACGGTTACCTGTTTTTGACTATGCTAATGTTCGCCTTGATAGATTCCCAACGTTCTTGTGATAACTTGACAAGCAAAGATGACATCGACAAATGTTGAGAAGGAGTAGAAGAAGCTCTTTGAACCGTCTCAACCAAATATATTTTCATGTAGAGGATAGAGCAGATTAACAAGACAATTGAGACCTAATAAACCAAAGTAAAACACTCATAAGACTTAATGTTAGCAAAGAGAAAGTAAATAAATAGAAATTGTGATGCAAATAAAGGTAGCATTAACTACCTATACCTCAAAATCCACCTCTCAGGCAAGAACCTTGAAAAGACGCTCCCCAGAGTGTGCGCGGCTGAGAAAATTCCAGTCATTGTGCCGAAGGCAGCTGCCCTCCTTGATGGTTCAACTGCATCTGCCTAATCTAGCATAATATTTTTTATAACCATTAATCACTATCTGTTATTCACAAAGCACCAAATTGAATTCTTATATCTACTTTTTGAAATTACTTAAAGAAATTCCACATTTTAAGCAGGCATATAGTCAAGCAGGGCCCCTAAGGCAGATCAAGTCTGCCTTCCATTGGTCTCTGCCATTGGGATTAGTTACTTAGTTAGAGCCCAAGGCCTCTGCTCTGGCTCCTCGGCACAATAAAATTCGTTACAAAATGCCAAAATCCAAAAGTCATTGGCACCCTTGTATAGAAAAAAAAAAAAAATTGCAATGCTAATACTTGGTTACTGATGGATAAAACCATAATACTCCTCCTGACATCCACCAAAATGCCAAATAATATGAGGAGTAGTATTTCAATCCATGACACATATGCATGAGCATGACAGGGGAGACTACGATCCAGTATTCTCACCGTGTAAGCAATAGCAAGGCAGAAAATGGTTCCTTGGCCAATCATGAAGGACAGGGTACGGAGAACAAGGTAGACATACACAGCAGTCCTCGAATTGTTAAATGCAACCACAGCTGCAAGCAGCATGAGCAAGGAACAATTAGTATCCAGTACAGATAGACGAGCAAAATGCCCACATTGACATATTTTTCAGTTACCGAATGGGATGATGGAAGTGGAGGCAGTGAGAAGGATGAGAGGTTTCCTGCCATATTCATCGGCCAGCTGGCCCATCAGAGTGAACCCAATCGTCCTGAAAATCCCTCCAACCTGCAATCAGAAAGCGATGATTAACTGACGAAACAACATGCAACCACTGAATGAACAAGAACCTGAATGATGCAGAGAAAATGATGGATGCACACAGCTTAGCTGATAAGTACAGCAAGGAAAGCATACCGAGGACTGCAGGCCGGTGAGGTAGAGAGCCTCCGGGCAAGACCTGTCATCGGCGGGGCAGAGCGCAGCGGTGACCTTGTCGACGAGCGCTGGCACGGTCATCTCCTCGGCGACGCCGTAGAGCACCAGCCCGACCATGAGGTGCAGCACCGGCCTCATCATCACGCTCATCGTCGCATCGCCTTGTTGGAAGACACCCATTATATTCTTCTACTCCTATAGTGGGCTCAGCTCGATCTCGATCGATTGGTTCTTGAGTGCTGCTTAGTTACTGGGCGTTTGGCAATGGACCAATCGCACGCGCTTTATATGAAGCAGTCGTGCGCGCCTTTTTTTTTTTTTTAATTTCACTTGGATAAAGAAGGAAAAAAGGAAACAGCACCAGGGAGAAGGTGAGGTCAGCTAAAATGATTGCTACTTTTTTTTACGAGAAGTGGCATGCCACATAAAGGAAGGATGGTGCCATGCTGGCACTTTATATGCCACGCTGTCACGTTTAGTGGATACTGCATTGTGGATGATCTTTTGTTTCGTCAATTGAGTTATATTGCAGTAAGAAGACATTCCTTCTAGTCATGAGAAATATTATTGTTCAGGGCAAGATTTGGTCAAACCTTAGTTGACATAAAAAAAACTTTTAAAATGGTTTAGTTTGGAGACATGCAAGATAAATATGTAGATTTTTTATTGGAAAACTTTGCTAAATACAATAAACAGGAGGTCCTTAAAAAACATATATTCTGGCTCATCACTTGTTAAATCAACCTTTTTCAAAAAAAAATGTAGATTTGTTAAATTACACGTGTCATAAGTCCTTCTATATATGCTTCAAAACTAACCACTTCTTTTTTTGAGGGAACGAAACTAACCACTTCTCTATCTCTAATAAACCAATTCTCAAATAAAATCTCACCTCGTAAAATGTCCAGGTGGCAGATTTCCAATTTTCTTAAAAATAGTTTCCTACAAATTGGTGGAAATGGCAAGGAATACAAGTGTTCCATGTACTGAATGATGATTTTACGAATTCTACGACGAAAATGGCAAATTGGCGAAGCCTATCGATAGTACTGGCAAATTTGCAAGTTTGTTGGTCATAACTAAGTTGTGTTTTCTCTTTTAGATTAACAATAAAACATCACCTATTCATGACGAATGGACTAAAGAAACCTAATGATTGATCCCAAACTAACAAAACACAATAAGTGCAGCCGTGCAGGGAAAAGCACTGACGACAATTCCGATCCCTCTATGGGGCTCCAAATCAGCATCCGACCGGCGTCGATCTTCATCTCCCGTGCACAGCAGCAACACCCGTTGCCGCCCATGACAAAGCGCGCGTGTGCCGGGAGCGGGGGAGCCCGCGCGCGGCCGCGGGCGCGCGCCACACCTGCCGCGGACGCAACGTGCGGTGGCTCTACACGACAAACGCCTCGGACGAACGAAGCAGGTGACTGAGATTTCCAGTCACTCGAACGTCTGAGTAATCTGATCTCGGTACGATGGTCGTCGTTGCGTCTGAAGCATCGATATTCGTCAGATCTTGCGTCTAGTTTCGCCTTACCCTGACACTGACAGCGGCGCATGCTCGACTTCGATCTGAGCAGCTGCAAGCCTGCACACAACGCGCACAAAAAAAAAATCAATCCTGATCTGGGCCGCTCCGTGACTGACATGTAGCTGCTGTATTTTCAACTACTGTGCCTGGGCCGATAACAAGGTCCACTGAAGAAGTGCAGGCGCCAAGGCCCAAGAGATCCCACGAGCCCATGCTAAGGGAATATTGCCAAGGCATGTTGCTCTTCTCTTCTTATGCAGGGCGATCCAAAAACAGGTCCAATAAGTTGCCTCAAAACAACATGCAAATAGGACTAAATTTGATTGGTGTCAAGATTAAAGAGAGCAAATGTTGGCCTTTCTTTTTTGAACCGAGGGCATTCCCCATTTCCATTAACAAAGTAACGGAAATACATGGTAACTGAAGTTTTACAGATAGCAAAAGAGCTAGAAGAAAGATGAGAAAGAACTAAATCGGACTCAAGGCGCCCACCAACGACCTACCCGAGACCACCAACTGTCAGCAAATTGTCCTCCAGCTCTCCTTAGCTGGGTTCAGACACCTTAGCACGCCATCTAACGATCTTCCTGTTTAGCTTTCGGGTCTTCTCCTTTCAGCAGCTACTGGCCACCAGTCTTCTGTTTCTTGTTCCGCAGCTTAATAGCGATCTGCATCATGTGGTTGATGCCTTCCAGCACGGCTTCTTTTTCTTCCTCTGGATATAGACATGCCCAGTAGTTCATTAAAGCACAAGCATGTGTAATGATAGACAGTGGACTTTGAATGAATTTGCCTTCAAAACAGATATTGTTCCTAGCCTTCCAGATAGCCTAGCATATAGTCAAGATCCCAAAAGCATGAAATTTTTGTTTATCCGGCATCCATCGATCACACCACACCCAACTATGTTCAAAGGAGGTGGGAATGTTTGTGGCACCAAAACAGGTGTTGGCGGTCCTTATCGACGATTTTATACCGCCAATTAGACATGAAAAAGGGTGAATTATATATTCCTATAAGCATATATATGTACAACTAACCCAAATCCACGTGCACTAGGAAATATACTGTCATTGCAGGAATCATATAAAAGTGCAGGGATTAAATACCGAAAAGGCGCTTTATGGAAAGCGCCAAACCACCCCAAAGGGAGATGGGCCACTTCGGGACCAGAATTGGGCCAAAACACCAAACCAGCACGGCCCAGGCCCACTCCACAACCGACCACCCGAAGGCGGTCAAGGGGAGGCGGCACCCTGGCGCGCTCGCGCCACCCCGACTGCCAAGTGGGGCCGGCCGGCTGGAGGCGGTTCATTCAATGCTGAGGAGGGCGGTGCGCTGGTGTACCTGCCTAATCAGGCTCAAACCGACCTCCTCACACATATAAAAGGGGAGATGAAAAGGAATTCTACACACACATTCATTTGGTCTCTCTCTCCCTCACCTCCACTTGTTCTTTAGCTTAGTGCTAGTAGTATTGGAGCTAGGAAAGCTACCAAGGAGAGCTTGTCTCCTAGGAAGAAGAGATACATCTTGGTAATCATCTATGGAGTGTTCTTCCTTGTTCAAGTTCTTATACTTTATATATTGCTTAGTGTATGAACTAGAGGATAGTCTTGATCATGTTCATGTTGATGCATATGAACTAGAGCCTAGTTCATATGATCAGTTCATAGCATGTTCATCCCTGTTCTTTATCGTTCATATGTTCTATAGAATTAGAGTCCATGATGAGAATGAAGTAACAGTTCGATGTTCTTTCGAGTTTGCCTATGTTCTAGCTCGTCCATCCGTAGGGTGGGAGTCCTGGGGGAGTATAGGTAGTTCTCTAGTATGCGGGCGTGGTGTCCGGATACGAGAGGGCCTTCGAATATGACGGCATGCCACGGCTGAGGGGTAGGCGCAGGTGGTGACAGCCTGGCCCGTCCTCGTAATCCCCACGTCCGCATGTTGTGTAGGAGTTCGTAAATGCCTCTATCGGGCCGGGCACTAGCCGGGGGTCTCCCCGTTACTCTAGGCTCGACTTGTCTCTAACTCTGTATAACATGTGACTTATCTATTCTATGCTTAGCTATATACGACCAACCAGCTCCCAGTAGATTTATTCTTTATTCTTTCCGTTTCTTTTATTCCTTATTTATCTTTATCCTTGAGAGAAGACCAAGTGTGTGTCCACTATCCTCAAATTACCGTTTATCTTACCCCTGCATAGCACTAAGGCTCATTTCAAGGATGTGAAGTACCATATCCATGTGCTAGAGCTATTTTACACCATGCCTTCCTTTGGGAAAATATAAATAACGATACCCCGACATACTTCCCGGTGAAATGCTACAATGATAGATCCGTGCGCTTCGGATAATATCTTTAGAACACGACTATCACCTTGGCATTTCTTGGTGTGACCACCGGGATGTAACAATTCTATTGATTGCGTTAAGAAATGCCAACAAGCATTTAAGGGCGCGTTGTGGGAAGGCATTGGTTAAAATAATCTAGCATGGCATGGATATAACTTCATTAGAAATAGTCCGAGTCTATGCGGAGCTAACTTTTATGTTTTCTCCCGTTGTGGGTGAAAATATGATAGTGTATGTCCGGTTCTCCCCGCGTACAATTTCCATCCAAATCCGAGGCACTCCTAAGGAAGAAGAAGCCTAGAGCTAGTCCTTCTTCTCGCTACTCCGTCGGCAAACCGAACCGGTCATTTCCGCACCTTCAACCACCATCCCAAGGGCTCGGAAGACTCTCCGTGAATTCTCCGTCCGCTCGTTGCCAACGTGCCCACCGGGCCCGTTGTCAACGTGGCGTATAAGAATTTTGAGCTCGGGACCGGCTCGATCACTATGGTGCAGGGATTTCGTTTTGCGGACTCCCTGGAGGATGCAAACGCTCACTTACAGCGTTTCCTGGAGCTCTGTGACACTTTCGTCATCAAGGACATTGAAGCTGACGTCATCGTATTCCGGCCGGGCTCCTTCTCCCTTGTGGGGAAGGCGAAAACAGTGATTTTACAAGGACAAAGAGGTCGAGCACATGGGGCAAATGCTCCACGGATTCCTGTAAAGTTCTTCCCCATGGGCAAAACAGATGCCCCGAGGGGAAGAATTGCCAATTTCCAAAGAAACACAGATGGAACCCATTCCCGAAGCTTGGGAGAGGCTCCAAAGCTTCATACTAGACTCGTCCTCATCATGAGATGGAGGAATGGCTGGTGCTCCAAAACTTTTACAATGGGCTTACGCCCATGTCAAAAGGGCACCTCGATGCTGCAGCTGGAGGCGCATTTCTATCACTCACTGTTGGTAACGCTACGGCGTTAATCAACAAAATGGTAGAAAATCAAGCTTGGGGGGAAGAAAGGGCCCCAACCAAGCAACAAAAAGGCTCGCACCCCGTGAAGGAGACGGAGGCGCTGGCCGCAAAAATAGACCTGCTCTTGCAAAAGTTTGACGAAAGAGCCGCCGGAGACACATCTGGCACCATTAAAACCATAGAGTCTCGCACAACGTGCGAGGTCTGTGGCAATGATGGACATTCGGGGAATGATTGCCCCGAAACCTGTGAAGAAGCTTCATACATCAACAACGGGTATCACAATCAAGAAGGAGGTAATGTCCCGTCCACAATATCAAGGTAATTCGAATTACTCGCAAATTACACTTCGATCGGCCTACTCTCAAAGATTTAGTCCTTGGCCAAGCTAAGATCAATGAAAACCTTACCAAAAAGATGCCGCCAATGACAAAATCTTAGAGAGCATCAAGCACCAAGATAGAAGGTTTAACTTCTGCTGTTAAGAATCAGTTGAGCTTTAACAAAATGATAGAAAGACAGCTAGCTCAAATTGCTTCTGACGTTCCTATTGATCCTCACGGTAAAACATCGGATCAAGCTGCTAGTGCCTTTGAAAATGTTAATTCTATGACCACGAGAGGCGGTAAGGCCACTCGTGATCCACCATATCCTAAACAAGCAGCTAGGAAACAAGCAACACCGCATCAAGAAGAACCTTCATCTTCTGAACCACAAGGCGAGGCAGAATCAGGGACAACCCTGGATTATCCAGATACGACACATCTGCCATTCGCCACAAGAACCAGAAAACAAGCTATGAATGATCAGTTCACTCGGTTTGTTGAGATGGTCGAGAAAGTACATGTGAGTGTTCCACTCATGGACGTCTTACATGTACCTTCCTACGCCAAATACATCAAAGACATCATCAACAACAAGCGACCACTGCCATCCACAGCTGTGGTCAAACTGACAGAAGAATGTAGTGCGGCAATCCTCAATGACCTTCCAGAAAAGAAGAAAGACCCAGGATGCCCCACTATCACTTGCTCCATTGGAGGATAGCAGTTTGACCACGCACTCTATGATCTCGGTGCCGGGCCAAGTTGTCATGCCCAAGACAAAGATTTGACAACCGAATTATACAAGGTCTGTCACCAACAATGATCACACTCCAATTAGCGAGTCCTCCTTATGCTACCCAAATGGGAATAGCCGAAGATATTCCCCGTGAAAATTAGAGGATACTTCGTCCCGGTGGACTTCGTGGTACTCGACATGGAGGCCACCAAAGAATCACCGCTCATATTGGGACGATCATTCCTCGCACTGCCGAATACGTATTGATGTTGAGCCGGAGAAATCCGGTTCAACATCAATGGGAGCGAGGAAAAGTTCCACTTCCGACCACGGAAGACGGAGGAGTGCAACATGATTCGCATCAAGTATGAGCCAACCACGAGGGAGGTCACGAAAGTTGAAATCCAACCTCATGATGCAAATCGAATTCCCAACATTATCTGGGAACGGAGGCCAGGGCCACAAGCCAAGAAAGTGATAAAGGGCTCCCAGGAGCCAAAACAAAAGAAGGAGCAGAGAGCTCCCAAGAAAGAAAGAAAGAAGGCTCCTACGAAGAAACAAAACCAAAGATCATTCCCGCACCCTAATGCAAAGAGAAACAAAGGCAAAGCTCCGGCCCAAGAAAGAGTGGAGACCAAGGCAAAACCAATTCCACTCAAAACCCCTGGGGCACCAAAATTGGTCCCTAAAGAGGAGACAAAGGTGTTGAAGGTGGAGAAAATACAAGCACCTCCAAAAGAAGCTGATCAACCACCATCCTCACCAATTGTCACCACACCACCAAAAATGGTGTGGAGGCCCAAGCAAGCATCCCCGTCTACTTCTCCCGAGACGATGCCTCATCATCAAGCTCAAATTGAGCGAGAAAAGTCTCGCTTCACGGACTATAAACTCGTGAGCCCCGACCGACAGATAATCGGTAAGTTATCTTTTTATAAGTATTTCATTCCATTTATGTTTACTTAGTCTCGTCAAAATAAAGTTCTATCTTGCTATCCCTATTCCCGCTTAGTTTGATGTTTTGGAACATGTTCAAGCTTAGCATGTTCTATAGACTTGTAGTTTGAGCATAGTGCTTAGGTCGCTAGTCTACCTTGGTGAACTTTTGTTGATCATTGAGACAGATTGCTAGTAGGAATATTGGTAGTATGCTATGAGCTAACCCTTGCAGGATGGTCCTCAATCATAAGGAAGTCCTGACGACAGACTCAAAATAAAATAAAATAATTTGTTACCTCAGAATAAATTTTTAGGGACCCCATTTCCAAGCAAGCTTGGGGGAGGACCCCAATAAGAGGTATGTACCATACTAACACTTACTAAAAAAAAAGGATGCTTCGTCATTTCCTATACATATGCGTCATAGAAATATTTTGTTCTACCCTTGTTGAAATGATGAAAAAAGTTGCTCTGTCTCGTGACTCGCTTGTACCTTGTTTATAATCAGGCTTTCTCTAAAGTTTGAGTTTATTGGCTAAAATGTCTTATCCTTGAAAAACTTGAGCTTAGTGGGTTGCATAGGCTAGATCCTGTCTAAGTTATTGCCAGGTATGATATAGTGCCATGAGCAACGCTATGACTCGTCCCGAGTGAAAACCTAACTTCCGAAGTTTTATTTTCAAAATTATCAAAAACAAAAGTTCCTCGATTTTGAAATACCTACCAAGGCCATATGACGTAGCCAATCTCATACAAAAACCAAGCTTGTCATATGCCGCTTGATCACTAGAAGTCTCGAACCTCCGCAAGATTATGGTCTTACACTCACGATTAAGATTCACTTGCACCCACCAAATAAACTTGCCGACCCGTACACTGCGAGTTGCGCAACATAACTTTTCATCCAATCCACCAAAAACGCCAACTCTTGACCCTAGAGTTGTGCACCTTCTTCAAAATAAAGCATGCCGACCCTTACACTGAGGATCACTCATCCCTCATCTTTCATCCATCAAAAGCTACTCCTCGTTCTATCATCATGACTCCTTCCCACTATAAATCTTCATCGTACCTGAAAGAGAGTATTGGGCATTAGCATCTCTTGAAAAAAATGATGATGAATGCCAAGGGCAACAATAAAGCTTCAAAGTAGACAAACAGGAATCCCAGCTAGTCTCCCATTCAAAAAAAAGAAAGAAAGAAGAGAAGAAAAGAAAAGAAAAAGGGAAAAAGAAAGAAAGAAAAGAAAGATCTTAGTTTTTCCAATTCAAGCCCATACTCTCTCTAAATTCCCTTCCACCAATAAAAAGAAGTCATGATGCCCGGAGTACCAAAAACATCTAGAAATAGGAATCATTCACCCTCACACACTTGCACAAATCTCAATCAAAGTGTATGGTCTTAATCTTCGGACGGTTCGCTCCTTGACTTCACCAACTCTATGTGATCCAAGCATAGCCACCTTTCATACCTACCCAAAACTCCACTCTCACCATAGTAGTAGGTTAGAAAGAAAGGCAAAAGCGCAATGCCTTCGGTGAGGTACAAACACTTCGAGCGATTGAGAGAATCATTCGAGGAACTTGAGTTTCTTTTACAAAACTTTCAAAACCTCTGGAGACTTGGTTGATCTTGGGTAGATGATAAGCAACGCTTGTGAATCTGTTCTATCTTGCAATTTCCCAAGACTCGAAAAAGCTGGAAAGCCCCATTTTGTCTTGAGATAATAACAGGTGAGCAAATCATGCCGATTTATTCAAATTTTGGTAGAAATCTTGCTTATACGCTCGGTACACTTGACTCATGATCGGCATAGTAGCAACTCCTGATCAACAACCTAAGGCTGAGCTTTGCTCGGGACGAGCAAAGGGTAAGCTTGGGGGATCTTGTTGGCGGTCCTTATCAACGATTTTATACCACCAATTAGACATGAAAAAGGGTGAATTATATATTCCTATAAGCATATACATGTACAACTAACCCAAATCCACGTGCACTAGGAAATATACTGTCATTGCAGGAATCATATAAAAGTGTAGGGATTAAATACCCACTACAAGAAACCTTACTTTCTATGACAAAAATGGTCGTGACAAAGCCATGTTTTGTCATATAAAGTTTACTTAATGTGACAAAATGTCATGTGTCGTCACAAAGTTGTAAGGCCATGCAATATTTATGACGATGTGGTTCTCTGTGTCACATAAAGGTATCAACTGTCGTCATAAATTGTCGCCCCCCCGTAGTCGATTGACGCCGTTGTTTCTGTGACGATTTCTCTGTGTTTGGGTGACAATTTTACATTGTCATGTTAAGTTATTTAAACAAATAACCTCCCCAACATCAATATGCCTCTGCAGCGGACCCATCCCTCACCCGTTATTTAAAAAAATAAACTTCACTTTCCCCTCTCCTCCTCACATCGGCCATCCCCACTCTCTTACGTAGCACGCCGCCGCCCGTCCCCGTGCCGCCGCCCGCGTCCCCGCACCACGCCGCGCCCGTCCCCGAGCCGCCGCCCCCGTCCCCGCACCACGCCGCCACCACGTCCCGGCGCCGCGACGGCCCCTCCCACCCTGCGCCCGCCGGATCCTCCCTCCACCTGCCACGGTGCCGCTCCTCGACGGGTCGAGCGGAGCGGAGATCCAGCCGTCCGCGGTCCGGCCATCGCCATCGGTCATCAGCCTCGTCTGTTGCTGGTGGTGAGTGATCTCCAGCTGCCTCATTTGACAGGAAAGATAGCTTCCCCTCTCCCCCAGTTCATCAGATGGCCGTGGAATCAGCCCATCTGAGTTGGTGTTCGTGTTGTGCGGTGGGGGAGGAGTTCAACCGAAACCCCCTCGTGTAATGGCGCCCCATCATCTAGCTAGCCGGCCCGGCCTCGGTACCGCGAGCTTTCGGTGTTTTCCTTGATCAAACAAATAAGCATGGTTCCAACAAGTGTCCATAGCTCTTTTCGTGATGAACTTCATAAAGAACAAGTTAAGATGATTGATATCTGATAAAATTGTATGTTGACCGACGCCACAATTCATCCATGTATGGTGCTTGGCCATTTTCTAGGATGGAGGGAGTAGACAAATGCTACAAAGAAAGAAAAGCTCTTTTTTTTTGGTACTTAGTTACACAGGTTCTATGGAACTTGGGAGAAATAGACATGCACACTTTGAGAAACCTGCATGCCATCACTTGCCTGGTTACATTAATTGAGAAGCATTTTTTTCTCTGTGTTGCTGATGTCCAAGTTTAGTACTATTGCTGTGCAATGATGTTTAGTAGCTATTTTTCTAATTTACCTGAGCTCATGTCCAAGTTAGTACTATTAGCTGCTCTAAGCATTTTTCCAATTCCAATCATAAATTGTCCATGCTTTTCATGATGAGCTAATGAGCCCCATGTCTCTCTGTCAGGCCTCATGTCGCAGGCAGCATCATCATGTACTACTCGCACTCGGCGGTCAGCATCTGATATGACTGGAACTGTGGATCCGGAGGCACCGATCGATGAAGTGTCGCAGTTGCCGTTGATAAAGTGCCCAGAATGTAAGGATAGGAGGGTGTTTCCTGCCACTACCACAAAGTCTGAGTATAATCGTGGAAAGAGATACTTCAAGTGTCCTAGGCAAAGCTATTGAGTGATGTGATGATCGATTTTGTTTGGACTCCAATTTTCAATCTTGATTGCCCAAATTTAATTGATTTGCAATGTGGATGCAGGGTAGATGTAATAGCTATTGGTTTGAGGAAGAATATGCGGCCTATCTTGAGGACAATGGATATTTGCCACCAGCTACGAAGCCAACAGAAGTTCCCAAGGTCATGGGAAAAATTGATAGCTTAGAAGAAAACCTAAACAAGCTGAATGCATTGGTAGGGAAGAATGGAGATGGCATGGCAAGCTGCATTTGTCTATTCTGTGGATGTGTGAATGTAACACTCTTTCTACTGTTGGCCATTATCTTGGTTGTAGCTGTACTGTTCAAGTAGGCAAGGATGATGAAGGCTAGGTGTGTGTTGAAGAGAATGTGTTGTACTGGACCTATTATGCAAGATTTGGCTATGTATGATGTATGGGCCTTTGTGCCCTAAGACATATATTGTGTAGCCTGTTTGGCATGAAATTAAGGCAGCATGTATGCATGTATCTATTGTGACATATTGTACACTTTCCATGACATTGTATATATCCATGTGACATAAGCATTTCTGGGCAAAAGCATTGCATATATCATCTTGCAGCCAGAACATTTTGTGACAAATTTATACATTCCATGACAAATTATGGCCATTACATGACATTTTCATGTGTCATGAAAGACAAAAATCTGGGAACTACAACTTCTATCATGTGCATGAATTCTAGGAACTGTAACTTGCTTCACACATGAAGTATGCACTGGAAATACAACCATTGCATACAAGGTCTTACAATTTGTTACTTAAGATACAAATGTAGTAGCATAATTCAAATACAACAAAATCAATAATAGAGAAGTTCATGGATCAACAATCTCCACAAATGAAATGGTCACCAACATCACTTTGTCCTCTCCCGAAGTGTTGTCTTCTTCCTCGACTATGGTACTCATGGAAAGTTTCATCTTCATCTTCATCTTCGTGTACGCAGCCTACTTCATCATCATGAGTTGTATGTTTTCTTCGACGGATGCTCTCAACAAGATCTCTACTAATAGGGCTGCCTAGTTCATTCTCCATGTGCATCGAATCCATCTCGGATGAATGTCTTCCAATGCACCTGAATCGAAATATGCTCCTCTTGGTATGCCTCCCGACATCTCATCTCGTATTTGTTCATGGACTGGTTTGTTTGTGTCGACTCTTCGACATCAAATATATGTCGGTGGCCAAATTCTTGTAGCACTCGCCAACTTTGACCTAGCTTTGTATCTTCCAAGAGAAATACTTGTGAAGCATCTCGTGGCCATAATGAAAGGATCATCCTTATACCATCGGCCTTGGATGTTTATGCTCTTGAAGTAACCATCATTTTTCAAAATGTATTGTATCATAAATTAGCAAGACATGTTGTAGAAGTTGCACACACATGATCCTCAAACCATGCAAAAACTGTGTTGACATTATCCTTTCAACATCGTTGACCCCTTGTTGTTGTAATTCTCCGCCCGATATATGCCGCAAAGGAAGAAGATAATTAGTTATATTGGGACACTAGCTAGTATAGAAAAAAGATGGGTGAAATGAAATGACTGGAGTTACTCACTCTATGTATTCATTAACCTCTTCGCAGCTTATTGAGAACAAACCAAACCATGGAGTCATAGTCTTCATGGTAATGAAAGTTTGCACCACCCAATAGGTTGATGCCATGGCAAAAAATAGAGTAACCATCTAAGTTCTCTTCTCCATCTAAGTTTCTTTCGTGGCCTAGTGAACCTACCGATGATGTCACTAAAATATGTTGAGCACTGTGTCAGATGATAAAGTCATCAACATGAAGGTTGAACAACTCATCAAAATGTACAACTTTTGTATAGATCATTTGTTCATCCGAGAAAATGGTTGTAACGTACTTCATAAATTTTACGTTCTCTCCTATAGTTTCTAGGACTATAAGTGAGATGTGTAGGTTAAGGAACAAACTTACTTTCAAATTATCATATGACCAAATGACCAAAATAAAATTTGTTCATATTGATGAGTTATGCAATCTTTGTGTTGAACACATGTTATTTTGAAAAATTTAGTGCCTCAAATTGCCATTACAAATCCTAATACAAATAAAATGGACAATGACAAGTGGACCCAACAAGTCGACAAGATTCTCGCCTTGCGTGCCCCATCGACACACAGGGACCCATCACGCCGCCCCAATTTTCACCGGCCATCCACTCCCTCTCCCGCCCACTATCCCTCACCGACACCTGGGACCCATCACCCCTCCCGCTCAAGCCGCCAAAATCCATTCCCCTACCCTATCCGGACAGGGGAAAAATCCCCAATCTCCACCACACTTCTCCTCGACTCACCCCCACGCCGCCCACCACCGCCACCTCCGGGAGCTCCCTCATCGCCGGACCGCCCTGGCCGCATGCACCCCTCTACTCCACGCTGACCAACTCCCCGCTCCCATCCCAACCCTAGCGCAGCCCTGCCACCCCACCGCCATCCTAACCCTAGCGCCGCCTCTCCACCACCCCGCCGCCACGTCCGGGAGCTCCCTCGTCGCCGGACCGCCCGCCGCCTCCACCACCCTAGCCGCATGCACCCCTCTACTCCACGCTGACCAACTCCCCGCTGCCATCCTAACCCTAGCGCACCCCTGCCACCCGCCGCCATCCTAACCCTAGCGCTGCCTCTGCACCACCCCGCCGCCACCACCACATCAGCTCCGCTCCGTCGCAAGCCATGGAGCCACCCCGATGCCGGAGGCCGTAGACGCCGCCGCTCTAGCACCCGGGAACCCGAACTCTGACGCCACCCGGAACCCGGACTCCGACGCCACCGGGAACCCGGACTCAGACGCCGCCGCCGCTCAAGCCGCTGGGAACCCGGTCTCCGATGCAACCGGGAACCCGGACTCCTTCAACGCCGCTGGGAACTCGGACTCCTCCCCTACCGTTCCCGGTCCCTCCGACGATGCGCCGCCCCGGCCCTGTTTCTTCCTCGACCTCCATTCAATATTCGAAGGTACAGTCCTCCATTCCCCGGCCCTGTTTGGTCATTCAGTTTTTTTCCTTCTTGTAGTTCTATAAAAAGATGTTGCTACTTGTGTGTGTGTCACAATTTTTTCCAATTGTTTGGTCATTCAGTTTTTTCCCCGGCCCTATTTGGTCATTCAGTTTGGTCATTCAGTTTCTACATCCATATGACACAATTTTAGTACTCAAGTTACATTTGTAAGATGGGCTGCAACTGAGATGGGCAGATTAACTAGGATGCAGGCTATATATGTCTGTTGTCATTCAGTTTTTTCCCTTCCAGACTAAAATTGACAAGCTATATATATAGTATAAGTGGTTGACTGAGTATATGTGTGTGCATATATGGCATACTCATCTTAGAATGTGATAGTCTTCAAAGTATCTAGATGTTTTCTCTGTTTGTTCTGTAGTATCAAACACTTGGATGTGTCTATTTTGTCTTGTTTCTTATACCATATGTGTATCTATTCTGTTTTGTTTTCTACCATTTGAAAGCATACCGATTTCTTAATAATTTTCCAACACTTTTACGTAAACCGATTCGCTTTCGATCTCTCTCGCATTTGCTGAAACTAAGTAATATCATACATGTCAAAAACCCAGTATGAGCTCCAAAGGGATGAAAACGTAAGGAAAATCCGGGAACATTTTATGTCCCTGGGTATTCCAATATTAGCAAAGGAAGTTAGCGATGTTATTTCAAAAAAGGAAAAGGGCAAAAGAAAGGAAGTAGTGTCTGATTCTGACAATGATTACGACCCATCATCTGACATTGATAAACAATCTGATAACGATGATGAATCTGATGATGACCTCAATAATGAGGCTGAAACTGAGGCGAGATGCATTATTAGGCCAATTAACAATTATCTACCAAATCTATTCCAATCATGTTCTTTATTGTACATATTTAATATACGTCACACTTGTTCCTTATTTGATATGATTCATGTTTCTCTTGGCACGTAAGAGCAATGGTTCCGGAACTCGCCCTCGGCCCAAGAAGCAAAAGCATCACAAATAGAAGGTGCAAAGCAGCAGCCACCACACACGCCCGGGGATTGACTAGGTCAGCAGTGCAGCAAAAGAATGCCTTCGCCTGGAAGCTGTCCACCACCTAGGCAAAGATTGCCCTTGCCTCCTAAGAACACCCCAAAAGCCAACCCTATAACCAATACCATTTCCAAAGGCCACGTAAACTACAAGCACGAGCCCGGCCCTCCTAATATCACCATGAGCAGTCCAGCCTCCAAACAAATTGCCTAGTCCCACAAGAATCTCCAAGGCTACCGCAGCCAGTCTTCGCCCGGTGCAAACCCATATGTTCCTGCTCCTAGATTACCTAACACGAGTCTACCCATGTCTGCACCTGCTGCAACCAATGTCCATAGTACTCCAAGTCCTACTCCCAACCGTGCCCTATATCCACAACTTACTCCCACAACAAGTGTTAACCAGCCAAATCCTACAGAAACCTCTCCAGGTGTACAGAGCTCTAGGCAAAGCAATGACATCACTGACTCACCTGACCAAGTTGATGCCGCTATTTCAGAGGGTCACCCAGATGAAGAACTAGTAGTTGACTTAGTTCCAGGTAATAATTGGATTTCCAACCATTACTTTCTTTTCTACATTCAAGATCAACATTTGTGGCTGTTATACTAACCCATTTTGAACGTTGTTTGCCATGCAGCGCGCCGAAAGGAAACCCGTAAGAAAACCATTGGCCTTGGCGTAGAGAGGTGTCAAAGAAGGGGAACAAGCTACATATCGAAGTGGTGAAGGAAGAAAAGACCCGACATCCCACTTCATGCAGCGAAGCCGGCATCGAAATGTGTGTCGCTCTTAGAGATAGACTTCCTATCTACACATCTGTTGACACCTCTAACACCACTCACGCTAAGTTGTCATCCCTAGCATGGCGCCAGAAGTGTTGGTATAGAAACTGCTCCTCTAGTCAAGAAAAATATGAGATCCGCAAGCGAACGATAATACACCATCGTAGCATTTTACCGGAAGTATTCCGTATCGTAATTTATATTTAGCTCAAGGGAAAGAACTAAGGACTTAAACAATGAGATAAACTTGCTAAACATGACTACTTATGAGTGATTGATTGCACTTTGTCACATACTTTGGCGAGGGGTAAACCATGATAAATAAAGGAATATAAAGTAATAAGCTCGGGGTATAAATCACACGTAGATTAGATATAGACTATTCAACATAAGGTAGGTTGACATCTGATTAGTGCAAGAAATAGAAATCCTATGTAGGTTCTAATCTACTAAGTCATTCATCTACTCCAACTCTATACTATCATATACAACACAAAAGATTCTTCATCTATGTATAAGGATCATTGCTATAACAAGCCAAGACATAGCAGGACTTACTACGCAACTTTGGTTCTGCTAGACCTACCAACGGGGGATGGAATACAAAGGACTCAACGGAACTGTCACTGCGATCTACCACACGACCCGGCCAATAGGGTGCATTTGCAGGTAAACGACATCTAAGCACCATGCTCACATGAAATCTACCACCTAACCCTCCCGCGAAGAGAGCTAAGCGCTTTGCAAACATATACATAAACTTATTATCAATCATAACCATATCAAATGTAGAACTAGAATAAACTAGGAACATAATAAATAGAAACATAATAATATTAGAATAAAGTCACAAGAATAGATACAAGATAATACCAAATTCGATGATGAAGATCCGGAATTCCGAGCACAGCGCCCGATTCTTCCTCTATCTAGTCTAAACCTATGTAGAACTTGAAGAACTAGAGTAGCTATTCTAATTGTAGTGGAGAGATCTCTCTAAACCCCGGCTTTGCCGATGGCTACCTCGAATAATGAATTCTTGAATGAATTAGGGTTTCACCCGGGGCCGGGGCTCAAATATATAGACCCCTAGGATGCACCACAGCCATCGGATCAAACCGACCGAAATGGACGATAATTATTGCTCCTCAAGGTCGGTGGAGGCAGGATCCGCGAGACTCCACCTGATTGGTGGAGGTGGAGAGGCGGCCGCCCCTCCCCTAGAGTCGGCCGCCCCCGTCAATGACAGGGGGGGCTCCGCTTCCGTGGTTTGCCTTCTCGGAGTCTTCTAGAGTATACAATTTTACCCGTTCGGTCTTTCTCTCTATGTAATCCTGACATGTGGGCCTTCTTGGATGTTTTCCTGATAATCCCATGCAAAAACACATATTCACCTAAACTTGTCGAATCTGTCAGTTTAAACCCTAAGTCTATGGTGGTGACCAGATTATGCCCCTCTTTCTCTCTCTAGTTGACATATAAAATTGATCGTTAAGAACCGTCAACAACATCTTGGAAGTTGTGTGAAAAAGATGCAGGGCCAACACAAGTACGAAAGTTCTTGATAGAGTGGCGGTGAGACACCTATTTTATTCTCGACTACTTTCTTCCATTCCTACCTCTACTCCCATATAAAAAATTGTGTCTAATACATATGATTTGTGTTGTTGCGCTAGGCTGGATGTTGATGTTTCAAACGAGGGACCTAGCAAATTAGCATGCACCGATATCATTAAGAAGGAGTAAGGCAGCAGAGGTATCACCTAAAGAGGAAGTACTTCGACGAGTCCCTGACAATGGAACAGATGTTGGCTAAAGACCCTCCACCTAAAATGAAGAAAGAGGAGTGGACCAAGCTTGTAGAGTATTGGTTTGACCCAAAGAATCTTTTCATGCCTTGCATCAGTGCCTTTGTTAATATCCAAACAATCTGTGCATGCGAACTAAAGGTCTTTGAAGAATAAAGATAACCGGGGCCAAGGTCTTTGAAGAATAAAGATAACCGGGGCCAAGTGCAGCTTCACCAAAAAACTAGTTCTAGGTCCTACATAGTCTATCGACACAGCCTGGTATGCATACTTCTGCTTTATAAACCCATGTTTGGCCTCTGAATTGTCTGTTTGAACCATGAAGGGTTTTGCTAGAAAAAATAAGAACCTGTGATGCCACTTCTTTAGAATATAAAAAGGACAGTCTGTGATGTCAATAGCAAGTTTGTGATGCCACTTTGACTTATCCATGATATTACTGCATTTGTCTATGTTTTTGTTTCCTTCATATTTATGCTTATGCTTAAGGAATCGGTGCATATGACTCTTGTCAGTGTATTTTTAAAGAGTTAAGGGATTAAATGCTAAGCTTGGAAGTACAAACTATTGTTGCCTGATGTTTATGTTCATGAGACTAATTCCTCATCTTCAGTACAAACTGTTGTCTGATGTTTATGTTCTTAGAATATAAAAAGGACAGTACAAACATGTGATTAGAATGTCTTATGATTTGTAGCCCAATAATTGGCAACTTGCTGTTGGCATGTACTAACAATTTATGGCTATTCCTTTTTTACATGGTTCAGAGGGCTAAGTACAATGACACAGAACCGGATCTTGTTGATTTCTTTGGAGAATGTATGACTAGTCGCCAAAAAGGCCGCACTCCGCTTGCAAATGAAAATATATGTAAGTTACAAAATGATTATATGCATCTACTTTACTCAAACATATACCTTGTTCAACATTTTTGTATGGCATTGTTATTAAGTTCTTTCAATTCATATAGGAACAAATGGTGGCAGAGAAAGAAAGAGTTCCAGAAGAAGGAGAAGTAGAGAAGTCTCCCACCAAGATTGTTTCTGAATGTCTCAGCCAAATCAGCCGTTCATCCACCTTTCTTCCTAACCTTGGCATCTCTCGACGGTCCAAGACTGGCCAGTCCTCAACAGCAGCAGCAGAAGCACGCTTGCAAGCTGAGTTTTAGGCACGCATGGAAGTTGAAAGAGAGGAAGCTGATAGGAAGCAGCAAGCGTTGCAAGCACAACTTGAAGCTCAGCAGGCCGCACTGGAAGAAAACCAAAGTATGCTGCGCCAAACCCAAGAGGAAATGAAGGCGATGAGTAGCAAGGTTGACGAGGCTAATACATTGCTCCGAGCTTTCCTAAAACTACAGAAAGAATGAGGTATGAATGCTGTTTCTGAGGATGAGATGCTTTTGCTACATTGCTTGAACTCTGGCGCTGGCTGGAAGTTTGTTACAACTATGTGCCATCTGTGTGGCTATAACTTTGTCAAAACTATGTGTTAGATTGTGGCACTTGTTTGTATGTTGGAACCTATGGTCCAACCTCGTACCTCACACCATGTCTTTGGAACAAGTATGCTTCTAGTATGTGTTTGGAACAAGTTAATTATGTGTATGCATGATGGCTTCGTTGTCTTGTGTATGATTTATGGCCTGTGATGGCTTGTGTGTTTGGAACATGTGATTTATGCTTTTGTGTCTTTGTGATGAAGGACCAATGGCTGTCACTGAATGTTTATAGCACGTTTGTCATGAATGTAATGCCAATTTCTGATGCAAAGCATTCGTCTCAAAATGTGCCTTGCTAATACCAAACAGGACACAAATACACATGTCACAAAATATAAAAACCTATTCATGACGATATGGCGTCGTCACATAAAGTTATCCAAACATGGACCTGGACTAACCATTTGTGACGACACTCACATAATGTGACGCGTTGACTAAGCTATACGTGACATTTCTTCGCGTCACAAAAGGGTATCATTAGTGACGTTAACTACATGTCGTCACAAAAGGTAGTGACATTTTATGACGACATAGTTTAAATCGTCACGCGAGACTTTTTGTGACGGTCCTTTTATGACGAGCTTGTGACGCGGCCTTTTTCGTCACAAGGTACTTTTTATGACCAAATTGGTACTATATGTGACAAAATTGGTTTGTCATAGAAGCCTAGAAATGTTGTAGTGGCCGAAAAGGCGCTTTCTGGAAAGCGCCAAACCACCCCAAAGGGAGATGGGCCACTTCGGGACCAGAATTGGGCCAAAACACCAAACCAGCACGGCCCAGGCCCACTCCACAACCGACCACCTGAAGGCGGTCAGGGGGAGGCGGCACCCTGGCGCGCTCGCGCCAGGGGCGCGCTCGCGCCACCCCGACTGCCAAGTGGGGCCGGCCGGCTGGAGGCGGTTCATTCAATACTGAGGAGGGCGGTGCGCTGGTGTACCTGCCTAATCAGGCTCAAACCGACCTCCTCACACATATAAAAGGGGAGATGAAAAGTAATTCTACACACACATTCATTTGGTCTCTCTCTCCCTCACCTCCACTTGTTCTTTAGCTTAGTGCTAGTAGTATTGGAGCTAGAAAAGCTACCAAGGAGAGCTTGCCTCCTAGGAAGAAGAGATACATCTTGGTAATTATCTATAGAGTGTTCTTCCTTGTTCAAGTTCTTATACTTTATATATTGCTTAGTGTATAAACTAGAGCATAGTCTTGATCATGTTCATGTTGATGCATATGAACTAGAGCCTAGTTCATATGATCAGTTCATAGCATGTTCATCCCTGTTCTTTATCGTTCATATGTTCTATAGAATTAGAGTCCATGATGAGAATGAAGTAACAGTTCGATGTTCTTTCGAGTTTGCCTATGTTCTAGCTCGTCCATCCGTAGGGTGGGAGTCCTGGGGGAGCATAGGTAGTTCTCTAGTATGCGGGCGTGGTGTCCGGATACGAGAGGGCCTTCGAATATGACGGCATGCCACGGTTGAGGGGTAGGCGGCAGGTGGTGACAGCCCTGTCCGTCCCTCGTAATCCCCCACGTCCGCATGTCGTGTAGGAGTTCGTAAATGCCTCTATCGGCCGGCGGGCCCAGTGCGGGGTCTCCCGTTACTCTAGGCTCTGACTTGTCTCTAACTCTGTATAACATGTGACTTAGCTATTCTACGCTTAGCTATATACGACCAACCAGCTCCCAGTAGATTTATTCTTTATTCTTTCCGTTTCTTTTATTCCTTATTTATCTTTATCCTTGAGAGAAGACCAAGTGTGTGTCCACTATCCTCAAATTACCGTTTATCTTACCCCTGCATAGCACTAAGGCTCATTTCAATGATGTGAAGTACCATATCCATGTGCTAGAGCTATTTTACACCATGCCTTCCTTTGGGAAAATATAAATAACGATACCCTGACATACTTCCGGGTGAAATGCTACAATGATAGATCCGTGCGCTTGTGGATAATATCTTTAGAACACGACTATCACCTTGGCGTTTCTTGGCGTGACCACTGGGATGTAACAATTCTAGTGATTGCGTTAAGAAATGCCAACAACAGTTGCAAATGTATCCTATACAACATTAGCAACATTACATCTCGAAGAACAAGTGATGTATATTTTCATCATGATTGCAAAATTAGCATTTAGGTTCTCCTTGCCAATTCCTTCTAAGCATGTTATCCTTGGTAAGAACATCATTGTTTAGCAAAAGCCATAGAAATATCTTAATTTTAGAAGGAATTCTCTTTTTCCAAATTCTCTTTTGATAACAACCTTGATCACCTTCAGTTAGAAAGTTATAAATAGATTTGACATTAAAGACTTTTTCCCACCAAATCTCCGAAACAAAACATCATCGAGTTTACAAGTTGAATGTTTCTTACCATCCCTTTTATACCCTCCCACGGATCACTCCAAACATCCACCGACCATCTAGAAAAGATATTCTTTGAAGGATCCGTTTTCACCTCAAAGAAAAGTAATGTTTGGTGTTTGGGTCATTTGGAATAAATCGGAAAAAGTTTTGCAAGAGGTTGATTATATAACCATTTATCCCTCCAAAAGAGAATTTTAACTCCCTTGCCCACTACATATCCCCTACCATACAAGTAAATGTCTCGACCTTGAGCAAATCCCCCCAAATGTGGGAGTCGAGATTGTTTATGTTTGACAACAAGATAGAATATTTTTTTAGATACTTAAATCGACAATATCTTGCCATAACCCTTCTTCTTTTTCCAATTTCCAAAACCATTTACACAACAAACTTAGATTCAATTTTCTAATATCCTTTATACCCAACCCACCTTTCTTCTTATTTTTATAGATCTTAGGCCATCTAACCAAGTGATATTTCTTTTTTGTCTTTCCTCCTTGCCAAAAGAAGGCCTTCTCAAACTTATCCATTTTGCTTACAATTGTTTTGGGGAGTAAATAAGTTGACATATGATAGATGGGGGCATTACTTAAACTAGAATCAATCAAAGACTTTCTCCCAGCAATAGAGATAGTGCCTCCTTTCCAAATGCCCAGTTTTTTACAACTTTTTTCATATAAGGAATCCAATCAGAAACATGCAACCTACTAGTGCTTATTGGTACCCCCCCCCCAAATACTTGATGGGAAAGCTACGAGTCTGGCAGTTGAATATACTAGCATAAGTGTCCACCAAATTCTCAGTATCATTGATAATAATCATCTCACTTTTATCAAAATTAATCTTAAGGCCAGCCATGAGTTCAAACATATACAAAAGCATTTTCATGTTTCTAGCCCCATTAAGGTCATGTTTAAAACAAATTATAGTATCATCAGCGTATTGAAGCATTGCAACCCCTTTATCAAGTATATGAGGAATCAATCCACAGAAAAGACCATTTTCTTGTGCTTTAGTGACCATTCTGGAGAGCCCATCAGCTACAAAATTAAATAAAATAGGGGACAACGGGTCACCTTGTCTAACTCCCTTGTAGCTTTTTATATAAGGACCAATCTTTTCTTTAACTTGATACTAATTGTGCCTCCTGATGCAACTTGTTTGACCCAGTCACACCAAATGGCATTGAACCCTCTGGCTGCTATGCATTCAAATAAAAATGCTCGTTTCACCTTGTCATACGCTTTTTCAAAATCCAATTTCAAGATGTTCCCAGTTTCTTTGTAAATGTTGGTCTATTTGGACAACCGACACTCTAAATAAAACCGCATACATCTTTTGTTGGTTCAAGACTAAAAGGTAGTTGGCGACTCTCCAAACAAATCGAATTACATGACAATTAAAGAACAAATATGATAATTTCTTATTCAAAAAAACAACATCAACCTATTCTAATTCATATCCTGTTCTATTTTGTAAAAAAAAAACGTGAAAAGACGATCAAGTTATTCCACAAACGGTCAAACCGAATTAGTATATGTATATACGTGTTGCGGGCAACAGACGTTCTCAAACATGAGTTCGACGCAACAGACGATTAAACTTTGCACAAAATCAACGGACGATCACTCACAATGTGTCCTGGCCTCGAGCGGTCAACCATTGGTCTCTGACAACAATGTGGGCCCACTTGTCATGAACACCCCTCGTCGTCGCTGACAATGTGTCCTGGTCTTCAGCCATCTCCCCATCAGTCTCCGACCATTCAGTGGGTCCCACTTTATTTCTTTCCCTTCGTCCCCTGCTCTGTTGAATCCACGTCTCCCCTGCCACCGGCGACGCTCACGCTCCTCGTACTCCGCTATTGCCTCCGTCTCCAGCACGGGCCTACCCATCCGGTGCCACCCGCAACTCGCGGCCACCGTCGCCCGCGCCATCCCGGGCTCCCCTCTGCGCGTGGCTCCGACCCCGAGCAGGGACCGGGAAGACATGGCTGCGGCACCGGCCCGGTCACTCGCCGCCGATAAGAGGTTCCATCCGCTTCGACTACTTATTCTCCCATTTCAATCTCTTTGTGTTTCCCTTAGATTGTGTTGGTGCTCCCCGACTAAAGGGTTTAGGGTTTATCGCTGCAGGTGGAGGTTTGCTGCTGCCGCGGCGGCTCCGCGGGGGTTGTTGAGGTGGCCCCAAAGCCCACTAATTTGCCTACCCAGAGGTGACATTTCTTTTCCTCGGCGTAAATCATCATCTGGAGATGCTATTCTTAGTTGAATTGGGGGTTTTGAAATTGTGCTTATCACCCACTGGGGCCTTCCAGAGCGGCTTGACCCCTTTCCAATGTTCATGTGTTTATATAACTTGACAATGATTTTTATCGTTGATGGACAGAGGCACAGATAGTTTTGCACTACTGTTAAGTAAATAGAGGAAGGAAGTTGAGTGAATCATATCATATATGTACGTTTTTGTATTTTTTTTTTGTCCCTTGATTGAAATAATGGTCCCAATTGTGTCAAGTAACTATGCTGGCTTAGATGCATAAACATTGTTGATCCAGTGTCAAAATATGGTAGTCTTTAAGCCATCATGGGTATCCCTTGTGTGTATTGTCTTAGAAAATACAAGTTTAAAATTTTTTTACTGTTTCCCTGTTATTGTTATTTAGCAATTTCCCCTTAACTCTCAATTGCGTCCAGTCACTGGCGGAGCCAAGGCCCGACCACCCTGGGCTGGTGGAGGCTCACCTGCCGCTCGTCTGTCATTGGTTATGCGTACACACGGACACACGGCTCAGCTAGCAGCCTTCTGCCTCTCTTGTACCTCCCCTTTCTCTGCTCAAATCTTGACCTAACCAGGGACCTAGATTAACAATAAGAAATATTTCAGACGGTTTTCTACAACTGTGACCTACCGTATTTGTTTTCATGAAAGCAATTATATTTCATAATTGAAACCAATTATTGAAGCAAGATAAAATTTTAAAGATTTTATCCCAAAGCTTATCGAAAATTATAAAAACTGAAAGAAAAAAACTCCGATAGCACATGTCTTGTTCATCAATGTTGTGCAGAAACCTGAAGCATCGCAGTTGAGAATAGAGAACGACGGAAATGGCTGGTTCTAGCGGGAAGGTGCTCGCCGGCGGTGAGGGAGATGTGCCGGGTATCTCCATGACATTGCGGACCCATGGGTGGTTGAAACAAGACCGAAGACGCTCGGTGAAGGGCCGACGACGTACGCAGCGGCGAGGTGCTCACGGCGGCGCTAGCAGCCGACCGCGAGGAAGACGCTAGCGTCGAGGACGCCTCCGGCAGCAAGAGATGGCGCAACTGGGCTTACCCCATGCGCAAGGAGGGCGAGCCACGACTCTAAAAAGAATTCGAGCTCTGCCATCAATCTAAGAAAATTGTTCAGGAAAAATTACATCTGCCAGCATTGTTATCCAACTATGCCTTCGCTGAATTGTGTTCGATCGATAGTCGATCACCGTTTTCTACATGAATGAACATTTCTCTAACTAATTGAATCAAGTATCTGCATTGACCGCTGACTAAACGATCCCTGACTTACAAAGCAAGCAGCAAAAGCGATCCTGATCATCGACTCCTTCTCTCACTTAAATGAAATGGTATCTACATTATTCTTCCTCTAATTAAAGAACTATAACTTATATCTTAAACTGCAAGAGCTATATCGGACTTCTCCAGAAGACAACTCCAGAAACCCTGAGCAAGCTCGACTCAACTCTAACTCCCACACTAGACTACACCACTACTATGAAAGATGGACTACCTTGAATGAATCATGAATGGAGAGGGGCGTGAGCCTCTATTTATAGTGGAGATGAAGAGGATAGCTCACGTATCCCTTGAATATCCACCGCCTCCAAACCAAATTAGAATGGAGGATGAAGATTATTTGGCATGTGCTCTAAATACAGGAAGGCGGTGCGCCAAGTTGAGAACATTTGGGTACCCAGGGGAGTTGGCCGACCCACCTATGACATGTTGGGCTCACCACTTCCTTCAAGAAGATGCCCCCACATGTCATAGTGGAAGTTGCATGCTTTGGCATCTTCTTTTTTCCTTTTAATTATTTCATTTCGTATTAGGCCTTGGCTTTAATAATTAGTTTTTGTGGAACCAAACACTAAGTATGCACAGTTTTGTTCTCTCTTTTTCGTCTCTGTAAAAGATCGAAGGTCAAGTTTGGAAGGCATGGGATGGACGGAACTCAAGCTAATATGAGTCTGTCAATCAAAAAATCACACCATCTTCATGTTCAAGTGGAAAGTTCTAAATAAGCATAGCATGTCCAAAGTGATAAAAAATGGCAGCCAAAGGACGATTTTACAACGACCTTTAAAGCTAGTGTAACCGTTAAATAGAAACAAATTCTTCCTACATCACATAAAGAATGTGGCGGTTCGGTTCGAGGTCACATATGTTGGTGTTTTCGGACTCGGATTTGGACGCGCAAGAGCTTTTTGGTGAGGGAAATGCTCGAGAACTAGAATGATGGATTTGTTAGACCTAATTAGAACGAGCCATACCATAGAATCAGTTAAGCCTAATTAGAATAAGTAGAAATTTTGATAAGGAAAAGTGAATGGGCATATGGTTAGGCCAAAAGAAAATAGGCTGATTGCTGAACCACAAAGATGGTTGGAAATTTGAATGAAAAAATGGTTGGAAATTTTGCTTCTGGTTGGATACGATGGTGAATTTCAAGGTGTACCAAACAAGTTTATGATTTCAGGAATCAAGATACGCACGCACCGTGTTGGAACTCGGAACTTGGAAGAGGAAGAACTGTTCGCAAGACCAAGAACCGCTGTGGGGGTTGTGTGTTGATCATCTGTGTGCATGGCTACATGCATGCCTTCATCATTTTCTGATTACTAGTTTCGCCTGCGGGCATGCGCTTTGTCCTATGTTGACCTGCTGGCGTTTCTTATTTTCCTAGTACGTGTTGCCTGCAACGCATGACTCGCCATGGGCCCATGACAATCTAGAGCCAAGTACTCCAATTCTATCTTCGCCTTATTACTCCAATTCTATCTTCGCCTTCTCAGCCTTCTTTTTCGTGGACGGTTTCGATCAAAACTAGAATACAGGATGACGGTCGGAACATATGTGACGCTGGAATGAGGGACTAGAATCTGCAATCCCATCCATCTATGATTCACCACCATCTCTGAGCTTCTCCTAAATACTGAGTGGTGAGCACAATGGCGTAGTAGCCCATATATATAGCTAGACCTCAGCAACCACAGCGACAGAGATGAGGCACCATCACCGTACCTCCTGCTAGTCATGTTCCTTATCGTGCTCTTGCTAGTGTCACACCTTCTGCCGCCACCCACTTCTCCCGTCCCAATCCCCCTACCCTACACATTCCTCCACCGGCTAACGGCGATTGACGTCACCTCCAGGTGCGCCCGGCGGGGCGGTGTCGTTCCTTGGCGAGGCCCAGCCTTTGTGTTGCCGAGGGTGAAACTCTACTGGTGGGCGATGGGAGGCGTCGTCACGTTCGGCGTGCAGTTCGGTTTGGCTTATGCGACTTGGACACTTGGTGCATGCTGCTGAATCTCAAGAGCTACTGCATGGTGCAGTCATGATTCGTATATGACAAATCTTGATTCTCGAGCCGTTGGGAGGGGATTTTGTCCCGGTTGATGTCCCCAAGCGGGACTAAATCACCCTTTTGTCCCGGATCAAAAAATAGCCGGGACTAAAGCCGAGGTTCGAAAGTCCATTTCTACTAGTGATACATCAACTGAAATGTTCACAATTGCTGACTAGCATGGAAAATTACTAGCTCGATCGCTCTCACTTAGACATATTTTCGGAGAAATACTGTACTACACTTCGAGTGATTCAATCTCCATCAACACTTGCTTTTTTCACATATCAACCAAAACCACCTGGTTTAGTATCTTCTGTCATCTTCGTTTCCGATGAGGCCTTCATACGTCGAGCTAGGGTTCATCAATCCCCGGTGGGCTTAGAGGGAGGGGGAATCTGTGTGCGGTAGAGATCAGCGATGGCCATGGACGCGATACAGCATGGGTGAGGTGGTGGTGGGCCGGTGGCACCGCCAGCTAGACTGTTGGGGAAGGCGAACGGACGGAGCAAGGACATGGCCGTCATGGTAACAACCCAGTGAAGCGTCGCGGCAGCGAGCGGTGATGGATCTGTGGCGGCCAACCATAGTGGAGAAGTGCCCTTTGGCTCACCAGATCGAGCACCTCAACACATCAGAGATGGCGGTCAGGATACAACTCTGGAGAAATAAGAGGGTACACCGAGCAACGAGTGATGATGGCGGCATTGGTGGGAAGTAGCGAGCGAGGAAGAAGAAGACGTGAGCAGTGGTGGACCCAGCGTCCAAAGGGAGCCCGGGCGATCCAACGATGCTCATGAAGCAGCATATTTTTTTTTAGCTTATAGCATAGAAGAACAGGGAAAATTCATCAACTAATACCAGCGCCGAAGCCCGGGCAGCTGCCTAGGCTTGCCAGGCCGTGGGTCCGCCAGTGGACGTGAGCTAGGTTTTGGGATGTGCTACATAGCTGAGTTGTTGGTTCACCCGATCAATGTTAAAAATTCAAGTATTTTTGGGTCGTCCCATAACATATGAGTGCTCATTAGACTTGCCTTCCACGCGTAGACTATGAAATCATTGAAAGTGACTCCAATGAGTCATACTAAGTTTCGTGTGTGCATATAAGCATGCATAGGCCATGTTTGGATTCCAGATTTCACCCCCGAATTCCACTATGCGAAAAGAAGATTCACTGCCACATCGAAATGTTGGTACATGTATGGAGTATTAAATATAGATGAAATAAAAAACTAATTATACAGTTTTATTGTACTTTGCGAGACGAACATGTTAAGTCTAATTAATCAATATTTGGACAATTATTACCAAATAAAAACAAAATTGCTACGGTGTGATGTGACGTTTACTATGCAAAGTTTGGATACCAACTTTGGCATCTAAACAAAGCCATAGTCAAGGGCTCTAGAGTGACATTAGATGGCTTTCCTCCACTCACCAAAGTAATGTTGTCATGCATTGATACATGTCCATTTGCATGTTTCATACATTTGACAAGCTAAGTGTCTATCAACATTATTTTCTATGTATTTACAAGTTTCCATATTGCCACATTAGTATGACAAGTGGTATCATGCATGTCTTAGCCGCTACAACTGAAATGTTCACACATGCTGACTTGCATTGTAAACTACAAGTTCGATCGCTCCCTTGGACATATTGTTGGAGAAATGTTGTACTACACTTTGAGTGATTCAATCTCAATAAATACTCGATTTTTCACCAATAAAATGAACACGACAGTACCTTGTTTAGTCTCTTCCTTGTGTCATCTTCTTTGTTTCTGTTGAGGCCTTCAGTGAGTTAGTTTTCATATATCCCGGATAGTCTTAGAAGGAAAAGGAGTTCGTGGGTATAGTAGACCGGCGGTGGCGGAGGGTGTGGAGGGCGGCATGGGTGAAGTCGTGGTGGCAACGCCGACCGACATAGTGGGGGAGGGCGGTTGGATGGGACAAGGGTAGGGTATCATGGTGACAAACTAGTGAAGTTGGGTTAGCATGGTGGCGCTGGCAAGGGTGGATCCAGTGGTGGAGACCTGCTGGAGACGAAGGAGGAGGGCAAAGGCTGGGGCATATAAATGAGCACAAAAACAGACACACATAGTGGGGAAGTGCTCTCTAGCTCACCGGATTCCCTCAATGAAGCCAAAGATGGAGGGGAGGGTAGACCTTTACAGAGCCGGGAGAAAGATCGATCAATGAGATGACATCACCCGGGAATGGGAAGCAACGAACATGCAAGAAGAAGACGTGGGAGTTTTGGGACGATGAGAGCTAAGTCATTGGATCACTAGATCATTGGTAAAAAACAAATATTTTTGGGTGTTCCAGAGCACGATTCACCAAAACAATGAGCTGATGAGCTTTATAGGGCACTAGTAGAGAAAGGGGCTCTACTCCCGGTTCCCAACCCCCTTTATTCCCGGTTTTGGGAACCGGGATTGCCAATGCGGGACTAAAGGGTGGGACTTTTAGTCCCGGGTCTCGCAACCGGGATTACAGCCCATCCTCGAGACGAAAAAATAAATGAAATCTTGGAGACTTTCCTTGCTGTGTGTGAGATTCGAACCCAATACCTCTTGCCTCGCGCAAAGATTCCTTACCAACTCAGCTGCACACCACATGTGACAGAGTCCTGGACGCTCTCCTTTTGAATTGACCCGTAGTGGACCTGTAGTCCCGGGTGAAAGACCTTTAGTCCCACTTCGTAATACCAACCGGGACTAAAGGGCCACCCTTTAGCCCCGGTTGGTGTTACGAAGTGGGACTAAAGGTTGCATGACCTTTAGTCCCACTTCGTAACACCAACCGGGATTAAAACTTGACTTTTAGTCTCGGTTGGTGTTACGAACTGGGACAAAAGGTCTTTGTTGGCAGTAAAATAGAAGAATGCTTCCTTTACTCCCGGATTTTAACACATGCGGGACTAAAGGCGTGGTTCAAAAGCCATATTCTCTACTAGTGGGGACACAAGCAAGCTAGCTCAAGTGAGAGGTCATGGCCTATCTAAATGAACTGTTGCAACCTTTAGTCCCACTTCGTAACACCAACCGGGATTAAAACTTGACTTTTAGTCTCGGTTGGTGTTATAAACTGGGACAAAAGGTCTTTGTTGCGAAAAGAGAAGAATGCTTCCTTTACTCCCGGATTTTAACACATGCGGGACTAAAGGCATGGTTCAAAAGCCATATTCTCTACTAGTGGGGACACAAGCAAGCTAGCTCAAGTGAGAGGTCACGGCCTATCTAAATGAACTGTATCCGATCCAACTATCTACATTAATCCTTTCTAACCGAATGAACTATCTATATTATTATCCTTTCTCATTCTCATTTATATAAAGAAAATCATATGCATTCTTCTTACTCTGAATTCAATGATTTGTATCCTCCTTACTTTGTACTAAATGATCTACATTATCCTTTCTCTGAACTAAATAGTCTGTATTATTTTTTTCTATCACTAAGTGAATAAAATATCTTGTTTCTCTGTCTCGAACAACTACTACGCCTCATATCTCCAAATGCAAAAGCGATCGTCATGTTCCACCGCTACCTACCACCGATTGCAAACACAAGGGCCTCCAAGTGGGTCGGGTAATTGTCTGGCGTGGTACGGTCAGAACCCCGTCGCCTATGAGCACTCTCTGAAAAGTACATACTGCAAACAATTGTCTGAACTCGAACCGTAATGCAAATAGGCAATGACTATGTTCGGCAAAATTGAAATATTACAAACCTTAACTAGCAATGAGAACAGGGGGAGTTGGTCTACGGGAATGAGAACCCAATTGTCTTGCCTGAGTACGGTAAACAACTAGAACTCCTCACCAGGATGGTAATGATGGGCATGGTTCGGGCCCGGCGCAAAGGGGTGCAATATCAAGGAGATGCATCTAGTTGAAATCGTAATTCACAAGACTTGCATTGACGTCTCTTCTACAAGATGAATTCGACTAGAATAGAGAAGTAACGATGATTTTGCCCAGCGACTGCCATCACTAAATGTCAAGAAAAATATTCAGAAAATACATATGTCTGCATTATCGTTTCATTGACGGAATGAACTACAATATGACATACGAACTAGGCCTGACTAACTGAACTCTACATTATCCTTTCTCTCACTTAAATGAACAATATATGTGTTATTCTTTCTCTGACTAAAGAACCTTACATCTTGAACTGCAAGAGTTATACCATACTCTCTAGAAGACAACTCTAAAAACCCTAAGCAAGCTCGACTCAACTCTAACTCACACACTAGACTACACCACTACTATGGGATGGACTACGCTATTCTTCACTTGTAGCTTGAATGAATCATGAATGGAGAGGGGATGAGCCTCTATTTATAGTGGAGGTGAGAGGGTGATGTCACGAGCGATCCATGTGATTTGCCTCATGCATCCCTTGGACCCACTGCCAACTTAGAATGGAGGATGGAGATCATTTGAGATGTGCTCGGAATGCAGAAAGGGGGAATGCCAGAGTTGAGAACATTTGGGTACATAAGGGGTTGGCCGGGCCCTATGACATGCTGGGCCCACCACTGACTTCTACAAGGTGTCTCCACGTGTCATAGTGGAAGTTGCATGCTTTGGCAACTTCCTTTTGCCTTTTGGTTGTTTCATATTTATATTAGGCCTCAATTTTACTAATTAGTTTTTGTGGAGCCAAACACTGAGTATATAATGTTTTCTTTTCTCTTTTACGTCTCTGTAAAAGTCGAATGTCAAGATTGGAAGACATGGGATAGATGGAACTCAAGCTAAGATGAGTTTGTCAATCAAAAAATCACACCATCGTCTTCAAGTTCAAGCAGGAAGCTCTAAAATTGTCGGAGCATCTCCAAAAGTGATAGGAAAATGGCAGCCAAAGGCTAATTTTACAATGAGCTTTTAAAGCTAGTGTAACTGTTAAATAGAAACAAATTCTTTGTACATCTCCTTTAGACATATTTTTGGATAAATGCTATACTACACTTCGAGTGATTCAGTCTCCATCAACACTTTCTTTTTTCACTAGTCAACCAAAGCCACCTGGTTTATAATAAAAAAAAAAGCCACCTGGTTTAGTATCTTGCATCATCTTCATTTCCGAGGCCTTTGTATGTCGAGCTAGGGTTCGTTGATCCCCAGAGGGCTTAGAAGGAGGGGGAATCTATGTGCAGCAGAGACCAGCGATGCCCGTGGACACGGGGCATCATGGGTGAGGTGGCAGTGGCACCACCGACCAAACTGTTGGGGAAGGCGAACGAACAAGGGAAGAGGCATCGTAGTGACAACCCAGTGAAGCATGGGCGTGTGGCGGTGGTGGGTGGTGATGGATCTGTGGCGGCCACCCAACCATAGTGGAGAAGTGCTCTTTGGCTCGTCGGATTGAGCCTCTTATGAAAATTGAATGCCTCTTTGTTGTTCTTTTCATTATGGTTAACTGAATATTCTTGCTGTGGATAAAGGATATTTGAACTTCAAATAAGCTGAACTAGGTTATCGTTTCTTACAATTGAGTCATCCCTATGGCTATCCTTTGATCTGCTGATCTGAATCTTTTTTGCTAAGAACTTTGGCTTTACTCAATGCCATCTCTAATTTTGTTTGGGTTATCTCCTTAATACGATTCACGCACCATTCTCTAGCCAACCAGCGTGGCCACGTCGCACGCTTTTCTCGGCCGTCGGATCGGCCGATCAGACGGCCCAGATCGTGCGAAACGCGGTCTTTTTGCAGAAAAACCCTCGGGCTTCACATTCACAGAAATCAACCCGCAGTCCTCTTCCCTTCTCCTCCGCCCGAGCCGACCACGCCGCCTTGTCGCCACCGCCGCTAGCTGGCCGCTCGCCGCCGTAGCTGGCTGCAAGGGTCGAACCAGCAGCAGCCGTGCCGGCGCCTGCGCGTGGCCAAGCGACCAGGGGGCCATCGCTGGACGAGGCGAGGCCAGGCGCAAGCGCAGCTGGCCGCTGCCAGGCCACGCCACCGGCCTGTCCTCGTCACTGCGTACGGTCGCGAGCCCAGCCGAGCTTGGCCAGCCGTGGGCATGCCTTGGCCGTCGGTGCCGCGCAACCTGCCGTCGTCGGCAGCCGCGCCCTACCGCCAACAGCCGACCGCCGCGCCCGCACCTGCACCTCTGCACCGCCACGGGGAGAGGAAAAGGGAGAGGGAGAGAGAGGAGACAGAGCGCGGGCACCGGGCTGGATCTCGGAGCTGTGTACGGTCGCGAGCCGAACCGAGCTCGCCTAGCCGCGGGCACGCCTTGGCCGCCGGTACCGCGCAGCCTGCCCTCGTCGGCAGCCGCGCCGCCACCGCCGAGGCCCACCCGCATCGGTGCGCCGCGGCCCCGGAGGGCGACCACCGCGACTGGTCGGCCGCTCCATGCGCATGGCGGGGGGATGGGGCGACGGAGGGGCCAGCGGCCTCCAGGACCTGCGCTGCGCAGCCAGCGCCATGGCCACGGCACGTCGCCGCCCGCCCGCGGCGCGCCCTGCGCCGGGTCCGCGCCGACCGCCGCGCCCGTCCGTCGTTGCTCTCCGCTCTCCTGCCTCCTCCTGCTCACTGCGCACTCTCCAGCCAGCCTCGCGCCAGAGGCCGCCCCGCCGACGCCCAGACCGCTGCCGGCGCACCTCCCTCACCTCTGCTCCGCTCTCTCCCTCTGCTTTGCTCTCTCTTTCCCTCTCTTTTCTCTCTACCTCGAATGCTGGTTGCTTGGTTTGACCGAGCGGATGGGGATGGGGACGACTGACGCAGCCAATGGCATCCAATGCCAAACGCTCGGCCACGTCGCTCGGTCCAATGGGGGCGCACCACCTCCCTTCGCGGGACCACATGCCAGCCACCCGGATGCACCCCTCCTCTATTCTGTGAACACAGTCCACGCGAACCAGCGCAGTACAGCAGGCAGCGCCCACAGTACACAGCCCTGACCCACGCATCAGCAGTCAGAGAAACTACTAGGCGCACACGGGAAACGTACACGGGAGATTAAAAGTAAGCCTTTTTCATTCTAGGAAAATTCCCAGAAAATTTATAAATAAACTAGAGTCGCTAAAAAACCTACCCAAACACTTTCCACTCATTTTCCATTAACTAAAATTCAAAAAAAAAATTCCTTTCCATTCACTTTTTGCCAATAAACTTAGGAAATTTATATTTTCTTCATTCTATTTTAAAATTCCGTAATTATTCCAAAAAAAAATTCTAAAACGAAACCCTATATATTTGAACCCTCTTTCCTAATTTTTGGTGCAACTTAGTATTACAGATATATGAATAGTGCTAAATAGAAAATTGGAGTGCGGGTTAGTTTCGAAAGAGCGGCGAAAAAATCGAAAAATAGAAAATCAGTTAATCTGGAATCCTCATGAGTACATCTATACAGGGCATCCATAATATAACATGTTTTAGTGGAGATTTTTTGCTGTAGATAGTTGCCAATGCTTTCTAGGGTAAAATCATATTACTTCACCGTCATTTTTAATATTGACCCTACTTTCATAAAGAAGTACCGCAACGACTTAACATCCTATTTTTCTATAAAAAAACATATCATTGTTCTCCACATATTTTCGTGCTAGCTCTACACCCCTACTTCCTTAAAGAAAATAACATCATGGCTTTTCGTCATTTTAATTTAACCCTTTCTTTTTCCACAACAAATATAGTGAAAAAGATGTGATAGTTCCATTTTAATAACCAAAACAGTATATTACTCAAATAATAATACCTTCATGATAATGGAGTCTCCAAAACATATAACAAGAGCAACAACAGACTGCAAACCATGACATATATGCGAAAATAAAAAAGGATACACTTGTCTTATCTAAGTACCTTAAAAATGCATCTGCCTACATACAATTATTTTTACTCTACGTATGAAATAAAGTCTGCATCAAATACAATACCACGCCGTAACACAGGCCCTGCGTGGCAACGCCACGTGCCTTTCTAGTGAATATTATACTTGTGAAGCTTGTTTATGTTATAGTGGATGTCACTGATCAACTCACGTTTGTTTATTTACACTCTATGCTCACTTGCTCAGTTTCCTATTTATTAAGTTGTGTTCTAATTGGACATAAAAAAGAAGTGGTTGATTTCTGGAAAGAAACTTTTGGGGTCTGTACTCTGTAGTTTGCAACTCATCTCTCTTTATTTGCACTCTATGCTCAGGGTCGTCTAGTATTTGTCGGTGGCAGTCCATTTGCCCTGTGAAATACAAAAGATCTAGCATTTGGGACAATAAAAGCTTTGTCAATCCTCTCATAGTGGCCTATTTTTTAATTCTTATCTTTAATTGTCCTGTATGTGAAACACTAAACTGAATTTTCAAACAACCTTAAATAATTGCAGTCTACTATAATGTAAATTGCAAGTGTCAGGAACTGCAATTTCAGTTGCGAGCATATGCAATATATTGTGCTTGTATTGTTATCTGTCCTTGTCCTTTCATTTTGTCCTTGTCCTTGTGATTAGTGCAAGCACGCACCTTTTATTTTGTCCTTGTCCTTTCATAGAAAAAAATTGTCTTTTGTAATTTGTGCTGAAACATCATGAATTCTGGGATTTTGATATGGGATTATGCTTGTATTGGGAAAAAATCTGTACACCATAGAAAAAAATTGTCACTTATAATCTGTGATTGTGCTCGTATTAGAAAAAATTTAAGCTTTACCCTTACTTTGTAAGAGTTGTTCCTCTGTATCTGTCGAACAGGGCTGGTTTGGGTGGTTGTTGTAAGTTAGGCAGAGCACCATTTGGCTAACTTAAGCTACCATTAATTAATATATGGCCACTTTTAGCCTTGCCTGGGTCTTTGGTTCTCAGTTTTTGTGTTTTGTGCCTGCCCACACCAAGTTCCTATTCCTCATGACATTTTCTAGTTGATAGAGGAGAGGATAGGATTCCTAAGTAATTAGATTATAGGTGGCCATGCTAACACATGAAGAGAATTTCGTTTTGTCAAGAGCTTGGCTATTCGATTGCTTTGCTGATATCTGGTTAGTAGAGAGCAGGTGGACCATGTAACTTTGCTGATCTGGTTTCAGTGATCTTTGGTGTGTTACATACACCTTGAGATATAGGCCTCAATGACTCAGGGTATTACAATGGCACCACAGAACATATAGATAATGGTTTTTTAAGCACTAGTGGGCTTCTCTAATTGCACATATATTTTTAGGCCTTTTCTATTTGCAATCATGAAAGCGGCACACTTCTTTGATTAAGTGATAAGGTCAAATGCCATTTTATGGTCCCTTGTATGACTACCAATTTTCTGTGATCATGCCCATATTAGAAGTGTACATGAATGTGAAATGGGTATTCATGGTCTTGTTTCTATGTGCTGTTATATACCTGATTGGAACTCAGGTGGTCTTGTTTGTAGCGAACAGAATACTTGTAGAAGATTAGTGAGTCATCAAGGTCTATTCCCACTAATTTGCATCTGTGACTCTGACTCTGCAGATTTCTGTTAGAGAATAGCAGGAATGTTTTGCTACTCAAGTAGAAGGTACGTTCTCTGTGCAACACTCTTTGAGAAAACTGTTGTGATGCTATCTGATATATCAAATTAGTTTACACATTGTGGGAATCTAGAATAGGACAATCTAAATTGACTTACTTAATTGGTTCATTGGTCAGGTATGTAGAGCTGAACTGGGAATTTAGCTTTTTTTGTATGTTCATTTCATCATAGCTATTGCTTATACGTATTGACCACTATTTGTGGTATGGCTGCAGACATTTTCAAGGACATCAAAGATTTTGCGTCCCAACATGCATTTGCATCCTATGATAATTTTTAGTCAACCTTAGGCTTAGAAAATGGTAAAATTTAATTGTACTTTCAGCAGCCTCCTTATTCATGAGCTGCATTTTGTATTTACATACATATACATGTATTTGTATACATCTACAGTATAATTGCAGCAACACTATGTAGTATTTGCACTATTTGGAACGTGCAATTTTCATGTACTTGTTTTGTAATTTTTGAAGATCATATTCGTTGTGCATTTTTGCAGCAGTAGAATAGAAATTGTAGTTTGTTAATTTTGATTTGTGGTAGAGTTTCTTTGTACAGTGGGACAGATCCGTTAAATGTGTTTACTGGGCAACCGTTCCAAAAAAAAAAAAGTGTGTTTACTGGACCGATAGTTGCATTGTGGCCCAAATGAGCACAAACTGACTTAGCGGGTTTTGGATCTTGCACCCGTTAATGTTTGGCGGGCCCGGTAGCCACCGTGGTTGGGTTTACGGGTTCATTCGCGGACCCGTTTGGGCTGGCTGCTACAGAAAATGAACAGAGGACAGATCTGACCCTTGGATGCTGATCCAAGGGTGCAGGACGTCGCCTGGATTTAATCCTATATCCCAGACGACTGAGATATAGCAACTCCCCAAAGCCTTGACTTATTACTGCCAAACTTAACCGCAAACATCCTGTGGAACACCGGCATCTTCCCCGCTGCGACGGCCACGGACGCCTGCACCGAGCCAGCCTCCTTCCCAGCGAAGATAGCCATGGCGCCGTCTTGGTCCAGGGACGCCCTCTCCACCCTGACCGGCCTCCTGAACCCGAAATCCACCGCGTACGCCGGGAACCACGGCGACCCGGCCAGGACGACCTTGCAGCCTGGCGGCGCGGCTCTGAACCTGGTGATCCAGCTGCCGCTGCCGGTGAGCGGGTCCCGCTTCACCTCCGCGGCGGCGTCCCTGATGGCCAGGAACGCAAGCGCCGGCCCGTCCGCACCCGTGAGCTCCACGCCGCTTAGCGCCACCATGGACGGGGCGACGCAGTTGTCTTGCGTAGGCGTCCGGCACACGTGGCGACATGTGGGCGCGGCAGTCGGCGAGGAAGACGGCGAACACCGGGGCCGCGTCGGTGAAGCCGCTGGAGCATGAAGCTGAACCAGCCGTGCACTGCAAGCGTACGTGGCGAAGGTGGATGGCGCCGCTCCGACGACTCCGGGTCCGGTGGCGGTGAGCCGCGGCCTCAGACGCGCCCACATGTCGCAGCGGGTTGCCAGAAGACGAGAACCAACTGGTCTGATGATGCCTTAGAGCAACTTGACCGGACCACCGATGTCATATTTGATATTTGATAGTCAATCTATAAATAAACACTTAAATAGGTGAGGGCATTTCTTGTATAAGGATGTACTGAGTGCAGTACTAGAACCTCTGTTTCACTCTGTTTCTCCTCTGTTTTTGCTCTGTTTTGCTCTAAGTTCGTTGCCACTGAAAGTGAAAGATAGTAACTCTCACCCTGGGCAAGTCACGCAACAACCTGCTGCCAACTGCTGGTCACCGTCAAAGCGTACGAACCTCTGGTAGCGGCTCCGTCCAAGTCCAACTAGAGGTGGTGGCACCTACAGCCATGGCCGACGAGGCGGCCCATATCTCCATGAACCGAAAGAAGCCGATCCTGTCCGTGGCGACGTGGTTCAAGGCCACCCCTACCGCGATTCCTCCGACCAACTCCATCTCCTGCACAGCTACTACATAAGCTTAGGCAACGGTCGGAGCTCGGCTACATACAGGGCATACGTACCTGCGCCGCGAACATCGGCGCCGGGAGCTCATCTCGGCAGATATCCGGCACATGCTGCGGATGCGCGTCAACGCGAACAAAGTCGAGGTCTGTCTGCCTCGACGAACGCAACGCCGGCGTCCTCGCCGCAGACGATGGTGACCGTGCCCAGCGCCGGCGAGTAGGCGAGCACGCCGGCTAGCGTGTGGAACGCCGGGAGGATTGCTGCGAGGTGGGAGCGGAGGCCGCGGACGACGTCCGCGAAGGGGACATGCTATTGATGAGCAGCAGCAGTGGGGAATAGGAAGACGTGGCAGACGGGTGGCAGCGCCGCCCAGCGCATGTCCAAGGGGGAGAGCGGCACGACGACGTCGTTGACGCTCGGTTTGCCCGTGCCGCCGCCGGCCGAGGAGGGAAGCAGGACGACGGTGCTGGCGCGTCTCGTGCCGTCGTGCGCACGGCGGGCGGCATGTTCAGGTTCAGGTTCGTCTCAAGGATTTGTCGATCGAGCAGCTTTTCATGCCATCCTTAATTGGAGGCTCCGTGTAAGTTTCCAAATAAAGCACGATCGTGCTTGTTGTTGCGGGTTGCCGATATGTATTACTTTTTATCATAACCATTTCATTTCATCTATGTACGATTTATTACAAGTACTTGTGATGTCAGTGTTGAATGATACTCAAAACGGTTGAATGCTCCAGGCGGTGCCACAGGAGCACCAGAGTCCGCGTGCTCAACTGCATCCTGTACTCACGCTCTGGCTTCAGCATGATGCCCGTCGGCACAAAGCAGTGAAGCCTGAGTTCTTGGACAGCAAGAGCTAGAACCCGGTTAGCCACCGGCAAAGTACGACTGTAAATAAAGCAAAAAATATTCGTCGTTGCTGGCAAATAAGCATCAGGAGCAAAGAAACAAAAATTGGAAAAAGATTATGTGAGTTGTGAAAATGATATGCGAGGAAGAAGAATAGGCATCCCATATATGTTGTCAATATTTGTGCTCCATAAGACCATAAACCTCGTTTCTCCTCATGGGAGAATTTTTCTTCCTACTTATGAACCTTTTGCTTGTTTTGGCCGTCTTAGCAGGAGTGGCTCTTTTCACTGCTACTGTGTTATCCTGTTGCACTAGTCATGATCGCAACTATTGAAGAGAAAACTCGAGACGGTAGTTAATATGGGAGCAGAGCAGCACCATAGGTCCGGATTATTTTTTGATCAGGGAGTTATGTCTATTAGTAGTCGAAGGCTGCTTCCTGTGAAATGAAGTAAGCTGAAACAGAGGAGGAAATGATAAGACAAAAAAAAAAAAAAAAAAAGCACTATGCATGTTGCTAGAGATAGATTCGATAAAGGTGACCTATTACCATCAATGAGGTAATATGTCACCATTTTTTGTTCAGAAACATTTTATGGAAAACTAACTGACCAGTCATCTACAAGGCACTGCACATGATGTGACAATGGTAATAAATAATCTTTGTTTAGGTTTCCAGCTTGTTCATGACCACACATGACCTTGTTGAGTCCTAACAACAATAGTTTGCGAAGGTAAATACCCCTTGAGCACTCCCAAGGGCGATCGGGGGGCAACCCCGCCGGCATCATTCGGGCCTCCCCGCCTCCCATTAGGCGTCACTGCCGCCCTCCGAGTCTCCGACGTGCAGCGGCAACGGTCCCCAAAAATGGCTACCGTCCACAACCTCTACTACACTACTACTCCCCCCCCCCCCAGCTCCGGCAATTTTGGGTGGCCGGCCGGCCGAATCCGAGCCCATAGGCCAAGATCCAGCATATCTAGCCCGCGTCTACATACCTCGGCCTCAAGTGCATCGGCAGGCAAGTCCAGGCAGCCGGTGCACGGCCAGATCTAGCGGGCAGTGACAAACAGGTCCAGGTGCCCAGCACCCAGTAGCCGATGCCCCTTATATTAGGCGGCCCTCGGCCCACGGTTCGCTACGGCGGCAGCGGCCAAGCCTGCCCATGACAGCCAGCGGCTGGCGTCCGGAGCCGTTCTCTGCTCGATCGGCGCACCTCAGGCGACCTACGGCTCCCTATGGTAGCAGCAGCTTGGCCTTGCCCGTGCACCTGCGGCTGGCGGTCAGGGCCGTGATGGCTAGTGGCTGGCTACTGGCTGCCAGGGCAGTGGCCAACAGCTCCGGCCGGCTAGTGGCCGAGGATGGCGGTCGGTCTAGTTTCGCGGCGGCCAAATCTGGTGGTCGGCGGAGGCTGCTACTGGCTGGCTGCTTCCTCTCACAATTTGTGTCCTGTGAGTGATATGGCCCCTTAGGCGGCGGTGCTCGAAATAGTCTCTGGGCGAAAGCTCTTTCCTACGTACTTCGGGCGTCGGCTGCGGTGGCAAACCCTTTGTACCTTCTTGGAGTCATCATGTAATTTTCCGTTCGCTGCATGTGTGGTTGGGGAGGCTTCCATCTCATGTGCTCCTCCTAACATCGCTGGTGTCTGCAGACATTATCCCCTTCCTGGAGGCCTTGGTGGGGTTGCTTCTCTTATCGTTCCGCTTCTCTCGCCGGAGTTGCTCCTTGCTGTGTTGTGTCCGCGTGTGCTCAGCTTTATCTTCGCTTGGTTTGTTTAGCCTAGTGTTCAGTGCTGCCGCTGTCGTTTGGTCCTTTGCAGCGGATACATGGCCACACCTTGGCTTCATCACCCTTGTTGGCAGCCTTCTGCAGATGTATTTTTTCTTTCATAGGAGCAGTCCGTTAGGTTAGGTTTGAGGTCGAGGGTCCTATCCTTACCGCCGTTTCTTTCTTGGCATGGTTTGTTGGGGTTGCTTGCCACCTTCTTGGTGGTGCATTGTTACTTTAAACTTTCTTCCTCTTAATGAAATATAGGTACCTCGTGGTATGGGAGAAAAAATTTGCAAGGTACAAGCTGGTGTCTTTTTTTTTTTTTTTTTTTTTTTTTTTTTTTTTGCATGAGAAAGGCTACGCTATATGAGGAAGGCATAAAAAAATATTCATAATTCATATGCCAAACATTGATAAACATTAATACAAACAAGTATAACGTACACATCTTTTTTTTCCAAACGGGATCTCCCATTTCCATTTCAGAGAAAAACGGAAACACAAGCATCTGGTTTTAAGATGACTAACAGGGGATGCTGGATCCATGATCCACGACATCACAGCAGAAAAGAGAAACTAAGCAAAAACTAGGCCTGAACCTGACGACTTATCACAGCTTCAGCTAAACCATCAACCAACCAACGGAGCTGGTGGGGTATGGCTTCCGTGGGGGGCACGTTTGCTCCCGGGGCGATCGGGGCGACCGGGGCGACCGGGGCGGCCGCCGCACCGTCCACCGCTCCGGCGACCTCGCCGGCGACTTCCTCATCTGCGCCTTCATTCGCAGGTGATCGTGCGACTCTCTCTGTTCTCTTTCCTTCTTCTCCGCAGCGCGGCGCGTCCTCATCGCGAGCCGCGAAGGAGGATTGCGGTTACTTCGTTAGGGTTGGTGCTTCGCCTGTTTTCGAGGAGGTTAGGGTTCCCGGGGATTGTTCTTCCATCGTTGATGATTGGTACAAGGAGAATTTCCTGCGCTGGGCTCCAATCCGGCGCCGCCTCGTCGTGGTGGCCATGGCAGCGAACGGATGAGAAGTGCTCGAAAATTCCTCGAATTCGACTCGAATGTTGAGCGAGGGCTTCGATGATTCAACGAGTGCTTGTGAGATGCTCCCGAATTCGGGATTTGAGGCTCATCGTACTCCGGCGCTCGACTCGAGGGCGGGAGCTGAAATTCATGGAGATTCGGCTCGAAAACGGAGGAACAAGGCAGAGTCATCCCTGCAGGTGGGGCACGATAGTCAGAGGTGGTTCACACCAAAGCCCAAGGTGCAGATTGTACCGGGTGTGCTAGGATCACCGCCTGGGGATGGGACACGCGTTGTTCATCCGTTGGCAGGTGATGGTGGTGAGGTTAAGGTGGTGAGTGACTCCGAGTCGGGGCACCGCCAACCCAATCTTATCACATCGGGGTCGACGGAAGCTGGGCAGATCCCTTCTTCTCCCAAACTTTCCCCTACCAACCTCGAGAGATTCGTTGGTCACTTGTGGCAAAACCCTACTTCCAAGTCTTTTGCGGCGACGGTGAGGGCTGATCCAGCCCCCACAGTCACCGTCGTGATGCAGCCGCGGGGTGGAGGAAGGAGGCCGGGGTGGCGTGACAGGGGGAGAGGAGATCGAGGTGGATTTGGACCAAGAACATATCGGGGTGGTTTTAATGGGTGGCGCGGAGAGCGCGCTGGGGGCAATGGCAATCGTGGGGAGAGAGGTGCTTTCTTGGGTAATCGAGGTGATGATGGATCTGATGATAACCAGGGAGAGCGGGGTGGCAACATGATAGGCGGCGGTGAGCGTGATTCCGCCCGCGGCGGCGCCGCTGCTTCTACGGGTGGTGGCCGTGGTGGGGGATATGACCGAGGCCATGGGAGGACTGGAGCTCGGAATGGGAGCGTGAAGGCCGAGGTGCTGAGATCCAAGGTGGATCAGCTGCTGATGGGGGTGTTGAAGCCGCTCCAGAACAAGAATCTGTTGGTGATCCCAAGTGGGAACCGAAGAAAGAGGCTCAAAGCAGTGGGACAGTGTGGGTTCCTAAAGCAAATCCTGCAGCTGCCAAAGGCAATCCTCCAAATCAAGGTAAAGCCAATCCTGTAGCTTTCCAGGGCAATCAAGCTCATCCAGTTCAAGGTGCTGCTAATCAAGCTCATCCAGTTCAAGGTGCTGCTAATCAAGCTCATCCAATACAAGATGCTACTAAAGATGCTGAGGTATACAATCATCCTTGTGATCTGTGTGGATATTACAATCATACCACTCGTGACTGTCGTAGGTTCTTCTGTGAGATTTGCAATTGTAATACTCATAGTACCTACAACCGCCTTGCTTGTTTACCCTGGAATTTTGGCCCCCGAATTGTGTGTCTTTGCTCAAGTAGAAGGCCGAGCTTTTTCCATATTGATGAAATCATAGATCCTAAAGTGGCCGGGGAAAGAGCTAGTGCTGGCGTGATCGGTGTTAAGTTTGGCAAGGTCACTTGCTAAAGATGTAGAGCATTTGTTCATGAATCTGTTGGGGTCAACGGCTGGAGGTGGGTGGCCAAACCAACAAATGAGAATACATTCATGCTCGGGTTTCCAACAACCAAGCAAGCTCGGGAGTGGTGTCGATCAAGACTATGATGATGAAAGGTGGTGAAGCTCGATTCAAATTGATCCTTGGACCTCTTCTAGAGCGGTAAAGGGGAACTCCAACATGCTTGGTTCGGGGTCTCTAATATCCCGATGACCCGAGAGATCTATTGTCACTATTGCCAAAGTGAGTGGCCTGGTTGGAAAAGCTAAGGAACTTGATGAAAGCACAAGAAACAGGGACGTACTATGTAAGAGTGAGGATTGGGTGCGGGGATATTTCTAAGGTCCCAAAATTTGCGAAGCTTTTACCGGGTGACATATGCTATGTCTTTGGCTTTGAGAGAGAAGTTCTGAGGAAGATCAATCCAAGAATTTAAAGAGTGGAATTAGAGTTGATATGCCTCCTAACAAGAAGTGGAAACCTGGTGATGTAGGGGGTGTGAACAATGAATCCAAGGAAAAGAAAAGTGATGATGATGGTCAAAGGGATGGCAAACAGAAATTGATTCATGATTCTGCTCCACCAAAGTTTCATTATCAAGCTGCTGGGGCTGATGCTTCCAAATTTATGAAAGATGCTCAGAAGGCATATAGCAAGGAAAATGAAAAGCAAGGCAAAAATGCTATGGATGTTGATTCTGATAGTGACTCATTGGGGGAAGAACTGAGGAGGTTGAATGGAGAGGGTCAGACATCTTCTCATCATAATAAGCATCTTTGGAGGGTGGAAGTTTCTGAAAATGCTATGGACATATCTGTGGATACTCATAGTACTCCACCAAAACAAGATTATATCACATCTGTGGCAGAGACAGTGAATACATCTGCTCAGGAATCGCCAGAGATCTTTATACCTGATGACAACATTGTTCATACCCAAGGTAGTCAATCTCAAGTTGAAGTGATAGATGCTGAAGTTGCAGATACACAGGAAGAATTTGATAAAAAGTTGTGTGATGCTCTTGCTCTCTCACAGTCCCAAGAGGATCTAACAGAGAGAGATGAGGTGGAGAATGGTAAAAACAATGCTGATAAGGTGGAGGTGATGGCTGGTGAAGAAAAAGATAACACAAGCTTTGAGAATGGTTCCAAGACGATGCCTCAAGCTCAAGAACTCAGAAGGAGTGATAGACTCAAGAAGACTACTGCAATGAGTACTCAAGAGAAGAATCAAAAGATGGCATTGAAAAAGAACCTTGAAGGTAACCCAAACAATACCAACTCCTTTGCTGCTTTAACTATTCATGAATTCAATACTGCTGCATCTGAGTTTGGTGTAGTATTAGGAGATGATGATTATGAAACTTTTGATTTACTGAAAAACCTAGAAAAAGCTAGACATGATTTATATATCAAGCAAATTGAAATCGCAAAAAGTTCTCAAACTGAAACAGTTGAGGACCGGTCACCTATTGCTAATAATAACCTTTGCTGGAATGGGCACAGGAAGATGATACGATGAGGACGGATTTACTTTAGTGGAATCCGAAAAAAAGAAAAGAGAAAGGAGGAAAAGCATAGTCCTGATTTCTAAAGGGAAGAAAGGGGGCAAGAGCAGGAAAATCCAGCCTTGCATAAAAGAGGAAGGAAGCACAAAGGTGCTCCTCCTCAAAGAAAAAAACCCCAAAAGTTATCCCATGATACAAGGCCTAGTGTGGAATTGTAGGGGCCTCAAGAAAAAAGGGGTCTCTACTTATCTAAATAATCTCATCTTTCAATATAAATTTCACTTCATTGGTCTCCAGGAGACTATGTTGAAACATTGTAGTGAGAAACTCACTAAAATATTTGATCCACATCTTGATTATCTGTGGATGGACAATCCTGCCAGGGGAAAATCTGGAGGTATACTGGTAGGAGTAAGATTAGAATTTTTTGATGTTGGCTCTTTCAAAAGAGGTGATTACATGATTCAACTTAATTTGTGGGACAAGGTCAACAGGATTAAATGGAATTTACTGATTGTATATGGGGCTGCCCATGATGATCAGAGGCTTGCATTCTTATCTCGAGTTATCGCTACATTCTAGGAATTACGATCCAATTTTAATAGGGGGATTTTAACATCATTAGATTTGCTAATGAAAGAAATAGACAACATGGAGTTCAGAGATTCTCTGACTTGTTTAACTCCCTTATCAGCTTCTATGAGCTCAAAGAAATTGAAATGAGTGGAGGTACATATACATGGTCTAATAATCAGGAGATCCCTATTTTAGAAAAACTTGATAGGATCCTGACATCTAAGGATTGGGAGGATATTTTCCCCATGGTGTGGGTTAAAAAACTGGCAAGGGAAGTGTCTGATCATAACCCACTGATCTTATCATCTAGGATGATCAATAAAACAAGACAATTAGAGTTTAGATTTGAACTTAATTGGTTATCCAATCCTGATTTCAAAATTGCTGTCAAGAAGATATGGGACAAGCCATGTAATGCAGTTTCTGCTTTGGACAAAATCCAGCAGAAATTGAAACTTCTAAAACAATACTTTAAGGGGTGGGGGTTCAACTTGCAAGGTGAGTTGAGAAAGAAGAGGAAAGAAAATAGTGAGGAGCTGGAGGTATTAGAAAAACTTGAAGAAGAAGACAATTTGTCTCTTCTTCAAATGAGAAGAAAAGTTACTTCGATTAAAGAAAATCTTGACTTGCTTGATCGGAAGAAAGTTATTGGCACAATAGGAGCCATGCTTTGAATGGCTGTTAAAAGGTGATAACAACACTAAATTCTTCCATAGAATAGCCGGTGGGAGGAAAAGGAAAAATATGGTATTATCATTAGAAAATGAAGGTGTTACTATTAGGGGGATGAGAACTTAATGAAACATGCAACCGAATATTATATTGCTCTATTTGGTCCTGGGGAACAGACAATGTGCACATTGATGGTAGTATTTGGGAGGAATGTGAAAAAGTCACGAGGAAGAAAATGAAAATTTATGCAAGCCCTTTGATGAAGCTGAAATTAAAGAGGCTTTGGATCGATGGAGAGAAATAAGGCAGCGGGGCGACAAAATCCCCATTGAATTCTATCAATCTTGCTTTGGGATATAGTAAAAGAGAATATTGTGCGATTATTCCAAGATTTCTATGATGAAAAACTAAATGTGAGTAGAATGAACTATGGAATAATAACCCCGCTTCCCAAAGTAGTTGATGCCAATAAAATTCAACAATTCAGGCCCATATGTCTTCTCAATTGCTTATATAAGCTCTTGACTAAAACCTTAACTTTGAGGATTGAAAAAGTGGTGAGAAGTTGATTCACTCCAATCGATCCTTCATGAAAGGTAGGAACATCATGAGTGGCATTATGATCTCGCATGAAATTTTGCATGAAACAAAAAGAAAAAAGCAAACTGGTGTGATACTTAAGTTGGATTTCGAAAAAAGCTTACGACAAAGTAAGCGGTCCTTCTTATTTGAGTGTCTAGCCGCTAGGGGTTTTAGCAACAAATGGTGTAATTGGATCACGCGGTGGTGACGGGGTACCGTGAGTGTCAAACTGAATAATTCCATTGGTTCCTATATTAAAAGTCACAAGGGTGTGAGACAGGGGTGATCCTGTCACCAATCCTATTCAATTTTGTGGGCGATGGGTTAGCCGGATGGTCCATAGAGCTCAAAGAGGGGGTTTGATTTGTGGATTAGTTGACCACATTATACCCAATGGGGTTGCAATGTTGCGATACGCGATGACACGATTATGTGTCTCGAAACATGACATTCGAGTGCTAGAAACTTGAAAATGCTCTTATATCTGTATGAGCTTATGGCTGGACTTAAGATTAACTTTCACAAAAGCGAGATTATTACTATAAATGATGAAGAAAATTGGGCTGAATTCTATGCTTGAGTTGTTTAACTTTGCAGTTTAGGACATTTCCCATTAGATATTTGGGGGTTCCCCGTAAGTCCTAGCGGGCTTCATGTGATAGACTGGCTACCTCTCACCGAAAAGAGTGCAAAAAAACTAGATGTTTGGCAAGGTAGTGCTATGTCTATTGCTTGGTAGAACTACTCGATTAGCTCTAGTCCGAACAACACACCCATATATCACATGTCCATCTATCTACTACCTAAAACAATTGTGGGTGAGTTAGATAAGATTAGAAGAAAGTTCTTTTGGCAAGGTGGTGGAAGCAAAAAGAAATACCATCTTGTAAAGTGGGAGAAGATCTGTAAGCATAAAAAGAAAGGTGGCCTAGGTATTAAAGACATAAGGAAAATGAATATTAGTTTAATATGCAAATGGTGGTGGAAGTTAGAGAAAGAGGATGGACTGTGGCAACAAATTGTGAGATACAAATACATGCAAAATAAAACTGTCACAACTGTCCAAAGATAGGCAAAATGATTACGCTATTTGGTCGACTGTTAAAGGTTAAGGATGTCTATCTTCGGGGAGGAAAATTACGTGGGAAATGGTAAACTTGCCCCGTTCGGTGTGATGCTTGGTTATTTGACAAACCACTATCTTTGTTGTTTCCTAATCTTTGTTTAAACTTTGTCTAGTCCCTAATATTACTGTGTATGATGCGTAACTGATATAGGTGCTATATCTTTCTCAAGATGGCTAGTTGATGATCTCGAGAACTAGCTAGGAAGGAATAGTTACCAAATTTTCGACTTTCGGTTTTAAAAAATGATGATAATGTATCTTGGGCCTTGAACTCAAGTGGTAGATATGCGGTGAACTCCCTGTACAATGCTATGACTAGAAGCGATTGTGGGAGGTATCATAAAAGAATGAAAGGAAAAATTCCTTCCAAAATTAAGATTTTCATGTGGCTTGTTCTTAATGGGGCTATATTAACCAAAGACAATTTGATCAAGAGAAAATGGGAAGGGTCTCCAATGTGCCATTATTGTTGTGAAGATGAAAGTATACAACACTTATTTTTTGGCTGCTCTTGCTAAGGCGGTTTGGTCGATTATAGCTTATGCCATTGGTGCTAATAACATCCCCATGTCATTCCGGAATCTTTGGGATTGGTGTGTGCACTTGGTTACCTGGTGGAAAACAATTCCATGTGTTGGGTGTAGCTGCCGTATCTTTGGGCGGTGTGGAAAACACGGAATGATATTTGCTTCAATGAAAAAGTTATCCATAGCCCAGCTGCGATAGTGTGCTATATCTGTGGTCTAATGGGTTCTTACCGGACGGATTGTTTGTTTGGTGTCGACAAAAACAACCTGGAGGCAGCTTGTTGAAGTGGTGCTTCGCATTGCAACCAAGCTCGCGGCAAAGGAGAAGAAGCGTAAAGCGCAAGCGGATGATGACGAGAAGATGCCGAGCCATGAAGATGAAGGTCGGGATGAAGCTATGAAGGCAGGAAAATCACATCTCGTGTAATAGCTCTAGTCATCGTTCCTGTTGGTGTTGGCTTTAAACTCGCCGGTATCTCCCTGCGTGGGTGAAGTAGTTGCTAGATGCGGCTTGTTGTCTGTTTTTTCCCGAATTCTATCCCGTCTAAAACTGCTGAAAACCCGGACTCGTATTTCCGTTCGATGAATGGGAATGGGGTGTGTCCTCGCGTCAAAAAAAAAAATCAACCAACCAACAAAAACCACAGTACCCAGTTTAACCAGAACGCAACCGCAAGCAGAACTAAGTACATCACTTCAAAGCCTCAAACTGGAGCACCTAGACTTATTACAAGTTTCTTCCAAACATCAAAGTCACAAAAGCAGGCGACGACTGGGGTTAATGCTCTCTTCCAAGCTTCTGAGTTTTCAGGATCTGTCTTCTTCTGACTCTGTGTCGTTCCCATCCTGAAGCAGCAAAGATCTCTTCTGGCCCCTTGTCTGTCTGGCCAACTTCTTTAGCAATTCTGAGCATGGTATTGGCACCCTCTTCGAGCTGTTTCTTTTCTTGATCCCCATATAAGCCTGACCAATATATCATCAAAGAACAAGCATGACAAATAATTTCTGAAGGATTCTTAATCAGCTTCTTTTCAAAAATAGCCTTATTTCTACATCTCCAAATTGCCCAGCAAATTGCCCCAAGCGCTATTTGGCGCATGCGCGCTCAACCGCTCTCGCGCACGCATGCCGTTTAGAGCACTCACGTCTCCTCCCATTCATTTCTTTCCTTTTTCTGCTTTTCTTTTGTCGTTTCGTGTCCGGTCACTAGGAGGAGGGATTTTTAAAATATTTCAAAACACAAGTGAACCAGTTCCTTTTCTCTGTTCTCCTACTCCACGCACGTCGCCGGTTCCTTTTCCCTTCTCCGACTCAACGCGCCGCCGCGCGGTGGAAGCTCCGTCGCCGCGGCGACTTTTAAGGGCAGCACCCATCGCTTCTCCGTCGACGTGGAGGTATAGGCCTCGTCGGTCTCATCGGCGCCGGAGCGGCCGATGGCCCCCATCACCGTCAAAGTGAAGTGAAGGTATGTAGTCATGCGTCTAGGTTTCGATTTGAGGACGATTCGTCCTCAAAGTCTCGATCGAGGTGGGCTCGGATTTCGATTTGAGGGTGATTCGATTTTTTCGGATGGAGGCGGAATCGGCGGCTGCGGATGATGGAGGGGCTCGATGAATCCTAGCGCTCGCGAGATCTAGCGGCCGTAGCCTGCCACACCGGGGTTCTCGCCGGTGCAAGGACGCGTACGTCGTCACCGGCGACGGTGAGGTGATGTTTTCGCTTTTTGCCGGTGGGGATTTCGATTTAGGGCGGATTCGTCGTCGGCGCGTTTTCAATTTGGAGGGGATTTGTCTCCATCGCCGGTCTCTATTTGTGCAGATTTGTCACCACCCGTCGACTTGATTTGGGCGGATTTGGGGGAGCGAGTCATATTCGAGTGTGATGATGGGAGCACGGGGCCGACGAATTTTATCCGCCGGCTCCGGTGGTAGCAGGACGAAGTAATCAATAGATCTGGCGGCCGCTGCGCGGGGACGTCGTCGTCATCACCGCCGACGGCCTCCAAGCTAGGCCTGCTGCTCCTCCGGTACGGGTCTTCGCCTAGTCCTTCTTTGCAAACCACGATGTGTGGAGGATGGCCTCTTTTGTGGTTGTGTATTACTGTCTGCATCTTGCTGCTCCGCTCATCCTTTTACGTGATCAGCGCATCACTTTGGCTCTGCTAGCTGGTGAGATAGAAGTGTTTCTAGTATAGAGGAGCAACAAGCAGGATAGGGAGGCCACACCTTTCAACCGGTATGTGTTTCGAGCCAACTCCTGTAGGAATGAGGTACTGCTTGTCAGCGTTGCTATATTTTCATATCACTTTATGATGCTTTCCCTATGCAGTTCTGTTGGTGGTTCATATCGAAGTGCTCATTGTAACTTTCCCAAGGTCCTAACCTGCAATCCATAAAAACTAGTTATAGAGCTAATGTACCACGGGTAAAAATCCTTCTATCAAGATATTTGAGGCCTTAAAATTTTGTTTATGAATTAGCATCCTCGAATATTTCCTGTGACGAGGAACAATGAGTTGCTGACTTGCTGGGCATGTTTAGAGTGCATCATCTTTCCTATGCAGTTCATTTATGCTGTAATATTCTCTTTTTTTTTGTGAGGATCTGTTTTGATCCATTACACTGCTCATCTATAGATGTTCAGATCACTTCTAGTTAGTAATTGACTTATCCTTTTATATATGGCCTTATATATCCTAACAAGGGACCATTTTGTACTCACTTCCTTAGTTTCATGAGAGCGGGGGCCACACTTATAGTGAATGAAACTATGTTCAATTAACAGACACAGCTTCTGATTAACTAGATGACCAATGCACAATCATCTTATATGTGTACAAATTTTGGTGCCATGTGCTTGTTTCAAATCAAACTACCTTTCTGAAAAATAGGTGCTTCTTTTAACCATGGTTTGTGCTATTAATATACTCGTTGGATATGGTGTTAATTTTTAAGGGTTACTGGATGATGTGTACATCTGTTCTTTCCCCTTGTAGGATCAAGCAATATCAAGGTTGCTGAAGAAGACAACACGGCAGGAGTGAAGAGCTGTGATAGGTATTACTTTGCTATATTTCTTTAGGTACTCTAAAAACATAAGCCAACAGCTTACAACTTTGATCCGTTTGCAGACATTTCTAGAGATATATTCAATTTAAGGCCTATGTCTACTGTATCGTGTTAAGAGTTTTATGGGCTCATCATTTTTTAACTTCTCCTAGTAATTTTTTAAGATCTAAATATGCCTTCAATTCATCATATGATGACTTCAGTGTCCGAATCAATACTTTTGTGCTGGCTTCAGGTGCATCAATGTTACCACATCCTTTGATGGCACTGTACCAAGGGCTAAATTAATTGGGGTGATTTTTTTGAATCATTTTACATATGCCAATCTGATATTGCAGTCGCTTTCTAAACACTAATGGGAAACTATACATGCTCTCTCCTTGCTCATTTATTGTTAGTCATTACTATAGCATGTCCTGTTTCTATGTTTCTCTTTTACCTATTATTCGACCTCTATTTTGTAGAACACTGGTCAAGAAACCATTTACCTAATAAACAGATTTTATGCATGGGCATGGTAGAGTAATATACAATGCTGCACTGCACAATAGCTTCATCAAATACATTCAGTTTTTTTATCAGGCATGAAACCATATTGAGATCGATGATTTTTTCATAGCCAAGGCAATGTCTCTGTACTTTCCAAATACTTGTAACATGAAAATCATCTCCCATGGTACGTAATCACCTAAAAATAGGCAGGTGCCACCATGTTCTATCGTGGTTCTTCTTCGACTTTACTATATTTTCATTGTAAGTTTTCAGTAAATTGTTTTGAATATTTGGTATAAGTTTCTTAAAAATGTCTTCAGTATATATTCAGTATATTTTTTTGTCAAACTAATTTCAGTATTAGTAAGTCATTAGATTGTAGCTTAGTTTCGGTCTCAAATGAATAAAAAAACCCCTCATTTTTTAAGTGCTGCAACTTTTGGATTTTTTGTTGGTATGTGTGTGTTACCTATGTATGTGATCCCATGTCTATATTTTTTCAGTTTAGGACTTTGTTGCTAAAGTGGACTTCACTATCAGGCACCATCTTCATCAATCCAAATTTCCAAACTCATTTTTCTTGGATTCTCAAGTGGCCAGTCTTGCATTAGTCCATTGACTCGTCGGGTTAGTCATTGATGGAAATATGGAATCACCATTTTCTTTTTGTTAATAACATTTTTAGTCTATTCTTGCTATCTGTCTTCACGTTTCACTGAATGGGAACTAGCCTCGACTCCATCTATTTTTTTGTTAGTAAACTTAGTTCTTTTGTTTCCCACTCTACCCAAGAATTAATCGATAGGCAAAGATTAGACAAAAAAATGTTGTGCACTGTCCTCTACGAAGTCCAGAACATCTGGGTCATAGTGTTTTGAACCTCAATATATAAGTTTTATATCTCGAGTATAATGTTTCAAATGAGCTACTTCAAAGTTCCTAAATTTCAATGACAAATAATTTACTATCCCATGTCAAAACTAGATATAAAGATTTGAAGCTAACGGTACAAAGTTTGTAATTGTGATAGTTCAAAGTTTTAAAGCTAGCAATATAAAGTAGCTCATGTCATAGTTCAAAGTTTTTAATTTAGGAGTGCAAATTTTTGAATCTAGCATCCTATAGCTTTATGTTTTTCTTTCCACCATTAGGTTACTCCAATTTAGTTTGAGAATTTGATTCGAGAAGAAGAGGTGATACTGACATGTTTTTTTTAATTATAGTATCTTTTTCACCACATGACTGTGAACTGTGAAGTATATTACACCTGCCCACCATGTTCACTAACACATTCTTTTGTTCAAAAAACAAAACAACGGATAATGGATTCTGTCATAACGACATATTGGTCACAAAACCAGAACATGGACTAAGGACTGCATACTCTAGTGTAAGAGAAACTGTATTCAACCAACACAATTGGAACTTGAAGGTGGCCCGACGACACTTTTTTTCACTGATATATGAACTATGGTTGCTAGCCACTTTTTAATATAAGAACTATGGTCCTTTTGCTATGCATACCTTTGATAATCCATTTCATTTCTTTAGTAGGTACACTAACTTTTAGGCCATGTTCCTAGATATTTTCTAATTTTAGGATTGCTTTGGTTCCTTGGAGGCTCCTTTAGCTGTACATATACGTTGATCACCTGATGCAATTATTAGTGTTTAACAAGCTTTGCAATGATTTTTATAATTATTTACCTGCGCCCCCTCCCCCTAATTAACAACTTATGAATATGACGTGTTGTAGTTTTAGGTCTTTTTTTATGCTTATGTTTTTCACCCAGCTAGCAAGCTAATCGTTGAATTTTGAATGGCGTAACATTGAATTGAAAATCTATTTTTTATCTACCTCAAATATCTCCGGTGCGATTACTAGGAGAGCTGTAATGCCACCTAGAGATGCATGTAATATGTAATTTGATATTTCTTGCCACCATTTTCTCGATTCATGCAGCCATATTCTCCCGAGCATGAAGGGGGGATTGATGCGGGAGCAATCTGGAGTTGGAGCCCACAGGCTATCTGCATGTAGGCGTACTTGCACCCCTAAGGGTTAGGATATTTTCAATTTAATTCCCCTTGGATGATTTTCTTGCAAAAGCTAGGATATGGTTTGCTTGATTGCCTTGCACTCAACGTTTTTTCAGTTCTTCGATACCTTGTATGGTGTGTTTTTGCTTTCTTATTTGCCTTCGTTATAGTTTGGAATCTAGCGGTATAAAGTTTGCGGTGTGATAGTTCAAACTTTATGAATTCTAAGTGTAAAGTTTTAAATCTATAATTTGATAGTTCAATGTTTCAAACCTAACACTATAAAGTTTTGAACCTAGCAATTCAAAGTTTATAATGTGATAGTCCAAAATTTGTATTATGATATTTAAATTTTTACTAACAATATATGTTTCGATCCTAGTAGTACGTAGTTTGTATTATGATATTTAAATTTTTACTAATTTTAAGTGTAAAGTTTTGAACTTAGCGGTAAAAGTTTATGATGTGATAATTCAAAGTTTTGAATCCAACAATGCAAAGTTTGTTATTTGATAGTTCAAAGTTTTATAAATTCTAAGTATAAAGTTCCTAGTAGTACAAAGTTTCTAATTTGATAGTTTAATGTTTCAAACCTAACACTATAAAGTTTTGAACCTAGCAATTCAAAGTTTATAATATGATAGTTCAAGTTTTTGATACTAGCAGTACAAAGTTTATATTATGATAGTTAAATTTTTATTAGTTCTAAGTATAAAGTTCTGAACTTAGTAGTAAAAAGTTTATGATGTGATAATTCAAAGTTTTGAATCCAACAATGCAAAGTTTTTATTTTATAGTTGATTTTTTTATAATTTTTGACTGTAGAGCCTCCAATCTAGTAGTACATAGTTTACAATGTGATAATTCAAAGTTTTGAACCTAACAGTACGAAGTTTGTAATATGGTAGTTCAAAGTTACAATCTCTCAGTGTAAAGTTTTGAACCTAGCAGTGCAATGTTTATAATATGATTGTTGTAAGTTTTGAATGTAACGGTGCAAATTTTATAATATGACATAAGTTTGTAAGCCTTTGTAAATTAAATATAACTTTATGTATTTTTTAATGTGTTCACCTTGTCTTGTTTTTTCAGGTATTAATGACAATTATTTAACACTGAGAACAGAAGCAACATGTGCTTTATATTCGCTATATGTAAAGACGTATATATATTGGTTAATAAGACATTTATTTTTTATTTTTTTCTTACAACCTTGCATGGTTTTATGTTTTATTATTTTTATATTTTTCTATATTGCTTGAAATCATTAGTCCCATACAAAATATTATGGAACACAAAATAATATGAATTTTGAAAACCAGTACTTTCACATCTAAATAGATTTGAAACCATGCCCCCGCCCTTTTCATCTCCCACGTACCCGCTATCCCGAAAGAGAAATAAAAAGCTTGTAAAATTTAAAATGCCATATCATCCTAAAATCTAGACAAGAGAAATGTTAATGGGCCTATCAGCCCAAAACGGAGAAATGCCAACGGGTAAGGTAGACACGAGAAATGAGAAACAGGGCCCAAGTTGCCTACTCACAAAAGTACCGTGCGCTGCTACTCATGCGGGCGCGCGTGCACCGCGATCGGTAGGAGCGCACGCGCGCCGTGTAGTCACGCCCGCAAATTGCCCCCACACCCATGGATGAAAATCAGTTCCAAAAGGAAACCACCTTTCACACCAAATCCAGCACTGTTGAAGGTTAGAAGGAACATTATTTGCACCAAAACATATAGCCACTATCATCCAAACAACTTTTGCTATGGGACATTGGAAAGAAAGATGTGATGAGGTTTCAACACAATCACAAAACATGCAACTGGGATTGCCTTGCCAGTCGTAAATCCCGAAATCATCTAAACATAGAAGTTAGTTATAGTGGTTGAGTTATCATCTAAATCCCGAAATCATAAATATTATATATGGGCACATGATCTTATAGTAGGGAGTTAATAATGAAGTGACCCAACCCACAGGAGGCGTACTATAAATAAAACTAGTACCCTCATTCAGAAGAAAATTGCCAAAAGAAGGCCCTAGCACAGCAAGATGTATGTTGTGTGTGTTCATGTATCAGTGTTAACATAACGTTCTTCCGATCCGCACCCAACATGTGAACTCGATGAGGAGTTCCTCACTTGAATAAAAGGTTGTGGACATAGCACCAGCTTTACAGCATCTGAGGGGAAAAAAATTTGATGTTCTATAATACATACTCCTATATATGTAGTATGAAGTAGAAACAGTAGTAGCCCCAAATGTCTAATTTGAAAGAATTCCACAACCGTATTGGCCTGGCCCCTCCAGTCAAACAAGCAACAGTAGTAATGCATCCATATATAAACGAGTAATCAAGCAATGGCGACAATAGAAGAGTGGCATTATAACATTGCAGTACGTAATGAAGCAATGGAATTGCAATTTGGAGCCATCCATCTTGTAGCCACATATACTCATACTACAAGAAGGCTGAGCGTTGGCAGGTAAAAAATGGGTGGTTTGCGAGATTCTGAGCTCCAGCCTCCAGGGACCATACGAATGATGAATAGAACAGACTGACAAGCCTATCAACATTGAAAAAGACAAACCAGCTGAAGGCAATGCAACATACATTTTCCTGGTTCTAATTATAATCTACTGATGAAAAAAAGATGGAGCATAAATATGCAAATAGGATTCAGGACAAGGGCAGCGGCGCTGGCCGTGGGATTTCCTCTTCAATCTCCACGATGGTCTGTCCGTCTTCCGAGCTCTGATTTGACAAATCAAGCAACGTGTGCCTCAGCAAAAGAATAGTACATGGAGAAAAGGAAAAAAGATGTCAACGGATTCATGAAAAAGATCCATCTGTAGACATGTTGTGACTTATACGTGCCTGGCTGACTGGGATTGGATTGTGAGAGGTAGAAGGGGCAGTTTCCTGTGCTCGTGCCTTGGCCGAAGCAAGCTTATTCTCATACACAAAAAAGGCGAAGGGATGATCTTCATTTCGATTATATACCTGGGAATCTACATTATACATCACATCGTATTACATACAGCCCAACAGTAAATATATGCCAAAAAGTTTAGGGAAGTTATGAACTGCTTGAGATTAAGACATGTACCGAAGAAGGTGAACTTCTTGTCCGTGTTGTTCAGAAATAGTATGTCGATGCCCTTTAATATAGATTTTGCTGGGAATTTGAGAATCTTAGCAGCATCAGAGCTTGATGTCAGGTAAAACTTGACACCATTTATCAGCCTTGACGCAGCAACGAATTCATTTTGATATTCCTGTAGCCTCTGGGGAAAAAAAAAGAAACTTTGAAGAGTTAAAGTCGTCTTTTTTTTGGGGGGGGGGGGGGGGGGGGGGGCGTATACTGACATACACACACATAACTTACTTTACTATCATCATTGCTGAACTGAACAAGTGGACTGGAAAGAAGACGAAAGCTGACTAGGAAATTTGCAAAGAAAATAAAGAAAGTAGTATAGATTTGAGTGTTTTGGATTTGGATATAAAGGGGCAAGGAGAGGCAATGTCATTATTACTGAAGAACTAAGTAATACGGAGAAGAGAGACGAAACGGTTCGTACATCTGGGGAGGCGAAGAAGACAACGACGTCGAGGTCATGGTCATCGTCGTTCAGTATCCTCTGGGCGTCCGCGATGGTAGAGATGTTGTGCAGATTATTATTCACCTCCAGAACTTTCCACTGGCGGATGTCGAGGTGGTAGAGCAAGGCCCAGAGATGGGTGATGTATTCACCGCCTTGCGAGAGGTGCCTCATGTGCGCCTCCGCATTGCCATACGGCGCCGCGTACACCAACAGTTGGACCCACACAAGTGCTAGCGTCTTCCAGATTTCAGCAGGGCGACGCATAAGTAGCAGATTTGCCAGACCCTGGCCATTCTCGAATAGGTAATCCGGGAAGTCGACGCTGGTGATGTCCGTGTTGTCATACCAATTTGTGAAAACTAACTGGTCTGACATGTTCCCAAGGATTGTGGCCATGTCGCGTGCCTCAATTCTCCTTATCTTATCCACAAAGCGATCGTACACACGGTTCGTCCACACAACTGGCCCAGGGAGCAACTCTGGAGCGGATTTCACTAAGTAAGCACAGTACATGGACAGCACATTGGCCACGCGCCGGTGATCCCGAGTCTTCCCTCGCCCTCCTCCCCTTCTTTGGAAATAATAACCGGCTGCCACAGCTGCTTTTCTCAAATAATAACAGGTAGTTGTTTCCCAGTGGCAGCCTATGGGTGACTCCGCCTTGCTCATCAACGCATCCTCCTGCCTCTTCTTCTGCTCTGCCAGCTCGCAGTACCATGTCACAATGTGCCATGTCATAACACAGCTCGTATATCTGTAACAATGCACTCCAGGCTTGGTAAGTAACAGGGGCTCATTGAAGTGGGGAAGGAAATGACGAATCTGTGGTTCATCAAAAAGGGACGATAACCAGTTCCCATCTAATCTGTCACTCTGGATCTGCCAAGGAAATCAGTAATGGATGCCTTTACATCGTCCTCCAACCTAACGCCGCCTCTTTTGTTGGTGTCACTGCCGAACAATTCCCAGAGCACCTGCCATATGTAGTCCAATCCAAGTATCTGAACCAAATAAATACATGTCCATTTCGCCCAGAAAACATAAACACCTGTCCAGCATCTCAGTTCACTTTTTGTTATTGAGGAAATCCATTGACATTTTCTTTTCCCAGTCAATAATCTCGGTTCAGGTAGCATCGAATACTGGCTGATCTTATCTTGCCACAGGTACCTGTCAAACAGATTTGTGCTTGTAGCTACAAATGCTTTCAATCTCATCCACCCACTCAGCTCCAAATGTCCCGTCTCCAACCTGATTTCCTCCCAGTTCCCGGCGTACGTGCAGGCAATAGCGGCTCTCGCCCAGTTTGATGTCCAGGAATGAACCAATTGCATCAGTTGCAACAAAGCCAGGGACACCAGTATGCCAAAAGTGATAGCAAGATCTGCAGTCGTTGTACCCACAACTTTGGTGCAACCACTAGCACCAGAGTGTCTAGTCATTCCCCCAGGAATGGCAGTTGCTACTAGGACAAAACATATCCCAGTAAATGAAGCCAATGCCCACAAACTAGCAGTTTTCGCCTGATAGTAATGAAGGAATGGGTTGCCAGTGAAGAAGGCATCATACATGAAAGCCAACTCAATCTCAATTACCTTGAAGGCCCACTCGTAGTCAATGCCCGTCAGGGTTCCTGGGCGTGGCGCACGAAAGTCCAACCCAAGAAAGTAACGTTGCAACTTATGAGACAGAAATAAGGCAACACACACATCATAACAGGACTGTAGCTGCTTATCCGTGTTATTCCCTATTGATGCTCTTATGTCACTGCCAATGGCAATAGTTTCATAATCAGTAGTTATCCAGTCATCATAATAACCCACTACCTCATCTTTTCTGAAAATACATGCCTCTCCGCTAGAGTCATTTAAAGTATACACCATGTCTCGCATCCTGTTTTGTTGCACAAGTGCAAATGATCTATGAAAAGCCTTGATGAAAGTGATGGCAGACAGTGTGATGATGGCAGTGTTTCCAATGACATTAGAGATGGTTGAGATACTCATTAGCAGGACATATCCACAGTTGAGGCAGATCCCATATACCACCTTTGAGAGTGGACCCTTGTAGTCCAGGCCGTTGTAGGTGGTGACCGGATCAATGCAGCCAAAGAGGGTGAACAAAGACACTGTCCATACAGGATACATCTCGCTCTTCACCGATGAAGATTGCATTAGACCTATACTGTAGGTCCCAAGAGACAAAGATAGCACTTGTGCAGCAAAGAAGCCCTTTTGGACTATCCAACTATTGGACCAACGACGGCACAACCCAAAGATAACAAGGATAAAACTAAAGATGATCGCCGCCACTGCTAATGCCTCAATCCGGATCACTATCCACCTTGGGCTCTTCCACCAATGTGTTGGTGCCACATTTCCCAAGGGTCCCTCCATATTGCCCATGTGGTGATAATGCACCTTTTGACATGAGAAAATGTGTTGTAAGGCTGGTTGCCAACATATATAGATATAACCACGAATGACTGTTCTTTTAGGTCACTTTTTATATTACCAACTTATTTTTGCCTTATAGAATTAACTACTTCCTTCATTTCAAATTATAAGACACTGGCTTTTCTAGATACATAAATTTTGCTATACACTTAAATATACACTATGTCTTGATAAATAGTAAAAGCAATATGTCCTGAAAAGCCAAAATGTTTTATAATTTGGAATGGAAGGAGTAATGTTTATGAGTATGCATGCTAAGCTGTACCTGTTCTCCTATATATGTTCTATGCATACATATATATCTTACCAATATGTACTATTAGTAAAAAGATGAGTGCAAATTGACTATATCTAGTACATATATATCTTACAATACATCCAGTGCTATTTTTGTGCTTTAGTGACTGAATTGACAACTCAATCAGTATTACTGAGATGAGTGCTAAAGATTTGGTTCATAGTGTATTTTAGGTTCTAGGGATGTATGGTAATTAGTAAGTGGTGCAAAGTTTGAAGAAGAAACAGTCAAAATAGCAAAGACAGAAAACAGAGAGCCTCAGGTGACATGGTGTTTGTGAAATGTGGATACGTCAAACTATTCAGAGTCCATCTAGTGATCAACAGAAGGGTGGTCAAGCACAGGATGGTCCAACAATAAAAAGAGGGAGAACCAAACTAACACTGAAAATTGACAGGAAAAGTCAAAAAAGCCTAGGAATTTTAGCGCATATGCTTCATTGATGATTTGCAGTGGAAAAAAAGTGTACACCGGACTATCTGAGTTGATTTGATGATGACTAGAGACTTGGCACTATGCAAAAGTATTCACAGGAAGGTCCAGCGATGGCAATGGACAGAGCATTGGACAAATAACATCAATATGCAAGGCAACAAAACTAGTACTCACTAACAATCAACAAAGACAAAAACCAGGCCACAGAGAACTTTCAGGTGCGTATAATTTATGTCTGCCTTTGCGATCACCTAGATTTCAGTGGAAAGCCTACTTTACCAGCTTTGGTGAGTGTTGGAGTCTATTGAAGCCATAAGAAGGTAGTGCAAGTGAAGAACACCTTGGAGATTAGTGATTATATGACTATATCCAAGTCTTCTAATTGTGCTTAGTCCAACTAAGGGTGAGTGATTAGGTATTAGCTTGTGAGAGCAGGAGAGTTGGGCCAAGTGCCCTTGTAATCTTGGTGTCCCAAAGCCTCTGAGTTTTAGTGGCTTAATGGTAATAACTCCCAAAGCCTCTGAGTTTTAGTGGCTTAATGGTAATAACATCGAGGATCCTCTAAAGCTTGGTGTAGAGTCACATTGACTTGGTTTTCTGAGGCTAAGGAGATTCTTTCCTTGGTGGAGAAACTCTGTTGTGGAACATAACGTTGGTGGAGAAGCTCTGTAGTGGAACATAACCATGGTGACTACGAGAGCTGAGTGGCAAGTGGTGATCTCTTTGGTTGGTGGGAGACTTGGGTGACGAGCTACAATATGAACTAGGTTTTAAACATAACCATGGTGACTACGAGAGCTGAGTGACAAGTGGTGATCTCTTTGGTTGGTGGGAGACTTGGTGACGAGCTACAATATGAACTAGGTGTTATTGTTGGGCAACCGACACCATAGGCTATGCATCATTATGTCAACTCGGGAGTTTGTCCTTCAGAACTTGAGCTCTTTATTACTTAACATATTTATGTTTTCATACGTGCATTATATTACTGTGTGGATTTACCTTTCGTAGTAGTAGTTTAGGCTAGTTGAATTGATACGATTGGCTCTAAGTGCGAAAACTAGTAGTTTAGGCTAGTTGATACGATTGGTTTTAAGTGGGAAAACTGTTTGAGTGTAGGCAAGTAGAGATTATAGTTGCATAGCTTGCTACATCGTTACTTTATTACATAGTGTAGTTTTAAGTTAGAGGTCTAAAAGTTTCATTGATCCAGTTCACCCCTATCCTCTTGGGTCATATCTTCTTTTTTTTTTTCCGAACACGCTTGGATTGCACGTATTTCATTTAGGGGGCAATGGTAGATACTCCTGTTACATATAAGGAGGTAATAAATTAAATAAGTCTGAGTTGTTGATTTTTTGGATTTTATGAATTAATTATGTAAATATAAAAATCCTACAGGAAAAGATAAAATCCCTACTGATTCACCTGATAACAGGAGAAATAGAGCGTGGGCGATCAAGCGATCATCCCCTTTCTCGTGAGGTGCAGCGATGCGGGATACGCCCCTAATTATGGGAGTACCCACACATCACCTAAAAACGCATGCACATGCTAATCACATACACGTAATCGTCACATCTAGGCCAAATTAAGTCTATCGCAGGTCATATGCAAAATGATATGGTAATCAAAATATAGCTAGAGTGGCATTGAAGAAAGGCTTTTAGGGCCATATATTCTGATGGAACGGTTCATGTTCTATCTTTCCTTGCTCTCATAATTTGAATGCTAATAGATAGATATACATGATGAGATTTAGCTAGACTGACGGAGTGCTGTCATATGGACAGGTGATATTTTGGAGTGGATAGCCAAACATAAATATATCGGGTGAAATTTCAATTTGTGATGATCCTGGAGATACTCTAACTGATTGACTCGATAAAGATAGAAGAAGGCTCCACATAACTGCAGGCAGGAGGGCGGTACTTTATTATATATAAAAAGAAAAAAAAAACTGAAAACCAAAGCACAGTATCGTCATTGATTTATGCCGTTGCAAACAAAGTAGTGTACTTCAATTAAAATCCATTGTGGAACATTATCTCAGACAACATACACAAGTAGTAACATGTTTTCACTTCGACATGTAAAGATAGTTTCAAATCACGTACCATGGCTGGGTTTTTCCTCGAAGAAGAAGAAAGCCCTCCCTGTGTTGCAGGAGTCTTTTCCTTCCGTCAGAATGGCTACGGCGTCCTCCTTCCGGAGCTGCAAGAGCTTAGCAGAGCTCTTGTGACCCACTTATGAGGCCAAGATGTCATATTAATTCCATTAATTAAGAAAAAATGTGCTGTAGTGGGCTTTTTTTTTTAAAAAAAATAACAATCTAGTGGTTTCTTTAAAAAACCGCTAGATCCAAGGTGCTCTAGTGGACAAGCAGCTAGCGGTCCTGCAGGTGCAGCCGGATGGTTAGATTCTTTGACGGATGTAGCAGGTGGTTATTAACAAAATTTGATTCCACAGACGTCATTACCAATAACTGATTGAGCAGGTAAGCAAGCACAAGCGTGAAGCTTCGTGTGGATGATGGACCTACCTTTGGTTACGAAATGTTTATAATGACCGCCTGGTTTTCTGCTGATGCCTCTGCACCAATCGAAGTAAATTAAAGAGCGTAGCTTGGACATCACTTTTGAGGCGTCCACATTAGGACTTGTTTTGGCTGGATTGGAGTAGAAAATAAATTTATTTCCATCCTAACCCACCTAACATACATGGATTATGATAAATACGAGTGCAACCAAACAAACCTTTACTATGTGTTTGTTTGAACTTATGAGCCCAGCTTATCAGCCAACAAAACAACATCACCCAGTTTATCAGTAGCAGAAATCTTCGGCTGAACAACCCCTATTTTACGACTAAAATAGTGGCAGCTTGATGCCAAGGAATGGTAACAAAAAGGCAACCCAAACCGGATTAATGTGTCGATGGTGTCCGATCCGTAGGTGGTGAGCCCGAGACCATTTTTTTTACGAACCCGTGACCACTTTGAAAGGATGCAATGAGATACAGACAAAAATGAAGCAATAGAAGCGCAGAACCTTCATTTTTGGAAGGGTCCGTGAAAGCTTTGTCGGAATATAATAGTAGGGGAAAGATAAAAAAGATATACAAAATATTTAGAAACCACGGGAACCAAAAAACACACACAACCAACCGAGCATCGTCGGTTCACACTACAGCTCTGAAGACAGAGTTTCGGAAAAAATAAGAACAGACCTAAGACTAAAATCACAGCTGTGAAAGACAGTGAAAAAAAAGAACGGACCATGTAAAACTAAAAGCACAGCTGTGGAAGACAGTGAAAAAAAAAATAAGAACAGACATTTGCACAGCTGTGAAAGATTAAAAGCACATTGGATAAATAATAAGACCTTGAAGACAGAGTGAAATAATAAGAACAGACCTTGTGCAGAGAAATAACATAGGCTCCTTGTCTTTGAGTACTTGTCCAATGGCTCATTGGATAAATGGATCTTTCAGAAAAGTTTAGTTTTCACTCTGTCTCTCCATGAAGAATGTGGAGAAAAGATTGCACATTTGATATGAAGCCACAGAATATTCTCCTGGATATGATCAACAGGAACCAGAGCAATGTTATGATTCAATAATGATTGAAATAACCTGTGGTCGGCAAAACCTGGATGAATCGCAGCCAGAGCAGAGCAGAGTATCCACTTGATAAGTCCACTCCAGGAAAAGGCAAAGTCTGGCCAGCTAACTGATTTGGTGGACAGTAGCAGTGATGAATGATGACATGAAATCCCATGTTGAGGAGATCATGTGCACAATGAAGCTTGCGATGTGGTGCTTGCATGTTGATAGCAACATAAGTCCCTTGATGCCAACAGTTGCCAAGGTGCTGGAAGGAGTGGTGAGCATGGAGGCCACACCTGACTGCAATTTTGTCCCAAGTTTTGCATCAATTTATACTGATGCGGCAGGATGAACCGCCCGCCGTGCGTACGAGGCGCGCCAGCACTGTCGTCCCGCTTCCCTCCTCCAGCGGCGGCGGCACGGGCACGTCGAGCGTTGACGTCGTCGTCGTGCGGCTCTCCCCCTTGGACACACGCCACGTCTTCCTCTCTTCCCCGCCGCGGCTGCTGCTCATCAAGTTGAAGTCCGCTTCTCAGACGTCGTCCGCGGCCTCCGCTCCTCCCTCGCGGCAGTCCTCTCGGCGTCCCACACGCTGCCCGGCGAGCTCGCTGACTCGCCGGAGCTGGGCACGGTCACCATCGTCTACAGCGAGAACGCCGGCGTCGCGTTCGTCGAGGCGGAGACAGACCTCGACCTCGCGAGCCTTGCCGGCAGCCGGCGTCGAGGACGACGATGGCGCGGTTGATCTGTACGTGGACGCGCTTCCTCAACTTGTGCCGGATATACGCCGGGAGGAGCTCCTGTTGGCAGTGCGAGCTTCCTCAACAAAGTGCTGGCATGCAGGTTGCTGCGGCAGGCGACGCCGGACTTGCCCTGGGTGAGAGTTACTGCCTTTCAGGGGCAACGAACTTAGAGCAAAACAGAGGTGAAGCAGAGGAAAACAGAGCACCGCTACTGTTCCGGGTTCCACAGCAGAGCCGGCGGCCTCCTGCTTCAGATGAGTCCACGGGCCAGCTGGCCGGCCGAGAAGGCCCAAGATGAAAGCGTGGGAGTCCATGGGCCGGACTGGGTGAACGTGGTGGCCAGGGTCATGGACAGAGTCGGGACCTCTAACTTTGTTCCTTTCTCTTAGAGTACTCACTTGTTCGGCGCAGCAGAAGGGATAATGGGCTGACCCGTACAGACAATCGGCCCAATGACCGTTCCAACAGTATTGGAAGGCAAAGTTTTTTTTTTTTACAACTTGCGAGGCAAAGATTTGAATCGCGTCCAAAAGTTTGGGCGCCCGTTTCCGGACGGCGCAAGGGGCGATAGCCGTGGAGGAGGAAGACAAGGCCGACGTCCAATTCTATCCCTCCCTATTAATAAAAAGGCAAAATTTCAGTCTGCCTTTTTTGTCCGCCTAAGCCAAAATTTTCTTCTGCCCCTTGAATTTCTGTCCGCTCGGTAAGTGTCCGACGCGGTCTCCGCAATTGGTTCGGTGAATTTGCTCGGTAACAAATCTTCCGCTGGCATGCAAAAAAAGTCTTCCGCTGGTTCACTCACAACCCTTTAGGCCCACTCCTCACTTCCAGCCCAGTCTAGCACGCTCATGCTCGGCCCATTTGCTAGCACGCCCATGCTTGGCCCATTTGCTACAAGCCGAACCAGCCTGGCCACGTAAAGGAAAAAAAAAACACCCAAAACACCTATGAGGTGGGATTTGAACTGTGGTGTCCAACTTTCAAGTGCGTGAGGCTTATCACCATACCGCAACAACTTTATTGATATGTAACAAAACTTTTTTCTATTTATCGTTGATAACATCTTCAAATATTTAAGAGTTGGCAAAAAAAAAAGAAGACAACAAAAATATAGCATTTGCATATATTAGAAGAACTATAAAATATGGTATTGTATATATTAAAATAATCTAGCAAAACAAAAAAACTAAGAAAACATGGCATTGCATATATTAAAATGTGGTATGTATATATTCTCCATGTATACCACTATATACCTGATAATAAAGAGCCAAAATTTCTGCCGTTTGTTGGTATGGTCTTTTTTCGAACCTAATGTGCTTTTAACAGTTCCGACTTCATGAGTCGGAAAACAAACTGCTCTAATAGTAGAGCAAATTGTTATACCAGGTGGGTCCAAAATAGAAAAAAAAAATTACACCTCAGCCACCACCGCGATCTACTTCACCGAAATATATTATGGAGAAAGTACCTTTACCAATACTTATTAGTTCAAACTAAGAAAATAATTGATTCATTCATGAATATAAATTTATTGTGTGCCAAATAGTTATATATACACACAATAGTTACAAGATATCGCGACAAACTTCATGAACAATGTTAGATTATTGGCCCGTAAAGATTGGAATTGATGGTAATGATATATTTTTGTCCATCACCCATTGCAAGGCACGGGCACTTATGCTAGTAGCCTTCTATTCATTTGTTTCTTCAACATAAACAGGCAGGACTTACCGCTTCTATTCATGAAATAACAATCCATATGAATAGAAGGCATAAGCGGCTCAATCCATATGTATCTATCTCAATCCATATGTGTTGGCATGATTTGGTGTAGAACTCTAGTTTAGTTCCACCCCCAACCCACCCAACACACATATGGATGGTGCTGTTCTGTTCTCATATTCACTCCAGTGGGTAGTTCCACGAAACAAATGGTGTCTTTCACAAATGCCCATTTATCTATCTCTATTACTATCAGTAGCTTGTCTTTTCCTGCATTTGTCAAAGGCACAATTCGTTTCGCCTACTTTGTCTCTCAGATATTATCACAACAATGGGAAACTCAAATATATAGTCTCTGTTCTGACAGCACCACGCTAATGGGACAATCTCATTACTACTGGGCAGATGAGGTACACTATATAGTCTCTGTTCTGACAGCACCAATTCGTTTTGTTCTTCCAAGCTTCTAGCAAATGAGGTACACTATATAAAGATTAATTTTCCTAAAGCAGAAAAAACGAAATTGCACAGAACACTGGGTTTCAGCACCAAGTTAGCACATAGATAGACCCAAAATTGATCACTTCACACCTGTCGGTATTGATACAGGTCATCAGCCTTTTCATTCTAGTGTATGTACAGAAACTATAATACAAGAAAGCCCTATGTTGTTAGTACTATAATTCACATATCCTACAAAGTTATGCAAAAAAATGCACACTCAATTCCCTTCTAGTTGGATCAATTTCCTGAAATCATGATCTAGGCCATTTTGCTAATAGTGGTGCTTGAGCCGCTTCCTCATCAGTGCTGTCTGAAACAACAACTCCTGTGCATTTGTCTTTGCTTCCTGGGTTAAGCATCCAAGCAAGACAAAAGGATATTACCTGTAAAAATATTCAGAATTTGAGAAAAAAACAATCAGAGCTAATTGCAGTTGCAATTATAGCACCCTGTATACTGCCATTTTTTATCACCCTGAGCCTGAGAGGAAGAGGACTAACCAAGAAGAAACTGGCCACAATAAAGCTGAAACCTTTGCAATCAAAGGGTGCTTCCTCTGAAATGAAGTAAGCTGAAACAAAAGAGGAAATCATGAGAGAGAGAGAGAGAGAGAGAAATATATAAATCATTGTATATGTTGCACAAATATATGAAAATTTTCAGTTTGATACTAGAAAGTCAATTGCTTACAGGTCAGTGGACTCATAAATAGAGGTGCCAACAGATTTGCTACAGACTGCACGGTTTCAATAAAACCTTGAGCTTTTCCCTGTAAACATAATACAAAGAGACAATGGCGCCTACAGTTAGGAACTTGGAAATTAGTAAATAATAAAGCCTAGGGATGTCAGGTTTGTATATGCACCTGGTCGGTTGAATGAACTTCACCGGAAATGATCGCATATATCTGCAGAATTGCATATTTTTCATGTAAACAAATCTACCAATACCACGGGAATGTACTAAAATATAAAATTCATATGTTTTTCTGAAAATCTTTCAGACACTGGCACCTTAGAGTAATTTTTGGAACTGTGAAAACCTGAAGTCATAGTGCAAAACAGGACAAATGGTAATATTGACTTACTGCTGGCTTGGCCAGTATATAGATCACACCCAATGAAGAGCTAAAATAAGGAACCTGCAGCATAGATAGAAGGCAAATGGACAAAGTTTTTGTAATTGTACCAAGTGGTAACTCCATCAATATGTGATTAGTTTTCTTAGAGCATCAATTAGTTGAGGTTCATTAGTGAAAATATAAATCAGTTGATGACTTCAGTAAATTTGATTAGATACGTACCCACGAAGCCCATGCAACACCATAAAGCAAGGCCTAGAAGAAATTTCCCCAAAATCAATGTGTCAACATGTCAAATTAGTGAACCTGAGACTAGTAAAACCATAGTACAAAATTCAGTGCAATAACTTCTAACTTACATAAGCAATGGATGCAAGTATTGAAATGCATAAGACGCCTTTTTCACCAATTATGAGGCTAAGAAACGGGAGGACGAGAATCTGCGTTATGAAAAAACAAAATCCAACCTAAGACCATAGGCAGGCCATGCGAGATATATATGTTACTTTAGGTGGTAAATAGAATAAAATCTTGAAAGAGCACCTGTGAAAAGATTGAACCAACGCCAACCACCATTAGAATTTCTGAGAACTGATTCTTGTCAAAGCCGAATACGGACTTTAGGTAATACTGAAAAAGAAAATATAATTAATGTTCCCTACAGTTTTTTAACAATATATTATAAAAATGATGAGTGAGACAACCATTTACCATTAGAACATCGCTAATGCCAATCATGCCCAATTTATAAAAGAAGGCAACATATGAGATTCTTCTAAGTGTTTCACTACAACATAGGAAGACAAGAAATCAAAAGAAATGACATTATGCAGAAGCTGAAATAAAGGCATTCTTTAATAAAAAAAATGGAAATTGCAAACTTTTGCTAATTTTAAAGCTAGTTAATGTTCATTGTATACAACTATCAAGATGTGGAAGAATGTTTCTTAACTTCCTTATACAACTTTCAGGATTTATGAATAGTTTTTTGCATGAATTTCATGATTCATGCTCAATGTTCAACTGTTACCTGTTTTTGACTATGCTAATGTTTGCCTTGATAGATTCCCAACGTTCTTGTGGTAACTTCACAAGCAAAGAGGACATCGACAAATGCTGAGAAGGAGTAGAAGAAGCTCTTTGAACTGTCTCAACCAAATATATTTTCATGTAGAGGATAGAGCAGATCAACAAGACAATTGAGACCTAATAAATCAAAGTAAAACACTCATAAGACTTTATGTTAGCATAGAGAAAGTAAATAAATTGAAATGTGATGCAACTAAAGGTAGCATTAACTAACGATACCTCAAAAATCCACCTCTCAGGCAAGAACCTTGAAAAGACGCTCCCCAGAGTGTGCGCCGCTGAGAAAATTCCAGTCATTGTGCCGAAGGCAGCTGCCCTCCTTGATGGTTCAACTGCATCTGCCTAATCTAGCATAATATTTTTATAACCTTAATCACTATCTGTTATTCACAAAGCACCAAATTGAATTCTTATATCTACTTTTTGAAATTATTTAAAGAAATTCCACATTTTAAGCAGGCATATAGTCAAGCAGGGCCCCTAAGGCAGATCAAGTCTGCCTTCCATTGGTCTCTGCCATTGGGATTAGTTAGAGCCCAAGGCCTCTGCTCTGGCTCCTCGGCACAGTAAAATTCGTTACAAAATGCCAAAATCCAAAAGTTATTGGCACCTTTGTATAGAATTTTTTTTTGCAACGCTAATACTTGGTTACTGATGGATAAAACCGTAATACTCCTCCGGACATCCAACAAAATGCCAAATAATATGAGTAGTAGTATTTCAATCCATGACACATATGCATGAGCATGACAGGGGAGACTACGATCCAGTATTCTCACCGTGTAAGCAATAGCAAGGCAGAAAATGGTTCCTTGGCCAATCATGAAGGACAGGGTACGGAGAACAAGGTAGACATACACAGCAGTCCTCGAATTGTTAAATGCAACCACAGCTGCAAGCAGCATGAGCAACAAACAATTAGTATCCAGTACAGATAGACGAGCAAAATGCCCACATTGACATATTTTTCAGTTACCGAATGGGATGATGGAAGTGGAGGCAGTGAGAAGGATGAGAGGTTTCCTGCCATATTCATCGGCCAGCTGGCCCATCAGAGTGAACCCAATCGTCCTGAAAATCCCTCCAACCTGCAATCAGAAAGCGATGATTAACTGACGAAACAACATGCAACCACTGAATGAACAAGAACCTGAATGGTGCAGAGAAAATGATGGATGCACACAGCTTAGCTGATAAGTACAGCAAGGAAAGCATACCGAGGACTGCAGGCCGGTGAGGTAGAGAGCCTCCGGGCAAGACTGGTCGTCGGCGGGGCAGAGCGCGGCGGTGACCTTGTCGACGAGCGCTGGCACGGTCATCTCCTCGGCGACGCCGTAGAGCACCAGCCCGACCATGAGGTGCAGCACCGGCCTCATCATCACGCTCATCGTCGCATTGCCTTGTTGGAAGACACCCATTATATTTTTCTACTCCTACTACTACTGGGCTCAGCTCGAGCTCGATTGATCGGTTCTTGAGTGCCGGTTAGTTACTGGGGCGCTTTGCAATGGACCAATCGCAGGCGCTTTATATGAGGCAGCCGCTCGCGCCTTCTTTGTTTTCATTTAAAAAGGACAAAAGGAAACAGCACCAGGAGAAGGTGAGGTCAGCTAAAATGATTGCTACTTCTTTTTACGAGAAGTGGCATGCCACATAAAAGGAAGGGTGCTGCCATGCTGGCACTTTGTATGCCACGCTGTCACGTTTAGTCGATACTCCATTGTGGATCTTTTGCTTCATTATTAATTGGGTTGTATTGGATTAAGGATACATTCCTTCTAGTCATGAATGAAACATATTGTCCAGGGCAAGATTTGGTCAAAACTTAATAGATTTTAAATGTTTTAGTTTGGAGACATGCAAGACAAATATGTATTGTAGATTTGTATTGGAAACCTTGACAAATATCATAATAAAACTGAATGTCCTTAAAAATATGTTTTGGCTAACACTTGTCAAATCAACCACTTCCAAAAGAATTGTTCAGATTTCTTAAATTACGTACGCTTATCACAGTAAAGAAGTATGTATAAGTACTTTTGTATATGCTTCAAAATTAACCACTTTTATCATATTTATTGTAATAAAAAATATATGCTTGAATAAACCAATTCTCAAATAAAATCTCTACTCCTACGACATCCATAAGCAGTGTGTCCTTATTTTGGGATAAAATGGTCGTTGTTATGAGTATAATAATATAATGTATTCCTTTTTTTATTAAACATCGTATTAGTTCTATCCTAAGTCAAATATTTATATCTTTGACTGTTTGACTTTTAAAAATTATATAGCTTCATGTCATAAGATTCATGTTTTTAGATTCAGTATGAGAAAATACTTTCATAGTATGTAATTCATATGTTCTGAAACTATAAAATAAAATAAAATGGTTGGACAAGGACAATAATGTTTTACTTAGAACAAAACAAGGGATATATTAAAAAAGGAACTGATGGAGTTTTTTTAGGTTATGAATAAGTGATGTTTCTCTATTTTAGATTAACAATGAAACATCACCTAATCATGACCGAATGAACATTGTGCCAAACAGACAAACCGCAATATGGGCAGGGAATGGACTGACGAGTATTCCGATCGGCTCCAAGTCAGGTTCCGGCCGCCGACGATCTCCCGTGCACAGAAGCAAGTCAGCAACACCCATGCCGCTCATGACAAGCGTGTGCCGGGAGCGGGGCAGCGCACGCCCGCTCGTAGCCAGCGCGTGGCCGGCGCGCGCCACACCTGCCGCAGACGAACGGGCGAGTTTCCCCTAGTGGCTCTATACGACAAACGCCTGGGACGAACGCAGCAGGTGAATGAGATTTCCAGTCACTCAAAAGCTGAAGGACTAGGTCCATTATCCAATCCAACAAGTTGCTGCATTCATCGTATAAAAGGAAGGGTCTGAGTAGCTTTGCGATGATAATTAGCATGTTGAATGATATGGATCTGAGTAGGTTGGTCGCGCTGCGTTTGAAGCATCGTATTCATCAGATGTTGCGTCTAGTTTCGGCTGACCCTGACACTGACGGCGGTGCATGTTCGACTTCCATCTGAGCAGCTGCACAACGCACCCAAAAAAAATCATGACCGATGGTCTTTGAAAAAAGGACATTATTTTTGTCTTTCAACTATTATCAAAGTTCAATTTTGGTCTCTCAATTTCAAAATCGGACAAAACATGCCCCTCAACTTTTGAAATAGTGCAGATTATATCCCTCGACTATTTTGTATGACGGTTTTGCTAAACTAATGGTGGTTTTGCTACAGTGATAGTTCTTTTGTTTTTCTTTTTATTTATTTATTTTGGCTCAATTTTTTGAAAAATAATAGTAAATTATAGAAAAATCATAAAATAGAAAATCCAATTTTGTTAAAGTTCACATAAGCAGATCTACACAATGAACATATAATATGGTATTCTTTAGTATAAAATTTTTGTTATAATTTTAGATCTATGCTTTTTCTATAATTAAATAGAATAATTCATAGTTGTAGCTTCTATAACCATTTTGTTGGACTAAAGTATACCATATTATATATTCGTTGTGAGACCTCTACTCATGTGAAATCCAACAAAAATAGATTTTCCATTTTATGTTTTTTAAAATGATTTACTGTGATTTTTCAAAGATTGAGCAAAATAAAGAAAAAAAGACAAAATCTTTATAGCAAAAACTTTATACTAAAGCAAACCATATTATATATTCACCATGTAGATCTACTAATGTGGGAGTCAATAAAATTGGATTTTTCATTTTATGATTTTTCTATGATTTACTATGATTTTTTTGAATATTTAGCCAAAATAAATAAATAAATAATGCAAAAACAAAACCAGTGTCACAATAGCAAAAAACCTCCATTCCTGTGTCAAAACCACTATCATCTAAAACCGTCGAGGGACGTGTCTGCATTGTTTCAAAAGTGAGGAACGTGTTTTGTCGGTTTGAAGTTGACAAAAGTGAACTTTCGCGGCGACTTGAGAGACAAAAAATAGACTTTTTTTCTTGAAAAAAGAAGAATAGAAACATGACAAATCCTGATCTGGGCCGCTTTGTCACTGACGTAGCTGTTGTATCTTCAACTACCGTGCGTGGGTTGATAACAAGCTCCACTGAAGAAGTGCCGGCGCCAAGGCCCAAGAGATTCCGCAAGGCCCAGTACCCGTGTCTTCGGCCCGACATGGATTAGTCCAACAGGTCATTTAGTTTTGCGGAATCAAAACCATTTTCGATGTCTAAAACAAAAAGAGTCTAATTCCTATTTTTAAAAGAAAATAAAATTTTATTTCGGACACCGCAAGAATTTTTCATATGACCAACCTTTTTATTACAGTTCTAGTCTCTTGCTTTTTTGTCCTCAAAAGGTGAAAACAAACAAGGAAAACGTACTAAATGCTAAGCCTTTTCAATGACGTCATCCACTAACATACATTTTGTTGTCTACATCAACATGCCACGCTATCAACTAACATTAGTTTAAAATAGCTAATCTCTTCCTAAGATAGTTAAATTGTATTCTAAATAGTACTTCCTGCAGCAACGCGCGGGGTGTCCTCCTAGTTATACTAGCTTATAAGGAACAAGATAATGATGCATCAACCTACTATATTCCATATTCTATTTCGTAAAAAAGTGGGAAGATGGTCTAACTATTCATAAATCCTCAAACCAAATAAGTGTATGTATACGTGTTGCGGGGAGGATGAGTGGGTTGTCAAAACAGATGAAGAGACGTGGGATTGACTAGTTTGGGCCCTAAAACTGAGGATTGAAGCGGACACGTGGTGGAATCTCAGAGCTTGTGTCAAGGCTAAAAAGAGTCAATAAGGCACCGAGTCTATTGGATCATTGAATAAAAACAACTTGGTCGTTCGTAGGTAGATGGGGCTTAGAAATAATAAAAAACAATGCTACAATGGGAAGCATACTAATTGTGAGAGAGTTGTTTCTATAAGATTGTGCTAAACTAACTATTTATCGGGCCGCTAGCTATCTATTTTCTCTCCATGATACCTAATAAAAAAATTATTGAAACCATTGGTGACACAAGCTAATTTTAGTATGTTTAACCGGCTTTCAGCAAAATACTAGGTCAATACAGATTTTTGTAGCTCAAAAATCGATGATAAGAAATTGTGCAATTTTAAAATTTCTTTGAAAGTTACATGTTTCTAGGTCAACTAAATTGTCGCTTTGCATCGTGTTCTAATGCATTTTCGCTTCTGCTAAAAATCTGTTAGTTCGACCGTTATTTCTGACATACGCGAGGTAAATTCAAAATTTTGTGAGATGACTCAAACATGAGTTCGAAGCAACAGTAAATTTTGCACAAAATCAAAAAGGGTTTCCTGCCGTGGTCGTGTCGCTCGTTCTAGAATCACTGACAACGTGCCCTGGCCTTGAGCGGTCAACCATTGGTCTCTGACCACTACGTGGGGCCCACTTGTCATAGACACCCCTTATTGTCGCTGACAATTCGTCTCCAACCATTCAGTGGGTCCCACCTTTTCCTTTCACTTCGTCCCCTGCTGCATCCGCCTCTCCCCTGCCGCCGGCGACACCCACGCTCCTCGTCCTCCGCCGTCGGCCGTCGCCTCCGTCTCCAGCACGGGGCTACCCCATCCGCTGCTACCCGCAACTCACGGCCACCGTCGCCCACGCCGTCCCGGGTTCCCCTCCGCGCGTGGCTCTGACCCCGAGCGGGGACTGGGAAGACATGGCCGCGGCACCGGCGCGGGCACTCGCCGCCGACAAGAGGTCCCATCCGCTTCGACTACTTATTCTCCTGTTTCTATCTCCCTTCGATTCTGTCGACTACAAGGGTTTAGGGTTTATCGCTGCAGGTGGGGGTTTGCTGCTGCTGCCGCAGTGGCTCCGGGGAGACAATTTTTACTGTTTCCCTGTGTTGGTGATGTTTTGCTTTCTGATGTGATGTTGGAATGGATGCAGAAGGGCTCTCCCATTAATATTGTGTTGCACTTGATCAGGAAGTGTTCTGTAACATAATCAGGGTCACTGAAATGTTTTGTAGTTTTGTTAGTATGAGATATACTGAGTACCTAGGCATGTTTTTTTTTAGAAAGGACGGCAAAAGCTTTGCCGCGATTTATACTAGACGAAGAAAAGAAAAAAGAAGGCAAGTGCCCCCACCCGTTTTTTTGAAGTGGAAACGGGTGAAAAACCACATACAATTTTGGAGGGTACCCTACTCCAGAGTTACACCTAGGTACCAAAAAACAACTCAACTCGCGCCGAAAGAGCGCCAACTCAACTCAACTCAGCTCCGCGCTTGGTCGGATTGGGACATCAACAACAAGCCTCTAAACAACTTAGCACTCGGTCGGATTGGGTCATCGACACGAGCGTCCACTGGAAACCACTAGGAGCTCCACCATTGATGCCAGCTCAAGAGAAAGCAACAAAAACCTAAAAGACTAAGCAACTGAAACAGAACTAAGCCTAAACCACCACCGGCACCACCCACGAACACGTTGACGAAGACGACGAAGTAGTACTGCCCAAAGACATTCCCGCCGAGTCGAATTCCACAACGTCGCCTTCAAGAAGGATACGACGCCCAAGCGCCGCCGTCATCCGTCCAAGGCAGGACTGGGTTCTCACCCATGGAATGTGCTAGGGACGCGACGCCCTCAACAGGGGAACGGCACCCACAAGTGTCGCCGTCGCTAGGCATTCGCCCAAACAACCCTAGCACCGACTCGAACAAGAACAAGGGACCCCACCAGCCACCAAGACGTCGTTGCCGGCCCCCAGAAGAAGTCTCACCAGAGTAGACGCGCCGGCCACGCGAGCAGCCGCAAAGCTGCGCCAGTACCCTGCCAAGACCCCTGCCGAACTCCAGCCCACCGCCACCGTGAACCTCCACCAACCACTCGCCGAAAACCGCAGCCGCCGCGGACCACTGCATTCGGCCGAGCACCCACCGCAGACACCGCCGCCCCCAGAGGTACCAGATCTGGAACCGAGCCCCAGACCGGCACCCCAAGGACGCCATGCCCTCCGCCATCAAGACGAACACCCCGCGAAGGTAGTCGGAGGCATGGGGGAGGGACGGCGTAGACGAAGACCGCCCCCCAACGCCAACACGACCCCAGCCACCGCCGCGAGACGACCACCATCGACAGGGAGGAGAGGAACAAGCAGAGGAGGAGGGAACCCCTCAGCCGCCCCCCACATCCGAAAGGGCAGCGGCCTCGCGACGCCCCGCCGACGCTCCCAACAGAAGAGGAGCAGCACCATGACCGGCACAGTCATCAGTACCACCACAGCACCACAGACCTGCCAACAAGCACAGCCGGCCGCACCACCATGGCGCCACCGAAGAGCTGCTCCACCACCGCCAAGCAACCCCACCCCACAGCAACCAAAGCGCCGGCAGGCCAGCAGCCAACCAGCAGAGGCCGGCCAACCCCCCACCACCGGAGCAGCCACAGGGACGCCGAATCCAGCCACAAACCAGCCGGATCCGCGCGGAACGAGCCTCCGGCAGCCGACACACCGCGCCCGAAGACACCATGGCCACCGCGCCACAAGCTCCACACCACCACCACCACCGCAGCCACGCCACCACACCCGGCGCCCACGCCGGATCCGCCCCAAGGTCGCCGGATCCAGGCAGGAAGGCCACGGATCCGTGCCCCGGTGGCCGGAAAACAGCGCCGCCGCCAACCTCCGTCGTTCCTCATGGCGCCCCCCCGCACGGAGCACATCCACGAGCACGGCCAGCGAGAGGAGCCCCGCCGCCACCCTCATGGGGAGCCGCGCGGGCCTCCCGGCGGCGCCCTCCGGCGGCAGCGAGGGAACGGGAGGGGAGTGGAGGAGCGCTGGGCGGCGGTACGGTCTGGGCGCCGCCCGAGTCGCCCCTTGCGGGAGGGCGACGCGGGGGAGAGAAGTCCTTTACCTAGGCATGTTAAGAGAGGTTTTTGTTGCTTGCCTGCATGGCTTTTACTCTATAAAATTATAGATGAATCTGTATCCATGTTAAGGTTAATGCATATCCTTCAAAATATGCACTCTTGTCCTCAACAGTGTGATTTTTACATGCATTCTATTTAAGTATCTCCATTTCATTATTGTTGCTCCATTTGTATTGCCTCCTAATTTCTGAACATAATACTCAAGAATTTGGCAAAACATAAATAAAATGTTAAAAGTTGGCAAGCAACATTGTAAAAGGACAAAGTAATTGTCTTACATCTGTAAATTGAGTGTTTGTTGTTTGAACTTTTATTTAATTGATTTATTCAGCATTCAAGAAGAGAGTTAATCTGCTCAAAATGGAAGACAACTGCAGCAAGAGGAGAGGGGAAAAAGTCAACAAAAGGCAAAGTCTATTGCAAAACTGGATACTCTTTTGTACAAAGTAAGAAGTCAGACGATGCACCTGGTAAATCTGCCGATTCCCATGTATATGGAGGATGGAATGCTTTGATAAACAAGCTTAGTTGTGCTGAGGATATTCCATTTAACATTTTGAGACATGGATGGGAAGGTCACCCTACAGTTTACTCTTTGCCAGTTATGAAAAATTCTCATCAAGATCAATCGTTTCCTTGGAACACCTCTCAGCAAGGGCATGTGCTAACTGATGATATCCTTAACTCTCCTCATTATGAAATTGAGGTATGAGTTATGACTTTCTCACTTTGTCTGATACCATGTTATTTTCTACTCTTGTCAATTAAATGATATCTTTTACTTCTCCTGGAATACATGCTTTTCTGAAATTATCAAGGCCACAAAACTGTTTTGTTATTGTGATGAGACCAATTGATATTAAAATGCCATAGTTAGCAACTTAGCATAGCATTCAAACAGACAATATGGAGAGACGTTTGTAGGCATGAAATTCTTCTATTGAATAAGTTACATCAACCATTGATGTCTGTTCTCCAAAAGCTAGTCTTTCCTGTACAGTGTTTATTTAGTATCTTGAAAGTTGTGCATGCATATATAAATAAAAAGAACTAAAAAGTAGGCAAGCAAAGTGAAAGGACCTGAGGTGTCCATTTTCCCTGAATGTTATATTTGTTCTATTGTAACTTCTGTTTATTTGGTTCATTTAGCATTCAAGATGGAGTCTTCTACCAAATATGCAAAACAACTACAGATGGAGAGTGAACACATCGAACATAAGGCAACATTTGTTGCAAAACCAGAAGACTTGAGCACGTGTCCATTTGCATAGTCTGAAATATAATGATGCACCTGATGGATCTGTTGATTACCATGTATATGCCGGATGGAATGCATCAAGAAACAGTCATGGTAGTTCTGCTGAGGACATGGATGGAAAGATCACTCTACAGTTAACTCTTTGCGAGTTGTAAGGACAGATACTTATCAAGATGAGTCATTTCCTGAGAACACTTCTGAGCAGGTGCAGGGGATAACTGTTGATGATATGGTTAACTCTCCTGGTTATGACATTGAGGTAGCCAATTGTCATGTTGTGTGATGCCATGTTATTTTCTTCCTTTGTCAACCAAGTGTTGTCTAATACTCCATTAGGAATAGTTGATTTCATATCATGGTATCATGGTCACCAAAATGTTTTGCAATTGTGAGACTAGTTCACAATGAAATGAAATGCCATGCTAATCAATCATAAAATATAAAAAGTTATTTCTGTTGCTTCCAGTAATGCTTCTACTTGATAAATTCATATATGATGTTAAGGTTTGATGCTTGTCCTCTAGAAGTTGAACTTGGTTGGACTCTTTTCCTATAGTTTTCCACTCATCCTTTTTAGGTGCATCCTTTTCATTACAGATTGCTCCATTTCTGTTGCTGTCAAATTCCTTAAAAGAGTACCAAAAATGTGACACTGAAAAGTGGGCAAACAGCACAGACAAGTCTTAGTGATGTGTCATGTCTGTAAGAATATTGTATTTCTTTATTTTTGTTGCTAACTATGTTTATTTGGTCCATTTTTGTCAAGTACACTGAAATCAAGATTATGGAACAAATTGACCCGAAAGGCATGTTACTCAAATGAAAGCAGGACTCCAATGCATGTGCAGATGGCGGAAAAGGGACAGGCAAGTTCATTCACACGGAAGAATTTTAAGGAGCAGCCACTCCAGCATCAGGACCTGCAGGTGTCAACAAAGGGTCTTTTCATAATGTCATACCTTCAATCGAAGAACAATGGAAACAGCATGATGGAACACATTGCACATTGCCTGGAGAAGTGTATCACAGTCACACGAGAACAGTTTCCCAAAGCGTTTGCAGATGGAGAATAGGAGAAGGCAAGTTCATCCACTGGAGAGAGTTCTAAGGGACAGGTCAAACATAGCTGAAAGCACAAAAGATACTACAACTGTTTCTGGGACTCATGTGAATGCACGAAATGCTAAAGCTAAACCTCATATGGACCTCTCAACCCAAAGCACAGAACAGACCTGTGTCATCATGTGTGTTTGGAACTGAGAATACAGAAACATCTGGTTTGTGTAAAACTCCTGTATCAGGTGTTGTTATCAACAGTTCTATAATCACCATGCAGGCAGCTTTGGATAGAGGGTTTACTGTGGGGAGCATAATGCTTTGCATCTGTGGATCAGGGTAAAACAGTTGCCATTGAAGTGGATGAGGATGCAACAAATAGCTGTGCTAGTCCTAAGCAGACAAAGCAATTGGGAAAGAATCAGCATGATGAACAGAATGCCAAGGATCCCCATGGGGGTGACAGTATCATGTGCACAGAAGTTAAGAAGCCAAGCAAGAAAGAATGGCCTGAGGCTGGTGGGGTGAACTGCATGGCAATACCTGCTCCAAACCAGCCATCTGTAGACATGTGTGTGGTTCAGGTACGCTGCAGACATGTGTGGTATCATGCAGGGGGTATCAGCTCTGCCTACTGCTCATGTATTGCCTGGACCTGCCTCTGTTCCTGAGAAGAACACACTGAATGGAAGCAGCACTCCAGTTTGGACATGGGATGCCACCGAGGGCATACTGCCATCAGACATGGGTAACGTCCCAGTTGTGGGTGCTTCAACTACAAGCAGAAGTGGCAGCGAACTGACTGAGAACATCTACGGGGTCGGCCAAATGGATATGCACTACATGCAAGTCATAGGAGGCATGCCATATGAAGCTGTCACGGCGAACCCTTAAGATTCAGTATCACCACGGAGGTCTGGCACACCAACAGGTCAGCCCGGCATGGTTCCCCCACAGTCAGCAAGATGTGAGTTATCATAGCAACAGTGGTACCTGCGTGTATTGGCCACAGATGGATGTAGGCGCTGCCATGCAAACTCATGGCCAGACTGAACCAGTAGTAGGCGCGGCATCCGGGTTACCAGTTGTTGCCAGTTGCAGCTCCTGGTGCTGCCTACACTGGGAGCGCAATGGTGAGCGTGGGGCATCTGCTGGCAGCATGGACTCGGGGAGCAGCGTACTGCGAGCGTGTGTACTGCACCTGATTGTCTGGATAGCTGGCGGCTTAGTTTGATTCACTGAAGACTGGGACGGATTTCTTGTGCGAGATTTATTTTTTTGAAGAGGATGCAAACATTATCCTGACCCTCCCAGTTTTTACTCATGTGGAAGACTTCCCAGCCTGCCATCCAGACCCAAAAGGCTTATTCTCAGTTAAGTCGGCATATGCTCTCGGCTTTATTAGAGATCGTCAAAATAATAGTGACGCTTCTGCTTCTTGTGCTGATGATGGTGGTTTTGATTGGACAAAAATTTGGAAATTGAATGTTGCAAATAAGATTAAGATGCTTGTTCGGTTGATGGCTCATAACTCACTACAAGTCAAAATGAATATTGCAAGAAGGGAGTGGTACTTGATACTCGATGTCCAGTTTGCTGGAAATTTGAAGAAGATTCAGGACACCTTTTATTCAAATGTAAAATGGCGAAACTTTGCTGGAGACTCCTAAATTTGGAAGAAAAAAGAATTGAACTAATGGCACAAACCTCAGCTAAGGCAGTCTTGGAACATATTTGGAGTTCAATGAAGACTGTCAAACCAAGATTATCACCTTTTGTGGTGTTGGTGGTCTGCTCGCAATAAAATCAATGCTGGAGAGAAGGCAAAATCAGCTCAAGAAATAACCAGTGATGTACTTTTTCACTTGCAGGCATGGAGAGATGCGCAGTTGGTACTGAAAAAAGAGTTGCAAATCCAGTCTGGAAACCAAAATGGCAACCACCACCTGAAGAGTTTTACAAGATTAATTGTGATGCAGCTTACAATCCCTGTTCACGTAAATCTGGATGGGGATTTCATTTTGGGAATGCTGTAGCTGCAGGCAGCAGATTAGCAGATTTTCTAATGTCTGTCCAGCACACTGAAGCCATCGCCTGCATGAAAGGCTTGGAAAAATGTTATCTGACACATCGTAGGACAGATCAGTTCTAGGTTCTCTAATAGGAGAAATTAGAAGCTTAATGTATAATAGCTTTTCTGAATGTTCTGTATCTCATGTTTCCAGAGTCTGTAACGTTGTTGCTGATACTCTGGCGGCTATGGGTCTTACTTGTAATGAAAAAGGTCCAAGTGTCAGACTTAACTGGACCAAGTATCTAATGGTATATTGTTTTCTATAAAAAAAAAAGTCTTGTTCAGTTGAGTTTGCTCGTCCTGGTGTCACGAGCAGATTCGTTGAAGCGATTATGAGTAAATGTTGTTATTCATGGCAGCTGTACTAATACTCTAGTAGGAATTTCAACTTTCAGTCAGTTACTGTATACTACATTGCATCCCTACAGGCTGAACATCGCTTGAGTTCTACTACTCCTATATACAGTAGTACTATGTGCACAATTTCATGGGAATATAAATACAATCTGCACAATTTCATGAGAACTAGGTAAATACCCGTGCGTTGCAACGGGTGTTATACCGACTTTCCTTTAATATATTTCATTGACTTCGCAACATTCTAGGCTTCTAGCTTGTCAAGTATGTTTTGAAATGCATCATGCAAGCAACCCATGAGAACAGGGATATCATCAAGAGGTACACAACCTCACTTGTCTAAAAAATATGAATATGGTTCATTGTCTGTTTTTCAAGACTTGAGTTACAATAACCAATAACGTGAGAAAATATCCATGGAGCTTATCACAAGGTTCAGCACCAATAAAACTATTGTACTAAAAATTCACAAGAGGTCACTATATTTTGACTAATATGCTGAGGGTTATGGACTGAAGGTCAAGCTATCTAAATCAAATGTATGACAAGGTTGTACATTGGAAACACACACGCAACTCTACACCGACTCTTCAACACTGCAGTAATTTGTTGGCATATAAAAAGGGAAACATTCAAACCTGAATTTCATTTACAATTAAGTTACCAATTAACAGAAATATAATATTTTCATATAACAATATAAAGGTACATGAGCTTAGATTTCCGCTTTCAAATAGCACAAAAATCTTAGGAAATAATTTAGTAAAAAAGGACCTTTCAGATTCATTCATAACCAAGTGTGGAATTATGTTCTCTGGCTTTCAGTGTAATAGCACATCCTATTTGTGGGCTCAAAATCATTCCTATTTTGCCTTTTGCATAATATTTTATTCATTTTGTGCAATGCAACTCCCCTATCAGCCCAAGTGTACATTAGAATGTGATGCAAAATTCAGCACAATAGACAATAATGAAACCACCTCAAACCTATAATTTATTACAATGCTAATTATGAGGAACAAATACCAAAATCACATATATGGCTCCCTGAGTCGCATGTTAAGCTACAAAAACCAGTCAAGTAAATTTTGCTAAGCTGAATGTGAAGATGACAGTTAGTAGCCTGATGCCAGAGGTAGTTTGTTTCATTGCAGCAGCAGCATTCATCGTAGAATTTCACTGGTGCGCTTTAGAAACTTCCTCCAACTGACCACCAATCAATCAGGCTCCCACAAAATGAAGCTCCACAAGAGAATGCATAGGGGCCAGAGAGGTGAGTCCTGGACCCAACAGCGAAGAAGACGACCCTCGTCTTCCAATGCGTAGTGCTCTATGTCCAATAATCGACGAGTTTTCCATCAGAAGCAAGGCTATCCCCATCAGATCTTGCTCGAAGACGCTGCTTGTTGATGCCCACCTGTCCACCTGTGTGTGAATAACACTGTCCTGGACGTATGAGGAGGCTGACGAAGGACAACATAGTATATTAGCAAATACATCATTTATCAATCTAACATTTTTAAAGAGAAGAAGCATATGAATAACGAATGAACCTGGTACATCATTTAACAACACTTAGGGAACACACTGAATTACCATAAGAGGCTAATAGTAGAATCAAGATGTATCATGTATTCATGTCATGTACTGGTACTGCTGTAGCACATCCTGTTCATCGATTTCATCAGAACTAACTGGCTACTACCACACCATGCCAGAGTACCATGTATCATGCATTTCTTTGGGCAAGCAGATCATAGTCTAAAGATCCAACTGTTATAATACTAATAATACAATAGTAACATAGATTGACTGCTGAACCATGCGTTGTCCACACTGCTGGAGCTGTCCAGGTAGTGTGCTCATTTTGCACAATGGTGGATCATGGCCCTTTAGTTTTATCTGAATGAGGCAAACAAAGCTTGGAATGAAAGAGCACACTAACCTGTTTATCAGATGAAGGCAAATTCCTGAAACCTTTGTAGTGAAACTAATATGAGTTAGAGAGCCATTATCCATTTTCAAGTGCTCTTTTCCAAATATTCCATTTTTTATTAGGATAATATATGCCATTTTCAAGTGCTCTTATCAGAAGGATTTTGGCTTCTAAATTTGTCATGATGATACCTTTTTCAGGAAAAATCAGGAACACATAATGCATAGGCAGGTCAGGTTCTCAATCACTCCTCATTTTCATCCTTCCGTAGATCACATAGCTAAGTATTTGGGAGAAGTAGAAAATAGTTCACTATGTACAAATATGTGATGATATGTTTTTTAAAAGAGAAAACCAAAAATAACCTGTCTCTTGAGGAAAAAGGTTATATTGATTTGCTTTGCTGAGTCTTTTCAAAAGCTTACTTCTTTCAGAATCAGCCAAAAGAGCCTTTAAGAATAAGGGATGCAGGAAAATTAGGGTTCATGACTTTCTAAGTAAAAAATTAAATGCAACATCCTGGACTTGTTCTTTATTCAACTGAAGCTACAAATCTTTAATCCAATCAAACAAACAAATCAGTACTGCTATTATCCATTTTCAAGTGCTGGTACCTTGGGAAAGAAAAATGAACGTACCTTGGGACATCTGTAAACTTGATCAATCATAATCAGTGTAGCAAGTTACAACAGGAGCCAAAAAAATGACAAAGAAAAATGGTTTTCAAGAATGGATCTAGTTGCCTTTATTATGTCATCTTACTTTCAGATAATAACAATACGACATCTAATGAACTGAATGTCACTGTACTGTGCAATTTTATTTTTATATGAGTTCAAATATGTGGAGATTTTGCAAGGGGGTTAAAAGCTTAAAAGAATCCAATGCAGTTCTAGATAATGTGTCCAAATGAATTTATATATTTGTCAGTCAGCTCAATTACTTGAGAACCTGCTGCACTGGAGGAGAGAACACAGCAGTGGGATTCACAGGTCCATCTAGGGGCACAAGGTGAATAAATTATGAGATAGTTGATACTTCCTAATTTATTAGAGCATGGTTGGGTAATTTCAGTAGCAACCTGATGCAGCAGCAGAGGTTGCACTGTTGCTGGCAGCGCCGTGTCCAAAAACAATAGTTCCTGGAGTTTCCAAACACCATCAAAACACAATAGCATCAGTTCCTCTTTGAAACAATCTTGTGCTGTTGTCAGACTTGCTACTTTTAGGTTAATATTCAGGGAGGCAAAAAGGGTTAAAAAGTAGAACAAGAAGCATACTTTTGGGTTGACAAAAATTCCTTTTCCACCTCCTAACTTTGCGTAAACCTTGTTGAGATGCAGTCCCAGTTGGTGAATAAATTAGAACCTGATAATTGACAAGGATAAGTTGACCAGTTGTGAAGAAAAAAATTAAACATTCTCATTGGCTGGAATGCATAATAGAACCAAAACCAGAACATATCAGTAGTACATAGCTAATTTGAGCTGCAACATTATGAAAGTCGTAATTTGAGTCTTCATTGTACAACTTCTTGAGTAGGCCTACGACAGAGCATGGCTGCCAGCAGGGTTGGGGAGGGTGTTTGTGTTTGCAATCTGTTTGTGCAGATCGGGCAAGTTAACTCTGGGAGCCATGGAATCTACAGTGCTCGATAAATTTAGGCCCCTCAAAACATGTTCCTGTATGCAAGGATGAAAGACCACCGAGTATTACAGTTGAGGATGACCTGAAAGTATACAGAATTTACCCAGTTGGTGTAACGCAACGTCAGGCATTGCACGGTTTCAGATTTAGGGATGATTCAGATCTGGAGCAATAACAAAGATTATTCCTGTGCAAAGCTCAAGTAAATTTTGTGTAACTATGCTCTAGGCATATATTTTCCCCTGATTCTTACTAAACCACCTCTGTGCGAGTTTCAATTCAGTGTACTGTAGTGTAGAATTTTGTTGTATAGCAAACATAATCATGCTATGCCAGTACAGATCATCTACCAGTTTTAAATAATCCATGACAGTGCGCAGCAGGTCTTAGCTAAATCACAATGCAATTACTGAAACTGAAAGAACCCCATAACCAAAGCTCCCCCGATTGCATAAACCTTGAAATCACACCTGTGCGGCTCGACCTGCGTGACGAACCGGCCGTACTTGAGCAGAGCGTTTGCGTCCTCTGCGGCCGTGGAGGGCAGATTGTCGTGACCTTGCGCTCGAGCTGTGCGACGAGCCGAGCCGTACCCAAGCAGTGCGTCAGCGTCCCCGGCGGTGGCCGTCGCAGACAGGTTGCCGTCGTGGCTTCCGGCGTCGTCGACGAGCGCATCTGCCGTCGGAGACTCGACGGAGCAAGGGCGGTCTGGCAGCGTGGCCGTCCGGCGTTGTCCAGGTGCTTGTATGGTTCGGCGGCGGCAACCAACCACCGGCTGACGGAGCCGCGATGTGGATGCCGGGAGTGGGGGTCGAGGCGGCGGTCTCCGCGGACGCCCAGCGGTGGAGGCGGCGTCGCGGCGGCGGCAGCCAGATTGGCCGGATCGAGGGGATTGGAGGGAGCAGGGAGCGGCCTGGAAGGCTGGCGTGGCGATAATAACACCGCCGTGCCCGCGCATCAGAGGAGCTGGTGGTCCGTGCGCCGCCAGGGCCGTGTCCCCGCGGTGGCGGCGCTCGACCGCGGTGGCGCGTCGGCGCATAGCGAGGACCGCTGCAGCCTGCAGAAGATTACGTGAACGACCTCGCAGTCACCTGCCGTATGCGCCGAGCCGCTTCCCCGACTCCCTCCGTGGCCGGAGCAGCGTCTCGCCGTCACGCACCCGTGGGCAGATGGCCACAGGCCACCTCCGGCCAGGCTGTGGGCACCTGCGGGTGCGCCCGGGCATGGAGATGCCCCGGCACCTCTCTCCCGCCGCCGAGGACGAACAATTGGCCGGAATGGAATCGAACCTCCCCCCTTCTCTGCTCAAATCTCATCTGACCAGGGACCTACATTGACAATAAGAAATCTTTTAGACTCTTTTCTGCAACTTTGACTTATTTATTTTCAGCCGAAACCAAGAAAAGAAAAACCCCCCGATAAGCACCGCGAAGCCCCTCTTCGCCATTCAGAACAGAGCTCAACGGAGATGGCCGGTCCCCGCGGGGAAGGTGCTCGCCGGCGGCGAGGGAGGTGTGCTGACATTCCGGACCCGCGGGAGTTCGAAACAGGGCCGGAGACGGCGGCGGCGTACGACGGCGGCGAGGTGCTCGCGGCCGCGCTAGCAGCCGGCCGCGAGGAAGACGCCGGCGTCGAGGACACCTCCGGCAGCCCAGAGACGGCGCTACGGGGCTTACCCCATGCGAAATGACGGCGAGGCACCGGCTCCAAGAACAAATCGAATTCTGCCATCAATCAAAATTGTTCAGAAACCAAAAAATGTTATCCAACTCTACTGAAGTGTGTTCTGTCAAAACTGCCGATCAGTCTTCTACACCAATGAACATAAGCGCATCAGTATCTGATTGACGGCCGCCTAAACCATCCCAGACTTGCAATGAAGACAACAAAAGCGGTCATCTCGAGCAACACCTTCCTCGCAGTAGTTGCACAGCCGCTTTCCTGCTTCCGGGTCCGGCTGCAGCCTGCGCCGAACCGGCACCGTCTCAACTCCGTCTGATGTGACGACTCGCTGAAACAAACAAACAATGCAGTTTTTCTCAGCCCTGAACTAGGAAAGATACAGTTCAGACAATTAACTGCAAAGAGACTGTTCAGACAATTAACTGAAGGGGCCCTGAACTAGGAAAGATACAGTTCAGCCAATTAACTGCAAAGAGACTGTTCAGACAATTAACTGAAGGGGCCCTGAACTAGGAAAGATACAGTTCAGCCAATTAACTGCAAAGAGACTGTTCAGACAATTAACTGAAGGCAATACGAACCTTAACAGCACCCAGAAGAACCGGTGGAAGCTGGTCCACGGGAATCAATGTCCAATGATTCTGCCTGAGAATGGTAAAGACCTCATAGTCCTCACCAGGTTGGTGGTGGTGGCCGTGATTTGCACAGTGATGGGAAGAGAAGGCCCTCCGGCAGCCTGTACAGAATCGATCGAGGAAATGGGCCTCAGTGAAATCGGTAGCGACCAGAGCCTGAATGATCGGTCGGCTCTGCCCCTGCGGCACTGCGGCGACCTGCAGAGACGGTAGAATTGGTACATTGCTGAAGAATGACAAGGCAAACATACTAGTACTGTTCAGAAATTTGTATCACGACACAACAACAGTAACGATCCACTGTTGACCAAAACAATCCATGGCAGACCGCCGGCAAAACAATCCAAGTGAAAGAACAATTTTGACAGGCGTCAGGCATTTCGTAGAATCCAAGAGCCAGGGATACTATTGCGACATGAAGAACAATGACAGCAGATAATCAGTCGCGGCACAAATTCATCATCAAAATCGGATGCTATTGTTTCACATAAACATCAGCATACAAAATCAAGAAGTGACAGAACAATTAACAAGCAAGCAGGGCATTTTGGCAGAATAAAGAAAGCAGAACAATCAAAAGCATAGCAATCATGAACTGTAAAATTGCAGAGGAATCTAACCTTGCATGACGCAGAGCACTGCTCAATCTTACCACTGGCGATGCGATCCTGGCAATTGGTACACCTGTTCTTCATCCGAGCTCGATCCCGCTCCCACACGGGCTGCTCCCGCCCCAGCATCACGTAGCTCGTCCCCTGGTGATCTATCCTTTGGATGTGCGTCCAGCTATATCCAAGACCGCCCTGCCGCACGCTGACGGCGGTCACTGCCGGGAACTGGCCCTCCAACAGAACAACCTACGGAGTATATACGCAAGAATCAACAGGGATTGATTTGTGCACCAAAAAAAGACGTGACCGGCTCTCAAGAATGGCCCGGGCAACTTCTGCAGTACTCTCAAGAACAGGGGAGACAAGAATTCAAGAAGACGTGCCCGGCTCTCAAGAACAGCGCTCAAGAACAGGTGGAGACAAGAACAGGGACGTGACCGGCTCTCAAGAACAGCGCTCAAGAAGGGACAACCAAGAACAGCGGGAGACGAGACAAGAACAGGGACGTGACCGGCTCTCAAGAACAGCGCTCAAGAAGGGACAACCAAGAACAGCGCTCAAGATTCGGGACAAGAACAGCGGCAGGGCAGACAGAAAGACCTGTTCGCGTGCAGAGATACATTTGCAAGAAAAAAAAAGACGACATTAATGGCGTACTCCGTACATCGATGGTACGCCTGGGTCCATCGGCGATGCCGTGCGCTGCAGCGACGTGCGTGGGACAGCACGTCTGGCACACCGCGTGGAGGCAAACCGCGCAGAATGTGCGCCGGCCAGCGCAGGGCACCTCGAACTCCGTGGTGACGAGGTCTCTCAAGTAGTCCATGGCTGCCGGTACAAAAGGCTTCAGGTTTAGGAGGGGGTGGGAGGAAGAAGACAGGGAGAATGATGAGATTATTTCTGGGGTCGGGGTCCGTTGAAGAAAAGAGCCTTTATGTTGTTGCAAAAAATGTAACTGCTGTTTAATCTAAGTCGGTTGGGGCCTCAATAATATTTTTAATATAACTAGAATGAAATATATTGGTGTTGGCTTCGGAGAAAAAAATCCATGTCTGTATTTCTCCGTGAGAGGGCGAAGTTTTCCAAAAAAAAAAAAAGAGAAATCCCCTCCGTGAGATGAAAGTAAATGACCTTCACGTGTCATTTTCCGGTTCCATTGTGTTCTGTTTACTTTGGTTTTTCTCCTTTTTACCCATTTTTTATAAAAACAAAGTAATAAATAACAAATAGTGTTTTATGAATATTTGCAACCTTTATCCTTCTCTAATATAATATAAATAATCATGTGTAAAATCATACATAATTTACATTCAATTGTGTGGTTCCATAATTTTTTTATTTTTTGCTCCTATTTTTTCATATAAATAAAAGCAAATTATCAACCAATCTATGTCTATATACATAGACTGTAACGTGAGAAGCTACCCGCAATAATCTATGGCATTTGAGGTAGCACCATATAGTAGCCACACCACATGCATGTGCGCGGGCACCCTTATGCTCACCATGACCACCATGTCGTCATGACCAATCTAGAAGGCCTGAAACCTCTGCATCCACGATGCAACGGTTGCGTTGACGATTGCATCATGGCCGAGATTCGCCATCATGCCCCGGCCTTAATGCATCCTAATTGTTTGTGTCCTCCGTCTGCGAGCAACACACATCCCTGGGCTTCGCCAATATTTACCCGAAGTTTTTAAAACTCGAACTACCCAATCCGAAGTAATCGAGTAATCCGAACGCCTACCCTTATCAGCAGCACTGCAGCAGGGCTCTCTTCTGGTGCGGCACTGTAGGCTGGATTGGAAAAGCAGAGCAAGATGGATCAAGGCGCGGCTAGCAGAGATACAGAGACGAACGTCGGCGCCATTTTTGTGATGCACTAGCTGGACTGCAGAAGAACTCCGGACCGGAGCTGCTGCTGCTCTGCCTGCGTCTCCCATTCCTTCTCAGGGGAGGCCTTGTTTAGTTCTCAGATTTTGGGTCCATATTTACTATTGAAAAAGAAGATTCTCTATCACATCAAAATGTTGATACGACAAGTATTAAATGTAGATGAAATAAAAAAACTAATTACATAGTTTAGTTGTACTTTGTGAGACGAACGTTTTAAACCTAATTAGTGGATGTTTGAACAATTTTTATCAAATACAAACGGAATGCTACACAGTGTATTTTGTCAACTTTACACACACCAAATTAGAGAACTAAATAAGGCCATAGCTCAATTTGACTGTGAGCGACGTCTAGCTTTGGATGCCAAATTTGTTTTTTTTTTTTTGAAACTATGCCAAATTTGTTGGCACTTGGCAGGGAAACTGGGGAAGCGAAGGGAACATCGGAACCAGGGGACGTGCGCGGAACCAGAGCCGGGGACGTGCGTGAGCTCGCGTGCCTGACTGCCTGTCAACATCATCCGATCCGCTGGATTTCTTTCATGTCAGGAGTAAAAGCCCTGCTTCACGAGTTCTTCCATCGATCAGCAGTTTGACTTCAAGTCAACAATTGAAATGCATCACATACAAGTGCACGCGACAGCTAACTGCATGCAGCAGCAGCCAGCAGGCAGGCTAGCAATAGCAAAGGAATTTCAACACAGAACCTTTCAACACAGAACCTTTCTCAAATAATAAAACATATTTTCCTTTGGTTTCTCTGGATAAACACTAACCGAACTTATAGAATTGCAAGGATAACTGGTTAAGCATACTAGGACGACGGCAGTGCTAGCTGATACTGACAGAAGAGCACTGCAGTGGTGTACTAGTAAAGCAATAGTGGTCTTATACTATACTTATGTTAGCTCTATAGTTTTCCAACCGGGCCGCCCGGCACGGCACTGGCCCGAGCACGGCGAGGCACGGCACGGCGAGGCACGGCACTATGCGGCACGGTGGCACGCCGTGCCGTGCCTGATAGTGCCGCCGTGCCGAGTCCTCGGCCCAGGCACGGCCCTATGGCCGGTTAGCCGTGCCGTGCCGTGCCGTCGAGCACGGCAGCCCGGCGTGCCTCGTGCTGGCCGCCGCGTCGTCCAGCGCTCGTGGATGCCGCATCGCTGCGCCCCCACGTCGTCGAAGCAGTCACACGGACGTCGCCGCGCCGCCGACGCATCGCTGCACCCCGCGTCGCCGTTGTCACAGCATCCGCTCGAACGCCATCGCGCCGCCGCAGCTCTGCTTCGCGCCGCCACAGCAGCTCTGCCTCGCGTCGCCACCGCCGTAGGCACGCAGCACGCCTTGAGAAGAAGATGAGTGGGGGAGGGAGTGGCCATGGGGAGAAGACGAGCTGGAGTGCGGTTGTGTGGGACACGGCCACACGGGGAGGACGGAGGAAGACGAGACTAGCACACGAGAGTCACGGGAGGACTGGAGGAGCCAGGATACGGCGGCTGGGAGAAAAACTGAGGAAAGAATGGGAAGGAATATGCTTTTATATCTAGATTAGACATGTTGCAAGTCAATCCAACGGCCAGGAATAAAGGAAATCGATCTAACGTTCCAAAATAATCGGGCCATCATCGTGCCGGCCCAAATTTCGTGCCGTGCCCGTGCTCGGCCCACGGGCCGAAATGGCGGCCCAGGCACGGGCACGTGACGGGCCGTGCCAGGCACGGGCACTATGGATGACGGGCCGGGCCGTGCCTGGGCCGTGCTTTCTCGGATCGTGCCTGGGCCGGCCCAGCGGGTCTGGCCCGTTTGGAAAACTTTAGTTAGCTCGCTCTAAACACCCCTATTAAAATTATTAAATTAAACAACAGTGTCACAGTGGAAAAGACAACTTGTAACAGCAGCGCGTACGTGCGCAATCACATTTGACTTGATACTATTGGTACTAGTTTTTTGTGGTTGGTCATCAGCTACAGCAGATTTGGTAACATACAGTCTACCACCCTGAACACTACTATACTCAAACTTACAGATTCTCTCTTCTTTAGCAGAGGTAAACACAAGACAAAGACACCAAATTGTCAGCTACTAACCCGCTGCTCAGTTTCTCACCTAACAAGGAGTGCGGAAAGCTATCACCAAGTTATTAACCGAGCAAATGGAAAACATGCAGCATCAGCCACTCAGCCGTGTGTTGAACACAAAGGACCACTACGGTACCTCTTCCACTCTTCTCATACAGTCCAAATCTGATGCATGATCTGTTCCAGCGGCCAGCGCCATTCCCTTTCCCGTTGCACATCATTTCCACTTTGTCTGCATCTGAAATCTCCTCATTTTGCTTTGGTTTCAATCACTGTAACACTTTTCAGTTTTCACAAAGATGCGAACAGTGGCAACCAATTGGAGCCACCTGAACTGCACACACTGGAGTACCTTTTCTCCACCTTTCAACTCAAAAATGGGGTTATATTTCCCAATCAGAAACAATGGAGTATTCTCTGCCCATAGCTTATTCCCTTTTAATTGCCTATAGCTTACACTTACATATTCTCTGCCTTAAGATATCTACCAGTCAAGTGTAAGAATTGTTTACATAAACAATCACTAGTCTTATTACTACGCATTTCCATCTAGCTGAAACATGTTTTGTACATTTTCTAAATCTGATATTTTAACGCCATACTTTATATGTCCTCTAAGCATGAAGTCTAAACTCATACATTAATGATGTTTACAATTATACTATAACAAATAGGTAAATACATGAACAAACAAAACCAACTTGACCCATCCACCAATCAACTCAAAATTTGTCCTTTCTTCTATGCTCTACAATCCCAAAACATCAATCAGTCTCTCATTCCCTTAAGGTTGCCATAATGTACACATTGTTTCAACTAAACACATGTATCAATAAAACTGTACAAACTATACAAGCTGTTCTGTGTTCATCCAAAAATTGGGTAACATTTGTCTTAACCTTTGAACAGAAAAAAAATTACATTTCCCAATCAAACATCTATGTCACACATATGCCCTTTTCATTACCCATAGTCTATTTGCTCTACTAAAAACGTCCCTATCAGTCAAGTTTAAGAATTGTACAACAAACGCAATGACTAATTCAAACCACCTCAACTAACTAAGGAAAAATCACAACACATTTCCAAATATAACTAAGGAAACTAATTCAAACCACCTCGACTACACGCAATGGAGTACCGTTTCTACATTTTCAACTCAAAGATAGTGGGAATGAGAGTCTAATTATTACCAACTATATATTGCCCACAGAAATAATCACTCCTTATTCTCTGCCAGTGAAGTGTAAGTTGTTCAACATGAGTAGTCTTATTGCACGATTCCAACTAGCAGAAAAATATCTTGTAGATTCCCAAATCTGATATTTCAACACCATAATTTACATTTTTCTCTACGCACCAAGTCTAAAACCATCAATTAATGAAGTGTGCAATTATACAATCCCAAAACATCATTCAGACTCTCATTTCCTTCAGATTGCCATAATGTACACATTTCTTTCAGCCTATACACCTCTATCAATAAAACTGTGTTCGTCACAAAATTGGGTAGCATTTCACTTTCATCTTTCAACTGAAAAAACTTTAATTATATGTACCTATCAGAAACATCTCTGTCAGACACATTCTGTTTTAATTACCCATAGCCCGTTTGCTCTGCTCAAACATCCCTGTCACTGTCAGTCATGTTTAAGAATTTTACAACAAACCCAACTAACACATTACAGAAACAATGACAAACCTCATTACACATTTCGAAATGGGGAGAAATATACATTTCTCAATCTCATATTGCAACAGCAGATTCATTATGTTTCCATTGCCCATAATTTACATTTTCTCTATGTCTGAAGTCTATACTCATTCAAATTGTTCAAGTGTACAATTGCCCTACACAGAATACATGAACAGCTACAAACCAACTTGATCCATTTGATCAACACAAAATTGACCTGCAGTTCCCCTCCTTACATGCTCCCCAACCTAAAACATGTATGTGACAGTCTTTCACATTCCCTTTCAATTGCCATATTCTACACACTTCTCACTGCCTAAACGCCTCTCTAAGTCAAAATGTAAAAATTGTACAACAAAAAAAAAAAAAAGCTACTAGTACACGTTACTGACCTCCTCCGTGGTCACCAGTAGAGCTTCACCGACGGCACCTTGAAGCCTGGCGCCTCGTCGAGGAACGGCACCGCCTCCGGGCATTCCTGGACGTCCCGGTAGAACTGGTACTCTGCCTCATAGTCGTGCAGGTCGAGCTCCTTGTGGTTGGTGTGGTAATGGTGCTTGGCCCCGGGCGCCTTCCCGAACCCGAACAAGCTGACCTCCTCGCACGCGCCGAGCGCCATGACGACGAACCGCCGCAGTAGTGGAAGTACCGCTCGTCGTGGCGACGAACCGCCGCAGCGAGTAGTACTTGGCGACGCGCGCGCACAGCGCGTCAAGGCGCGCGTCGGTGACGAGCAGCGGGAACGGGGCCTCGGGCCTCGCCGTGGCGTTGCAGACGAGCGCGTCGAGCAGGTGCGCCGGCTGGCACACGTACATGGCGAGCGGGTGGCAGCCGCACCCCGTCGTGGTGACGGCGGACCGGACCGCGCAGTGGTGACGGCGGACGAAGGAGACGTCCGTCCGGGCGCCGACGTCGCGCGCGTTGTTGAGGCGGATGACGACGTCGTGCGCGTCGATCTGAGGGCCACTCCCGGAGCCCAGCAGGATGCCGCTGTTCCCTACCACGGCGCATGTCCCGGCGCGCCGGCGTCCCCGGGCCCCGCCGAGGAGGAGCGCGGGGAGGTCGGCCATCAGTGGCGGAGGTAGGATTTCAATCATGGGGGTACAAACGAAATGATATATTTCATCAACATGGACCCGACATAATTTGACTATTAAACAATGATAAAAGTAGTTGCAATTAGATAAAGATGGAACAAGTTACATGTTGAGCCGTTGAGGAATGAGCTATGCCGCGTCATTTCAGCTTCGGCAAATTGGCAAACTGCTTGTTATACATCATAAGTGTTGCACAGTTTAGAACTGAAATGTTATTGGGCCTAGAAAGCAACGAATTTAGAGTGTTGGGGTTGTTGTATAGGCTGAGCAGGCTAGCAATTGTATTTAGCAATGTGTTATACATATACAAGGTATTAAAGAATATGTATACTTTTTTTTTGCGAAAAAAAGAGTATGTATACTTGATTTTTTTCCTAGAAATTTTGGGGGGACAGCTGTACCCCCATGTTACTACTGTAGATCCGCCCCTGTCGGCCATGGCACCCGCGACGTCGTCGTGGTGTCGGTGTCGGTAGGGGACTCGGAGGTAGAGCAGGCGGTGGTGGTTGCCGATGCTGGAGAAGGTGGAGACGGAGGCGTTGGCCAGCAGCGCGGCGGCCTCCGCCAGGACCTGGTCCGCGCCGACGTCGGTGGCCGCGAGGCGGCGGAGGAGGAAGAAGATCGCGGGAGGCGGCGGCGCTTCATCTCCGTGGGCGCGGCGGGCGGGCGGATCCGGCGGCTGCCATTAGTAGGGGGGGGGTGGGGGGTGTGGGGGTGGCCGCCGACGGTGAGGTGAGGTGAGGTGGGGGAGAAAGCTCCGAGGCGGGTGGGGCCGCCTCGTGGGCTGAGTGGAAGTGGGCCGATGACGTGTGGGTGGGATGGGACCACGTGTCGGTGGGTGGATTGGTAGTTGGGAAACGGTTGGGTTTGGCAAAAGTGGACAGTTTTTTAGTGAAAAAATTTGGCAAATTCATTCAGGTGGCGTCAAAAGGGAGAAAGGCTCTCGAAATTTGAAAATACAGCAAGAATTTCTAATTCCTGTAGCAACCAGATGAGTTAATCCTCGGACCTCGGCCATTTGAGACACAGTGGAGGACTACGTATCATTCGAGCTATAAAGAATGCTAGCTATCCTTGTCCACACGGCCTTGAAAACATGACACCGATGATAGTGATGGTGCCTCCTACCCTCTCCTCTCAGTCGAAGAAAATACGCACGAACGTTTTTAGGAATCAATCTATTTTTAATTTCATCAGATTTATATAAAAGAAATACTGTAGTCGCCAGCCGATAATAGCCCACAATATTTCTAAGATTACGGAATATTATTTTTTGACAAGAAATTATTTTGCCCTTGGCTACATATTTTTGAAAATTAAATAAAGATAACTAAACTCTACTGTGGTTCATTTCACTCGCGTAGAATCGTCGTTTTGCCCTAACTTACACAGTTAAAGTCCTAAAACTAACCGCAGGGCCATATAAAGAAGTAAAGATAGCTTTTGTGCCAAATAAGTAACTTCAAAAATTTTAAAAAAAAACTAAGAAAGAAAACTAATTTCTTTTTTACGGGCCAAGGAACTAACTGTTTCATCTTTTAAAGTTTTCTCTTATTTTAGTAGCAGAAGAAGATCTTGCCGCACTTAATGGGCTGTGAGCTCATGTTTGAGACAAAAAAAAAATCTTTGTATATGAACTTGAAGAAAAATTCTAGATATTGCTCCTAAGTTACATAATTCTAAGTCTTGTTGAAGCTATGATTTTCATATACTACAATTCGTCTTTCGTCCCGGTTCTTATGAGCAACTATTTTCTATTTTTTCACAAAATCTTGCTGCACCATGACCAGGTATGTGTGTAGATTCATGATTTTTCTGTATTTTTAAAAGTTTAAAAACAAAAAAATCCTGTTAATATAAAGAGAAAAGTTTTCCTTTTCATCTTGTGGGAAGCCCAAACAATGGTTCAAGGCTTGGAGCTGAGCTTATCGGCCCATTTAAAGTTCAAGAAGTCCAATAGCTCTATTCATTATGGCCCACTAACGACAGTTGAAGTTGAGCTAACAGCCCATTTAGAGTTCAGAAAGACCGCAACAATTGATTTTGTATGGGCAGTCCCGGTAGCATCTCGTACATTGAAATTCGAATCATTTAACCCTAGTTGAAGCACTTAGCAGATTCATCCGCAAGGTTAAAATAATCAGTTTCTAAAAAATTGCAACATTTTTGCAAACTTATTTTTCGTATATCATTCTCATGTACCAACTTTCTGCCAATAATTCAAGTTTTATCAAACAGAATTCATATTCATGTTTCTAAACAAGAAGCAAGATAAATATTACTTCCATCGTCCGACAAATAAATGCATGTTTCTCTTTACGTGGAGTCAAAGTTTTTCAAGTTTGACTAAAAATATATCAAATAATATAAACATTTGTTTTTTCAAATAAGTATATTTATATTCTTTGCTCATTCTAATGATACTTATTATATATTAATATCATAAACATCAATACATGTTTGTATATATTTGGTTAAACTGGTGGTATCTAGCTAGTAGGACCTACACGAGTTAGCAACAATTGAGTAACTCGATAGTTAAGCTACCTTGAAAACCATGTTTGTATATATTTGGTTAAACTGGTGGTATCTAGCTAGTAGGACCTATTAGCAAGTTATAGTTAAGCACCAAAACCATGTTTGTATATATTTGGTTAAACTGGTGGTATCTAGCTAGTAGGACCTATACAAGTTAGCACCAATTAAGTAACTCGATAGTTAAGCTACCTTGAAAACCACCTCTAACTAAGGCAAAGGAGGTTCCTAGAAAATTAAAACCTGACAATTTGTCTCTTTGAACACACTAAACCACTCAAAATAACCTCCTTGGCTTAGTTAGCACTACTACCGTAGTCATTTTCCTTAGCGGTCAATTTCGGTTTACTACAACGGGCAAAGCCATCCGCTGCGGTGACAAAAAATCACGAAAAATCATGACTCCACTGCAGTGGGCTCATTTGCCCGCTGCAATAAACTCATTAACCGAGGATGCACTTTAGGATGCCCACCACGGTTAATCCGTAAAAAAACAAAAAAATCCAACGAGCCCACCAGCGAGCCCATTCCTGAGCCCATAGTCGCATCCAGCACCTCGCCATCGTCGCCGGAGCTAGCATGAGCTCCAACGGATCCGGGGAGCCCACTGTTGGAGGGAGGCTGCCGTGGTGGTGGAGCCATTGTATCTGTGAGCTCCGAGGCTGGATCCGCCGCGCCCTTGAAGCTTCGTGGTGGGGAAAGAGATGGTTTTCAAGGCAGTTTCATCCTTTTTAGTTCAAAAGATCCAATAAAATCCTAGCAAGAATTTAAAACCACAAAAATATGTTTAAAAAACATTCCACACCAAAACTATGGGATGTAACCAACATGAATGCAACATATATTCATGTTGAATGCACTCACGCTAGATGCATGTCATGTTTTGTCATGAAACAATAAATGTTTTAGGACTCTTCTATATTTTTTTGGGACTTTTTTCTATTTTCAGAGCTAAATCCAATTCCTGGAAGCTTCTGGAGATACTTTCATGAGCTCTAAATTATTTTATTTTGTTTTCTCGTGTCCCATTCTGCCTCTAGAATTCTTTTCGGTATTATAGAAGCTTCAAGATATTTTTTGTGGCTTAAAATTCTATAATGCTATTGCAGAATTTGTTTTTGAACTAAAAATCCTGAAAAAGCATATCTTATTTGTTGCAGAAAAAATACTGAAATAATATATCTGACTGGACATGAGGTAGTTTCTATGGTTTTAAGATATAAGGGAGGCAGCTTGTCCAATTTTAAGAAACAAGTCAGAATGATTTTACTGACGAAGATTCGAATGCTAGCACAAGTCATTGATGCGTGGCGTTCACCACCTCGCCCGTGCCCGAAGCTCGCCTCCCGGAACGTCGAGATCGCCTGGTGTCCTCCGGGTTGCCGCCGGCGCCGTCACGGACGGTGACGTTCGCAGGCCCACACGGGTCCTCCTTCCCGGCGCGCACGCGCGACGCGCCCGAACTGCTCGTACGAGTGCACTTGCCTGGCGTTGATGCCTCTTGTGCCGCTTGTGCGCGTCCCCGCGGTGCGCGTCGTTGCTGATGTACCACGGCCGTCCGGCGCCGGTCGACCGCTGCTGCCAGGTGCTGCGCGCTGCCCGCAGCCAGCTGGTCGCCTTACGACTACACCGCGCGGCCGCCCGCCGCGTAGTAGAGGTTGTCGCCCAACGGCGCCCGCGACGTCGTGCGGCATGCGCCAGTGCGCCACCGCTCGTTCTAGGCCCGGACCGGAAGGGCTCCGGCTCCAGCGTGGGCAGCTTCTCGACGTCGTGCAGTGGTTGTCCTCTGTCACAATCTCAATGCATGTCATGAGTCAATGAGCTGCGATGAATAGTGTCAATTTTTTTTTTTTGAGTTGCGATGAATGAATATAAAGAATCTGACGTGGATGATATTCAGGCACGAACAAAAATTTAGCCTTTTGACTTCTCGTCAGATTTTGGGTGTGACTTACTTGTCTGCAAAGTAAACGATTGCCAGGATATTATTATATATATGAATCTGACAGAGTGGGGGCGGTCACGTGCTGCGTCGACCGGTAAGTGTGCGAGATTTTCTTGCAGTGGACAGTCATGACAAATTTTTAGTCGGCTAAAGTAGATGAGTTAGTTAGGAATGCGAGTGTAAAATAGAGGAAATTAAAAATAAAGATTTTTTGCTAACATATACGACAAAACATGATTTGTCGCCCAAGTATTTATGATCATTATTATGAGAATATCTACAATTTATATATTTTTTGCTAACATATGTAGTAAGGATTAATATGGAGGGGTGTTGGAACCTCTAATTAGTAACACCTAGATAAGTTTACATGTCAACTAATTTCGTGCAGTAATCTTAAATGTACAATTTTCAGGTGGTGAAATTACTCCCTCCCATTTTAAATTATAAGATATTGGAGAATGATAAAAACTGCACATGCGGAATTTAGCCCAAATGAGTGCACACCCGTTGCGCCGTCCAATTCATGCTCGCCCGCCCTCACGCGCTAGCCTAGATTCGCCCAAGAAGAGAAAAGGCCGCGCCCAATGCATCTGGAGAAGAGAAGAAGGTGGCGCCCGTGCGCCAGCGCTGACAGACCCAACTACACCGCACCATTGGAGATGAAGAGCCACACCATCGACTCGACCCACCCACACCCGCGCGCCAGCACCAACACCGATGAAGAAGACGGCAGCCCCTAGGGTTCCGACGAGCCACGCCACCACTTTCTTCCTCGTCTTTGGTGGGTACAGAATGGCCAGCCGTTGGGGGGAGGAAAGGGTAGACAACTAGTGGGGAATGTTGACGGGCGGTTTAGGCCCTTTAGGCAGGAGGGGACGGGGGGAGGCTGGGGCACTCACCGGAGTTGATGCCGGAGTCGGGTAGGAGAGATGATGGCAGAGCCAGACGTGGCGTGCGAGGAAGAAGAATAGTGCGCGCGTGTGGGAGAGAGGGAGAGAGAGAGCGTGCAAGCAGAGGCTTCTGCCGGTGCGCGTGCAGCTTATAGCATTTCCCTAGATATTTGGCCTTTCTAGATACGTATTTTTTGCTATTATAGATACATACTCCCTCCGTCCTGATATAAAGAGCATTCTGGGTTTTGAAAATGTCCTCAAATATAGAGAAGTGGAAACATCAATAAAAATTCTGACAGACATAGTATAAGAAAAGGTCTGCTGACACATAAATAGCAACATCTTTTAAAGATTATTTTGACAGTAATGGAGAGAGCTCGCGTGGGCATATGCTAGTGACGAGCTACCGAGGCAAGAAGCGCCGCGCGATCCATCTCATAACCATACAGTCTCCTGCAACACGTGTGATTGCTAACGCCATCGGCCAGCTTCTGCAGTGATCTCGTGGCAACGTTCAACGCGAAGACGGCACTTGTCCTGCTCGTCTCGTCCCCCACGGTGAAGATGAGCGTGCCACTCTTCTCGCCGAACCACCACGGCTTGATGGGAGTTGTCCACGTCGCTTTGATCTGGGGTAATTTGATGTCGATGTCCAGGTCGTCACGTCGATCAACGGAGGTGGTGGTGGTGCTCTTGTAGCCGACGGCGTCCTCAAGTATTGAGGTCCGAAAGGAAATTATTGGCACCCCTAGGGCTCCGATAAGCCCTATGTCCACAAAATTCAGTCTCCCATCCGCCGACACGCCCAACACGTGCTCGTCCAGCTTCCAGTTCGTTGAACAATATCTGTATGGCACCGAGCACACGTCCATGGTCTCCACCGCCGCTGCTGTGCTGCCGAGCCGCACGCCGAACGCGGCACGATGCATGGGCCAGTAGGCCACGCCGTGGAGCACGACGGCCGGGCCCAGCTGACGCAGCAGGTGGCCGCTGATCTTGGCACCGGGCTTCTTGCATTCCAGACCCCAGCTGCCGGTATCCGAGGAGTAGGACCGTAGCGCCGTGAAGCCTGGGCGACTGTAGACAAGGAGTAGGCGGAAGGAACCCGGCGAGCGGAGCGGCACATCGAGGTCGTCGTCGCCCGTGACTACCGCGCATGCGTAGGCGTCCCCTGGGAATTCCTTGCCGGAGAGGGTTGGGACCATGGCCACGTCCCCAGTCATGGGGTTCCACACGCAAAGGGTGAGGCCGTCGGCGCGCGCCTCGCGCCGGAGCTGGAGGACGACGCGGCCGTTGCGGGACGCGACAGGGCGAGCGTCGTCGAACGAGACGCCCCCTTCGCCCATGAGGTGGGCGCCGCGGCCGGGGAACGGGCCTACGAGCCGCGAGGCGAATGCCGTCGGAACGAAGCGCAGCTGCACCGCTCCTCCCCCACGGCGGCTGACGTCGTCGTGCTGGAGGAAGGCGCCGATCGCGAGGTGGGGAAGGAATCCACCGGGCGGTGGCGGTGGCAGGGCACGGGAGATGGGGGCGGCGCGCGTGGCCACTACGCGGCCCCAGCGGCGGCACGTCGCGGCACAGCGCGCGGCGTCGGTAAAGCCGGAGACGCGGGAGAAGATCCCAAAGAGCACGTCGTCGGGCACAGTGGTTGGAGATGGAGGCGCGCCACGACTAACGTCGTCGGATTCCCCGCGTACGCTTCCTCCGACGGGGCGGCGCGGACGGCGGCGGCGACGGTACGACAGCCAACCGTCGGGGTACCTAATTCCGGTGGGATCTGCTTGGCGAGCTCGGCGCACGGGCGGCATCACGCCGGAGAGATCGATGGATCTAAAGAAACAAATAGTGTGCCTGCTGGCTAGGGAACATATGCTCGACTCTTCGATTTATACACCATTTGCAGGATTTTCGGATCGTATCTGACTCGTACTCGTTGCCATAACGGATCGGATTTAATTTGCATGCAAACTCGCTAGGCTGTCCAATAAAACCGTCTCGGACACAAGTCACACGACACGGTCAAACCGTTTAGGTGGTATACTAGCAAAATGGCTTTGCAACAGTAAGGGTGATCTTCATTAAATCAAAAGTAAATAAATTTGACATGATAAAATATATTTATTTAACTTATAATTTAAAACGTGAGGGAGTATTTTCACCAAAGTTATCTAGTCTAGGTGTTACTAATAAGAGGTTCTCACACGTAGCCTCCATATTAATGCTTACTACATATATTAGAAAAAAATATAAATTCTAGATATTCTCATAACAATAACCATAAATAATTGGGCCACAAATCTGTAAGCGCACTCAGGGGAATTGCAGAGTTCTACTATGGATTATGCTGATTGGTTCAAGTTCTCACGAATTCAAACAAATTAAGAAGACGATATAATCAGACAAGCACTAGCTCCCTGCCGATCGATTTCTCCGGACGCAGCCGACTAGTTTCTAATCTCCAAAAACTTACCCCTTCTGCAAGCTCCTCCAGCTTTAATCTCTCTTGCCAACAATGGCTTCACCTAGCTGTCTCTAGCGAACCTCGAGTTGGGCTTCAATGTACGTCGAGGCCGATCGCCAGCAAGCGGCCCAGCAGATGAAGGCGGCCCAATCTCACTTCCTGCTTTCCCGCCTGAAATTTGAGTCTTGACAATAGCTTGATCAGCAGACGCCGATGCAGAGCTAGGCTTGACAGTTCCAGCTGCGTGCTGTTACAAAATCATGCCGGAAGTGGTGGGTTCAAACTCCCGCTGAAGCGCTCGCTGAGGGGAATTTATATATATTTATCCTCAAGCACTTGTGGGTGTGTTTGTCTGCCTGCCGGAGGTGAAAAAAAATCCTATCGTCTGCCCCCATGCTAAAGCACAGGTCAGCTGTAAGGTCCTAGATGTCTAGAGGGGGGGTGAATAGTCTATAAAAATTTCTACAAACTCACTAAGCAAACTTCGTTAGATACACAAACGGCGGAAGCAAGTTATGCTTAGCCTACTAGGTGTTGCTCCTATCCAAACAATTCTAGTAGGTGATCACTAGTACACACAAGAGCTACCACTAGTGATCAAGAGTTCTACCCCACGGGATTTAGTCTACACAAGAAGTGGTTCCCCGACCACACAAGCAATTCTACCCACGGGATTTAGTCTACATTATTTCTCTTTGAAGAAGTGGTTCCCGGCCGACCACACAAGCAATTCTACTTTGCAAGAATGTACTCAAAGGGCAACACACAAAGGATGATGACCAATCACCGGGAGACAAGATGACACAATGATTTATCCCCCGGATGTTCACTTGGGCACCGCAAAATATTTGCAAAGAAACATGACATTGACTTTATAAGAAATCGTCACCTACCACTCCGTTGTGTCGACCAACACCTAGATGGTCCTTTGACCGAGCCCCATCCACATTATGATGTGACCCTCAAGCCACTTGCCCCGCAAGGAAACCACAAGGCGCCACTCTCAAGTGAGGTACTCAACGACACGCGCAATCCAATAGAGTTACTCTTCACGATCCCCGCGAGGTGAGCACAAGAACCTCTCACAAATCAACCGGAGGTGGCCAAGAACAATCAGCTTCTCTTGTCAACGCCTCCAAAAATCTCCAAGCCGGCTAGGAGCGGTACTCTCCAAGAGTAACAAGAAATCCACCGGCGAAACCACCCAAAAGTGCCACTAGATGCCCTCAAGCAATGCAATGCACTAGGTGATTCACTCAATGTCTCTTAGGATGATCAACCAAGCAAGGGAGAAGAGTGGGAGAGTGTTTCTTAGCTCAAAGAATGAACAAGGGATGAGAAATAGCCAAGAGACCTCCCAAGGGCCGGCCACCTTCTATTTATAAGCCCACAAGAAAATGTGGCCGTTACCCCCTCGGGTCGGTCAGAACGACTGCGCCGGACGCGTCCGCGGTCCAGCGCCGGACACGTTCGGTGCCTCTTCGCGCCCGCTCAGCAGTCGACCGTTGGCCGAGCCAACGTTCAAAAATCTCCGCGTCCGGCCAGCGTCCGGCGATCCAGAGCCGCGTCCGGCAGCCCGCGACCGGAGGTTCCACCGCGCCGAGGAACTTTCTGTTCCGCGTCCGGTGCGCGCCGGACGCGGCAACTCAGCGTCCGCCGCCTTCTGTCAATAGATCAGCACCACGCCGAGGCCCATCATGCGCCGGACGCGTCCGGCCCAACTGAGCCAGCGTCCGGTCCGCGCGTCCGGGGTTCGCGACACGTGTCATGCTTCATATGCATTAAGCTCATCATGTGGACAACCTTTCTCTAAATCAACCACTTTAGATAAACAAGGTTAGTTCTAAGTTTCATCAATTAGCCAAAACCAAACTAGGGTCTTTCAATCTCCCCCTTTTTGGTAATTGATGACAACCTCAACAAAGATGATTTTATAATAAAGATTTTGAACTTGTCATACTTGTCCAATCATTAAGCTCACAAGAGAAATTTGGACAACTATAGCAAGTTCGGTTTTGGTAGTATTGCTCCCCCTACATATGTGCATAGAGTTTGGATTTGAAGCTTTGCACATATGCATGGATAAAAGTGTGGGGAGAGTAATTCTACCAAAATGATGCTAAGGTGTAAGAAATGGACCTTTGAAGCGTGATACCAATCGGAGTTGCAATTTACACCGTCCTTAGCACCATGAAGTAACTAGACATCCATCAAAACTCAAGAACCCCGTGAGATCAACATTATAACCAAAGTTCTTGAACCACTTGTAAGGCAAGGGGAGTCTAGTTACAACCTATGCATGCTAGTAGATCATTTCACTATTCAAGTCCTATACTAGCATTGCACCACACAAGCAAGGAGACACCACTTGTATAAAACTTTAAACTAGGTGCCATGAGCAAGTCATATGAGAATGCACAAACAAATGCAACTAGTTTATTCATGAGCTTGCTCCCCCTTCTTGTGTGCATCAAAATTTTATTTACCCTTTACCATGTTCAATCATCTTTTTCTCTCCCCCTTTGTCAACAGTTGCCCAAAAATGGGATCAAATTGTGGAGAGAAAAGGACTTTGATGGAGTAAACAAAACTTTATTCAAATTGGTTCAATCTAGACTACTTACCAAAGACATTTAATTAGGTTTGAACCAAAGACAAGCTTCTTCACACCTCATGACAAGGGTTATCTTGCCTATGTTGAATTGTAGCAAATATTCTAGATTCGACACTAGGATTGCATGCTCACAAACATGTCATATGTCACCACTAGATCAAGCAAAGCATAGACCAACCCGAACGTGGTGGAATACAAAGGCCTGATCGGAGCTGTCACCCCCGGGGCTACCACAAACTATCCGTGGGGTTGGGCGCAAACTCAGGTAATTCCCTAGCCCAGACACCACGTCTATGCTAGAGGCTACTACTCTAGTCCGAATTCTTAGCTGGACTAAAGCACTCGGTCGAGCGGAGATCCCGCAAGCAAGCAAGTAAGCACTGAACTTTAATTAAATAAATCACTAAGGAATTGTAAAGAAAGAATATGCATATATTACTCATGAAGGAGTCGTCTCCGCCTCCGCTCTTCCCTCCTCTCTCTTCCTCTTTTCTAAAGTATACAACTAGGCACTAGCACCTAGAGGGACACTACTACAAAGTATATGATGTGAGAGTGGAGCTCTTCTTGTGTAGAATGTGTGTTGTGTGAGGGGAAAAAGTCCCCTTTTATATGTGGAGGAGAGGGGGCTCTTTGCAAATGCTCCTCCCCACTTAGAAAGTGCCAAACCAACCTTACAATGTCGGTTCCAGGTACAATGAACCTGGACGCACCCCAGAACCGACCTTCACACGTCGTCGTGGGCCATCTGGAGAAGACTGGGCCGGTTTGGCCTCCTGGCTGGCGCGGTCGCGCCCCTGGCGCGAGCGCGCCAGGGGAAGCTTGGCTGAGGCCCAAATTTTGCAGGCACGTGGGTCTCATCACAAGCTTTTCAACGCATATTCGTTTGCCCAAATCGGACTCCGGATGAGTGAGTTATGGCCTCTTTATCGAGGCCTACTCATGTAGTCCAAGATAGAGTTGGTCCGGGTTTTGGGCTTTCTCTATTTTGATCCAAATTGGTCTATTTTTATATTTAGCCCTGCAAAACAAGGGAAACACCAAAACTCATAGAAATTATTAGTTTAAAACTCTATTACTAAGTTTTGGTGACTATTTTCATAACAAGTTGGCGGTGAAAAGCATGCAATAAGGAGCGCCAACAAGTTCCCCCACATTTATTATTTGCTCGTCCCGAGCAAAGGCTAGGATAAAGTAAACATGAACATAGCAATTCAAGATATGAAACCGGCATAAAGGTCATTCCAAAATATACCTCATACCTGTGGGATATGTGGAGTGGCTAACAAATCTCCTTGAGCGGTTGAAAAGTGGAACAACTCTGAAACATAGCCATCTCATCCCATTTTCATATCTTAGTGACTTGGAGTTTTTATGAGATTTTTCAAATAAAGCATAGTTCACATGTACTCCTCAAATGGCACTCTCGAATCGCTCAGAGTGTATGTGTCGGATACCTAGATTAGGGGGTCCTAAATTGGGTGAATCAGAGATGAGCAAATCAGCCTCATCCCTCTCTAAGAATCCCAAAAGCTAATTGACCAGAGAAACCCCAATCCCTCTCGTACTGGGCCGGCCCACTACCAGGCCCGCAAAGCCTCAGAAACCTTCTAGCTCGAGCAGTGGCCGCTCACCCGCTCGAGAAAGAAGTACGGAAACCGCTCGAGCGAGCGACCGCTCGAGACGGCAGCGTAAACCGCTCGAGCCAGCAACCGCTCGAGCGGGGACGGAGAACGCTCGAGCGAGCACCCGCACGAGCCCGCTCTCAATCAATGCCTGAATAGAGCACGCACGTGGCTACAGGGCTCGAACAGTGCCAAAGTACTCTGACGCCGCCTAACCCCATGGCTACAGGGCCTGCAATAGTGGGACGTGCGCCGGTCGCCTCCGCCATTATGCCGCCCATCCCCTGGATTCAAGGGTGGCAGGTGCCACTGTGGAGCCGTGCTACGCACTGTGCCACGTGCGACGTCCCCTTTAGGTGCCGTAGTCAAGCCCCCGCACCGTAAACACGTCGTGCCGTCCCATCGCTCGGGTCGACGACCCCTCGAGCCGGCACCCAGGCGCTCGAGGAAGTGATGGCGGACGCGATTGGCGTACGGAGCAAGCAGTGCCTTGTCTTTCCCACCTCGACGACCATACCGCAGGGTTCCCGGGCACACGTGCTCGTCTACACCAGCACCGTACCTCGACTACGACAGCCCACGACCGAGAAGGACGAGCATGCCATCATTGACCATACCGCTACGTGCTCGAACTGACCGGAGGAGCGTCTACGCTCGGTGACTCGACATGGCGCATGTACCTCAACGTCACGCCCACGACAGCCCTATCTACTCTGTACTCCTGAGCCTCCTCTTGGCCTATAAAAGGGGATGCCAGGACCTAGCCTAGGGCACGTTTTTACGCCTTCACTCACACTCATTCACGGCTAAGTCCCGCTTTTATTCACCCCTGTACAAGCACCCCGGTGCAAGATAATACAAATCTCTCCTCTCCGGACGGACGTAGGGCATTCTTTGCCTGAACCAGGATAAACGCTTGTGTCCTTCTTGCATCACCATCCGGATTAGGGAGCACGCATAGAAATTTACTCGTTGGTGTTATACCCCCGGGTATGAAACACCGACAGCTTGGCGCGCTGTAGGGGTACTTGCGTGTTTTTCGCTCGATTCCCGCCATTTTCCGGATGGCATCACCCACTCCTTCGTTTCCGTTCGCCACGGTGATCTGGTTTGGGAGTCTAGAGTTCGTGTCGCTCGGCCCAGGCCACGACATGGCTCTACTCTCGATCGGTGAACTAGGAGGGGGACGCTCGTCACCCCCACGCGCTGGTGGGGTCGCGCGCCGACCGTGCCACCACGGCTCGCCACCACGTCGCCGACTCCACCAGCATCAGCATCACCGCCAGCAGGCACAGAGCCTTGAGCACCCTGCTCGTGTGCCCTCCCAGCCAAACGCCACGATGCACCCAGCCGGGGTGCCAAGTGTGCGGCAGGAGGTGGCACATGGACAGGGAGTCCTTGACGTGGACCCTGGCTTCACGTTCGCCATGCGCTCGCCGAGAGAGCCCGGCGTGGCACCTCGAGCGCGCGCACGGCCGACGTCGCCCAACCTGTTGCTGCACGGGCTCTATCGAGCTCGTCGCAGCTCCCGCTTGGACTCATCAACGCCGCCACCACGTATGCCAATGAGATCCGGCCGGCATGGGACCGCGGGAGAGAGCCCCGGCCCTCCCCGCGTGCCACCATGGACTTGGAGATTGTATGGCCGGCGTCAGTAGACCGCGGGTTTGACAGAGCACCTGGCTCACAACGCCGCAACACGGTCGGAGATATGCGCCGCTGGATCGAGGAGGAGAGCACGGGGAGGCCCTGGACGCCGTCCAGCGCTAACCCAGACTCCGATGACTCAGACTCAGGGTGCTATGACCCGGCTCGCGAGTGTTTTCATCTCAACGACGACGTCCCGTCGGATGAGGAGACCGAAGATGGCGCCGCCATGGCCGTCCCTGCGGCCTAACCGGCACGTGACCCCGGCGGTCGGGACATCGGCACTGGAGCCCCGCAGTGATCGAGCCGCGTGGACCGCCACCACAAGCTCAAGACAATCGACGACCCGAAGACGACACCCCGCGGCTCAATGGGCCCAGATCCGGGAAATCGAGACCAAGATGGAGGCGGAGCGCGCGAACTTGGACTTACTCAAGAGGACCCTTGAGCTAAACCAGCTCCCTCCACCTCGACCTCTTGGCGCTCGAGGAAGGGCCCGAGACGTCTTCAACCGCATCGTCAACGACGGCGACCGGAAGCGCCACCCGAGCGCCGGCCCACTTCCTCGAGCAATCCGGGAATGCTTGCGGCGGCATGCCGGGCATGCCTCAAATCCACATGCATTGCGGATACGAGATGAGATCCGGGGGCTCCTCCAAGTCGCGGCCGTCCGGCGGGCCGAGAGCTCGCCTCGAGACAGCGTGAAGCAGCCCCAGAACAACCACGGCACGAGCGGGAGGGTTCCGTCCACCAAGAGGCACCCCCTCGAGGTGGTAGAGCCCCTGCACGAGAATGCATCCTCGACAACCGTGCACCTCAAGATGCGCGTCATGACATCAACGACAACCAACGACGCAAGGCTGCGGGTGCCGAGGACCGTGGCTACAAGGCCCATCGAGGGGGGCGCTACGACAGCGATGAGGACCGGCAGGCTCCCGAGCCGCCGGGCCCTCGAGTCTTCAGTCGAGCTATCCACAACACGCCATTGCCAAACCCGTTTCGACCCCCCACGAGCGTGGTCAAGTACAACGGGGAGACCAAGCGGAAACTCCGGGCCGGCCGACTTCGGGCGGCTCCCGCCGGGGAGGGGCTCGAGAGGATAAGGCGATCATACGCCGGCTCCTCTCGTTTCTCTCTCGACACCGCTCGACGGTGGCTCGAGGAGCTTCCCCAATCGGATCTACGATTGGGCCGACTCCGGTCCCGATTTTCGAGGGAACTTCAAGGGCACCTACATCCGACCCGGCAACTCGTGGGATCTCCGTAATTGCAAGCAAAATACCTCGGAATCTCTCCGGGACTTTGCTCGACGTTTCTCAAAGCTGCGCACCGAGCTGCCACACATTCCAGATCACGACGTCATCCTGGCGTTCGTCTCAGGCACCACGTGCAAAGAGCTCGTGCGAGAGCTCGGGCGCAATCGCCCAAAGACGGTGAACGAGCTCATGGACGTCGTCGCCGACTATGCCGCCGGCGACGAGGCCGTGGGAGCCTTCTTTGGCGGAACTAGGAACAAGCCCGCGCCGCCCCCAGGGGACGGTGAGGGCTCGAGCAAGGCCCATAAGAAGAACGGGAAGAAGAAGAAGGGCAACCAGCAAGGCAAGCGCGCGGTCGCGGATGGCGAGGTGGCCACAGCCGAGCACAAGAAGCCTAGACCCCCTCCGGATGGGGGCGTTTTTGACAAAATGCTTAAGCAGCCCTGCCCGTACCACAAGGAACCGGTCAAGCACAACCTCGAGGACTGTCGAATGCTTCGAGGCTACTTCAAGCGGCTCGGGATCGACAAGGACGACGACAAGAAGGACAAGGGTGGAAACGATCAAGACAACGACAACGACGACAATGGGTACCTGCCCATCACCGAGTGCTTCATGATCTATGGCGGCCCAACCACCCAGATGACACGCCGAGAGCGGAAGACCGAGCGCAGGGAGGTTTTCGCCCTGAAACCCGCCACGCCTCAATTCCTCGACTGGTCGGATGCTCCCATCACGTTCGACTGTGATGATCATCCAGAGCACGTCACCAATCCCGGCGCATACCCTCTCGTCGTCGACCCTATCATCCTCAACGCCCGCTTCACCAAAGTTCTCATGGATGGAGGCAGCAGCCTCAACATCATCTACATGAAGACCCTCACGCGGCTCGGCCTCACAAGAGCTCACCTCCAGCCAAGCGCCGGGGGCTTCCACGGAGTGGTCCCTGGCAAGAAAGTGCTCACAATCGGCCGCATCGACCTCCCCGTCATCTTTGGGACACGCGCGAACTTCCGTCGAGAGGTCATAACTTTCGACGTGCCCAGTTTCGAGGGGACCTACCACGCTATCCTGGGCAGGCCGTGCTACACAAAGTTCATGGCGATCCCCAGCTATGCCTACCTCAAGCTCAAGATGCCGGGACCAAAAGGAGTCATCACCGTCGACTCCACGTACGAGCACGCCTACCACTGCGATGTGGAGTGCGTCGAGTACGGGAATCACCGACGAACGTGATGGGAGCATCGAAGATTTAGCCATGATGCTCGATCACATGGCGGCCGAGCCCTCTCGCTCCAACACCCAAGCGACAGCCGGCAACTTCGAGCCCGCCGAAGACACCTAGAAGATCCCGCTCGATCCAAGCTCCTCGGGGAGAAGACGCTAGTCATCGCCGCCTCCTCGACAAGAAATAGGAAGCGGTGCTCGTCGACTTTCTCCGCGCAAACGCCGACATGTTTGCGTGGAGTCCCGGACATGCCCGGCATACCGAGGATGTCGCCGAGCACGCCTTGAGATCCGTCCCGGTTCGAGACTGTCAAGCAACGCCGCGCCGCTTCGACGAGGAGAAGCGCAGGATCATCCGCGAGGAGGTCGAGAAGCTCGAGAAAGCCGGATTCATCAAGGAGGTACATCATCCCGAGTGGTTAGCTAATCCCGTATTGGTAGAGAAAAAGAATGGAAAAATGAGGATGTGTGTAGATTACACTAGTTTAAATAAAGCATGTCCCAAAGTCCCATTTCCTTTACCTCGAATAGATCAAATCATTGATTCCACCGCGGGTTGCGAAGTACTTTCCTTTCTTGACGCCTACTCTGGCTACCACCAAATCAAAATGAAGGAGTCCGACCAGCTCGCGACTTCATTCATCACCCCCATGGGCATGTATTGTTATGTCACAATGCCTTTCGGCCTTCGAAACGTCGGGGCAACATATCGGGCCGCATGCTCCATGTCTTTGAGAAACACATAGGAGAGACCATCGAGGCCTACGTCGATGACATCGTTGTCAAGACTCGAAAAGTAGAAAACCTTGTCGCGGACCTCAAGTTGACGTTTGGATGCCTCCGGCTAAAAACATCAAGTTGAATCCCGAGAAGTGTGTCTTTGGTGTGCCTCGAGGCATGTTGTTAGGGTATATCGTCTCCCAGCGCGGCATCGAGGCCAATCCCGAGAAGGTCGCGGCCATCATGAGAATGGGGCCAATTCGAGACCTAAAAGGGGTGCAAAAGATCACTGGATGCTTAGCTGCACTCAGTCGGTTCATTGCGCGCCTGGGAGAAAAAGCCTTGCCTCTGTACCGGCTCCTCAGAAAATCCGAGCACTTTGCATGGACACCTGAAGTAGAGGAGGCCCTCTCGAAGCTGAAAAGCATGCTCACATCTCCTCCTGTGCTCGTGCCACCTCGGCCGACTCGAGACGGCATGCCCGCCGAATCCCTCCTCCTCTATGTTGCCGCAACCACTCAGGTGGTCAGCACAGTCATAGTGGTCGAGAGGCAGGAAGAGGGGCACGCGCTCCCCGTCCAGCGGCCGGTGTATTTCATCAGTGAGGTACTCTCAAATGCCAAAACTCGATACCCCCATATCCAAAAGCTGCTCTACGCAATCGTGCTCACCCGTCGAAAACTCCAGCACTACATTCTTAGCCATCCGGTGACGGTGGTAACATCATTCCCACTTGGGGAAATTATCCAGAACCGGGAAGTCGTGGGTCGAATCGCCAAGTGGTCGGTCGAGCTCATGGGCGAGACCATCACGTACGCCCCACGAAAGGCTATCAAATCCCAAGTACCGGGCCGACTTTGTCGCCGAGTGGACCGACGTCCAACTCCCCCGATCCGGATCCGTGCCGAGCTGTGGACCATGTATTTCGACGGGTCACTTATGAAGACAGGAGCAGGCGCGAGCCTGCTCTTCATTTCACCCCTCGGAGTACACATGCGTTACATGGTGCGCATCCACTTTGCCGCCTCGAACAACATGGCAGAGTATGAGGCGCTCGTTACCGGGTTGCGCATTGCCATCGAGCTTGGGGTCCGACGCCTCGATGCTCGAGGCGACTCGCAGCTCGTCATCGACCAAGTGATGAAAGCCTCGAGCTGCCATGATGAAAAGATGGAAGCGTACGCAATGAGGTGCGCAAGTTGGAAGCCGCCTTCCATGGTCTCGAGCTCAACCACATCCCAAGGCGCTTCAACGAGGCCGCGGACGAACCGGCCAAAATCGCTTCATCTCGGGCGCCGCTACCCCCAAACGTCTTCTCGAAAGATCTTCACGAGCCATCCGTGAAGTGGGACTCGGGGGTTGGGGCAGGACCAGCCATTGAGTCTGCTCCTACGACCGAACCCCCCTCGACGGGGGCCACGGTCATGGAGATCGACCAGGGTACGAGCCCACCAACTGACTGGCGTGCACCATTCCTCGAGTATCTCATTCGAGGGGAGCTGCCAGAGGATCGAACGGAGGCGAGACGACTAGCTCGCCGAGCCAAAACTTACATCCTTTACGGGGATGACAAGGAGCTCTACCGCCGGAGCCCAACTGGCGTACTCCAACGGTGCATCTCGATCGAGGAGGGCAGAAAGTTGCTCAGAGACATGCACTCGGGGGCTTGTGGCCACCACGCTGCGCCAAGAACCCTTGTCGGGAACGCATTCCGTCGAGGCTTCTACTGGCCCACCGCAACTGCTGACGCCATCAAGCTTGTTCGAGCGTGTGAGGGATGCCAATTCTATGCCAAGCAAACGCATCTTCCAAAGACACGCACTCCGCATGATCCCCCTCACGTGGCCATTTGCGGTCCGGGGGCTCGATCCGTCGGACCCCTCAAAAGACGACGGAGGCTACACCCACTTGCTCGTGGCCATCGATAAGTTCACCAAGTGGATCGAGGCCAAGCCCGTCACTAACATCCGCTCGGAGCGAGCGGTCGAGTTCTTCACCGACATCGTCCATCGCTTTGGAGTCCCCAACGTCATCATTACCGACAATGGCACCCGGTTCACGGGCAAAAGTTCTTGGACTTCGCGATCGGTACCACATCCATGTGAACTGGTCGGCGCCGCCTACCCTCGAACTAATGGCCAAGTCGAACGCGCAAATGGCATGATCTTGCAAGGTCTAAAGCCAAGGATTTTCAAACGCTTGAACAAACACGGCAACAAGTGGGTAGCTGAACTCCCATCCGTCCTGTGGAGTCTGCGGACGACTGAGAGTCGAGCCACTGGGTTCATCCCGTTCTTCTTGGTCTATGGGTCTAAGGCCGTCCTCCCCACTGACCTCGAGTACGGGTCCCCGACTCAAGGCCTACAACGAGCGTACTAATCGGAAAGGCCGGCAAACGCCATCGACCAAGCGAAGAGGCTCGAGACACGGCGCTCCTACACTCTGCGCGCTACCAACAGAAGCTATGGCAGTATCACGAGAAGAACGTGCGCAAGAGGGATTTCAAGGTCGGCGATCTCGTGCTCCGTCGACGACAAGACAGCAAGAGGCGCCACAAGCTCACTCCTCCCTGGGAAGGTCCATTCATCGTGGTCAAGGTGCTGAAGCCGGGAACGTACAAGTTAGCCAAAGAGGACGGCTCGGCCCTCACCAATGCGTGGAACATCGAACAGCTACGTCGCTTTTTCCCTAGGCCTCGATGCCTTGTACATATTTTGTCTAAATATACCGCTAGTATGAATAAACGAGTCAGTTCCTTACTTTTTGTTCATACGCAAGGTGGGCTCGACTTTGTTCCCACAAAGTCAAGCCCCCCTCGGGGGCTAGACCAGGGGGGACCCCCCTGAAGTCCTCGAAAAAACGCACCTAGTTTTTTCAAAAACAATGCTCGACGTAATTTTTCCCCTCCTCGCCTCGAAATTTTTCATAAGCTAAGTATTTGCGTCACCTCGAGCTCATCGAGCCAGGGCGATCGAGCACAAGGCTTCCCACGCTTCCGAGCTACGGCACCCTAACTCATCCCCTCTCGAAGTGGTTCGAGCGCAGCGCCAACACTTAGCTAAAACAAAGTAAAGGCAGGAAGTGGAAAATGATATCAAGCGCAAAGAAAAAACTAGAGCATAACGGTTTAAATTACAAGCGTCAAGATTTTAGGCCGCTTAGGCCACTTCCATAACCAAAATATTTTGATTCTTACAAGGGCCTTGTTGCCTAGATTTCGGCTCGCAGGCCGGCTAAAAACTACTCCACGTCAGGCGGGAGGACTTCTCGCAGCAGATCACCTCCAAGACGGGCGTCCGGCTCCTCAGCCTCGGCCTTGAGCTGCTCGATCCGGGGGTTGACCCCTCCTTCTTGCTCGCCCTCGGCGTAGGTGAAGCCGCTCGCAACGGCCTCCATCCCGGCCCGGGCGTCCTCCTCGAGATGCTAAACCCCGAGTAGAAGATGGCCATCGTCCGCGCGCAAAGAAAGACAAGGGCTTCCTGGATACGACCCCGCAGAGAGGCGCCGAGCTCACGGACCCGGCTAGCATAGCTCTGGCCAGCATCCGGCCCCTCGACGTCCACCACCGGCGGGAAGCCCCAGTTGGCGCTAAGGGTGTCGATGGCGCCGGTGATGTGGGCCTTGGCTGAAAGCACACGGTCAGCCAGCGCACGGGTCGACTTTGCGTACTCACGCGCGTCCACCAGGTCCACCTCCAAATCTGAAAAAGGATGACAAGAATCAAGTACTCAATCAAGTACTCGAGCAACACGTACGAATCACGCACGAAAAAAGGACTAAAGGGCTCGAGCACTTACGGGTGCAGCGGGTCGAGAGCCCTTGCTCGCGTTCGAGCGCCCGCGCGAGCTCAGTCTCCTTTCTCCCGAGGGCGCGCTCGACATCGTGCTTCTCCACGCGCAGCTCCTCATAAGCCTTGCCGGCGCCCTGGATGGCGAGGTCCTTCTCCGTCATCTCTTGACGGAGGTTGACCGCCTCCGTCTGGAGACCGCTCGCCCGCTCTTTCTCCGCTTCGAGCGCGCTGGCAAGGGCCTCCTTCTCGGCAGTTTCCCGGGTGACCGTTGCCTGGAGCTCCTTTACATAGGCCTCGACGCCGGCCTTGTCCTTTTGGAGCTGCTCCATGTCCCGGCATTTGGCCTTATAGCCTTGCAGCGCCGTAGCCGCGTCTTTCTTGAGCTGCTCAAAAACTTCGTGCAGCTGCGCGAACTTCTGACGAGCAGTCTCGGCCTCCTGCGCAGCTTGGGCAAGCTTCTCGCCCGCATCCCGCTGTGCCACCTCAGCCTCCTGCGCCACCCGAGCGAGCTCATCTTGAGCCTTCTTGGCGTCCTCCTTGGCGGCGTCCAGGGCGGCATTGGCCTCTCGAAGGAGCCGAGCAAAGCGGTGCCGCTCGCCCTCAGCGTCTTGCCCCATCCGCACGTACCGCCGGATCTCGTGCTCGCTCTCTTGCGTGGCACGGATATGCACGGATTTGGCATAGGAGCGACTCTGCGTCGTCTGAACCTCGAAGGGGAAATGTTAGAATGTAAAACGTGATAGACCAAAAGGACAAGCAACCGAACTCAAGGGCACTCACCGAGAGAAGCCGGGGCATGTCCTCCGAGACGAGCGACAAAGCAGTCTTCAAGGCGCTCTCGAGCCATTGCCGGCGCTCCTCGGCCTCCACGTGCGCTTCAAGCTCCTTCTGATCGTTCATCACGATCGGAGGAGCCTCGTGGTCGAGGGGGTCAGAGAGCACCAGCGGCGGCCTCTCCCAAAGAGGGAACTCCTCCCGCATCTCCTTGTCAACGGAGGAGTGGAGTCTCCTCACCGCCTCCAGATCGACATCCGCCGTCACCACCCGCTCGGCCAAGGTAGGTGGGCGTTGCGGCTGACTCCAAGAGGAGGACGCCTCTTGGGCGAGCGCCCGCCCCTCGATCCGCCTCCGCTCCTCGATAGAGACGTCAGTGGGCTCGGTGGGCCCAAGGCCGACCGACCGCATGTGGCTGTCGACGATGGCCACCGCCGTCAGCTTCCTTTGGGCCTCCTCCCACTGGTCAGCATCGGTCATGGCCTCGAACCTCACCTCGCCCGTCTCCGAGTCGGGCACGAGGTGGGGCACCAGGTCCCCCAACAGCTGCAGAGGCTGCGGCGGCGCCTGGTACGGCACCAGATGGAGCTCTCGCTCGACGTCCTGGCGCTCATCGCCACCCGTGACGGAGGGCTGCTGCACCACTGGCTCCGCCTGCTGCTCCACCAGCGCCGCCTGCTGAGGCTCTTCGCCGCCTGCGGCGGCAGGCTGCACCGCCGGCTCCGCCTGCTGCTCCAACGGCTCCTCCGCCTTCTCCTCCTCTTGCGTAGCGGCGGGGTGCTCCTCGAGCGCCCCCTCTCGAGCGGCAGTTTGGGCCTCCCCGTCCTCGACCCTTTGCCCAGCAAAGGCATCGACCTCCATATCCTGAGGAGGGGATGGGGCCTGGCTCGGCTGAGGCCCAGGCGCCGGTCCCGCCTCCTGCATCTCCACATCCCCCACCGGCTGATCGGCGGCTGCCGGCGTCTCTTCCTCCTCCTTCTCCTTGCGCTCTTCCTCGAGCTGGCGCAGGCCGATTGGCCAGGAGGACTTGGCGCCCGAGCTCGGACTCTCGTCTTCGAGCGTGATGGGCTGCTGCTCCGATCCAGCCCCCGTCGGCGGGATAGGGCCGCCGGCTCTGGCGCCATCGCCCCTTGGTCGCCCGCCGCCGCCGCCGCGCCGCGCCGACGACGATGGGTCTCGAGCGGGAGGGCGGTCGAGGCCGTGGTGGTGGTGGCGTCCTCCTCCCCGTAGCCTTGGTCACGGCCCGGCACTCGCACGGACGCAGCCGCCATCGCCGCCACGCCTAAGTGCATCCTTGGCCCGCTCTAACCAAACGGGAGTAGAGGGAGGGAGAGTCACTCCACCTGGCATCGACGGGGTGCCGCACGACCCTCCTGTGGTCCTCAGCCTCTTAGTAGGCAGCATGGGGGGGAGGGACGGTAACGTCTGCAGGGGACGCTTAGTCCTGGAAGAAAGAGAAAAACAAAAATTCACTGTGACAAAATACTCACACGCGAACAAGAAAGTGCAATCAGGGATAGGTCGACCTGAAGACTTACCCCCCGCGGGTCGAGGTAGCGCGCTTGAGCCGCCCGGGCTTGCTCGAAGCGCTCGGGGCTTCCGAGCCTCAGCGCCCCCTCGAGTCACTCGAGGACTTGGGGGCCCCGAGTCCGCCGCTTGCGCCGCCGGGGCTTCGAGACCCGGGCGACCGCCCCGTTCCGGCCGACTCCTTGGCCGGGTCGGGCACGGTGTCCCTTACGGATCCCGGGACCTCGCGGGTCGAGGTCCGCTCGGCCCGGCGGCCGCCGGAAGGAGCCCGGCATTGCTCGCCGGCCGCGCGGAAGTTGAAGTGCGCACATTTGCAGCCTCATGCTGCCGGGTGTGTGCGCCCGTGGAAGATGAGTGGTGGCGGGAGGAAGAGTCCCGCCGCGTCGGAGATGGCGCCCGCCCGCCATGGCTAGAGCGGCGAGGCGACTCCTCCCGCCGCCCTGCTTGAGCCGGCGATGGCGAACGAGCGCGGTGGCTGGAGCGTTGAGACGCCCCCCCCGCCTTTGCCTGAGCCGGCGACGACGCTCGAGCGCCGCGGCTCAACGACTCCTCCCGCTGGCCTGCCTGAACCAGCGACGAGTCGTCGCGCAGAAGCCCTGGCGCCAAAGTTGGCTCCTGCACGCGAGAGCGAGGAGGCGTCAGGGCTCGAATGGCGGTGGCGCCATCGCTGTCGGTCGCCTCGTCGTCTTCCACGTCATCCTCCCCCTCGTCCTCGTCGGTCTACTCGAGACTGGAGCTCCAGTCGGTCGGGTCCGCATCCAGACGTAGTTGGCGCGCCCGGCGTCGCCTAGACTTACGCTTCTCCTTCTCCTCTAGCGCACGGGCTTTCTGCGCCTTTTCCTCCCTCCTCGAGACCACGGCAGCGTGTTCTCGTTCGCCCCTCAGGCGTCTTACCTCGCGGTCGGGCGCGTCCTCCTTCACCGGGGCCTCGACTCCGCGTGGTCGTTGATATTCGGAAAAAGAACAGCCTCGATAAGGATCGCCGAGTAAAAGAAACGACGAAAGGGGATCTCGAAAAAACTCACGAAGCCCAGCAGGTTGAATTCCGGACGCATGCGGAAGAGGCCGACTTGGTTTTCGCCGAAGTTCCTCCCGCCGTCGATCGCGTCGCGCACCCGAGCCACAATCGTGGCGACCGGGAGGGGCGCGTCCGACATCCTGCTGGCCGCGAGCGCCGCAGGGTCGGCGTCCTCCGTCATCTGGTCGAGCCGCAGCGGGCGCTCGGCGAGCGGGAGCACCCGGCGGCTGTGGAACTCGGCGACGACGTGCGCAATGTTGAAGAAGAGGTTGCCGGACCTCCGGTTGCGGAGGCTCGAAATGGCGTTGAGCAGGGAGTCCATGCGGGGCTGGCGCGCCGCCGGCTGGCCGTGCATCCAGTTGAAGCCAGGCGCGGTAAGCACGGCGCCGGTGTACTCCGGGAAGAGGCCCTCCTCGTTGCGGAGGTAGAACCACTCCCGGTCCCAGCCGGCGTTGTTCGACGCCCACGCGCCGGATAGCCAGCACTCCTTCCTCTTCAGCCCGATCGAGCAGGAACCCGCTCGAACGTAGCAACGGACCTTTGGTTTCATCTTCTTCTCCTCTTCCTCCTCCTCGTCACCGTCGTCACCATCGTCGTCGGCGGCCTCCTTGTCTTTCACCGCCTTGGTGAAGAGCGTCGCCTTAAAAATGTGGGTGAACAGGTCCCACTGCGGCGCCATGCCCAAATACCCCTCACATACGGCGGCGCAAGCAGCCGCGTGCGAAATGGAGTTGGGGTTGAAGTGCTGGAGTTCAACCCCGAAATGGTGGGGGAGCGCCCGCATGAAGCGGCTCGGCCGCGCACCAAGTCCCCGCCGGTGGAACTTGATGAAGCTCAGGATGTAGCCCGGCGGGGGATTGGGCTCGAGGTGGTCGTCGTCCGGCACCCGCCACTCCGGTGTCCCCTCCGCCGGATTGGGCGGAAGCAATCTGCCATTGACCAAGTTGAGCAGCATCGCCTCGGTCACCGTGGACCGAGGCCACGGAAGCGCCTCCTCCATCACCACCGGCGCGGGAGGCTTGGCGGCACTCCTGCCTTTGCCCTTGCCTTTGCCACCAGCGCCCTGGCCGGAGCTCTGACCCGACTTCCTGACCGACCTCCTCATGTCGATGACGGGAGCGGGACGGTGGGGCAACGACGGCGGCAGAGCACGAGGAACGGTGGCGCGGGGAATGGTGGCACAGAAAGCAGGCACGATCGTGGGCTAAGGCGGCACTGGCGGTCGCGGGCGGCGGCGATTGCAGAAGACGGCGGCGGCGGGTTGGATCTAGAGCGGGGCGCAACTGGCAACAGGAGCGGCAGGGAAAGCAAGAATGCGGGGAAGAAGAACCGGGAGCCTACTCCTCCATATTTATAGAGCCCAAGTCGATCCGCGTGAAACGCATCCAACGGCCTAGATTACGCCATCCAACGGCCGTGCGCCCCCGGCGGACTCGGCGAAAAACGGTAACCGCATTTATTGCCCTGACAAACCGCCACCTACCTCCACTTACAGGGCGCACGCGTCGCGAGACGGAGTGGAACCGTCGCCAAGCCACGATCACCACGATGCGCCGGTTTCCGCCTAAAAAGGCGCGCCGCTTGCAACGGACGGATGCGCCTCGAACAGGCGCAATGACGGGACGTCTCGACAGACGGTCCCTTGCACGGTAAGAAACCCAGGGACCCTGGTCCCACAAGTAAGTCTCAAGGGAGCGGAGGCTGACCCACGAACGGGTTCAAACAGCCGCCTTCGAGCACCCGAGTTAGGGGGCGCCTATGGGAAGGAACCCTCGAAAGGTTCCGCTCGAGAACGAACCCTCGAACCCAGAAGGCGTGTCCAAGGCGGGGCACTAGGTATCCAAGAGATCCCGTCGACGGGAGGCACTCGAGCCGCCGGTCCCCTCGAACGGGGCCGGTCCTCTGGAAACTAAGCGCCCAGCTCTAATGAGAGCGCCCCGGCCACGGCCGTCTCCCCTCGAAAGGAGGCGAGCTCTCACTTGGACTACCCGCCATCGGCTCACGGGGAGGTATGGCGCTCGCTCGGTCGCGAGTAGTGTCGACCTCTCACCACTTGGATCTAATCCAAGAGATCCAAATGAGGAATCGGATCACGACTCCAGCCCGGCCATTCGAGGCTCGGGGCTCGAGTCACATAAAAAACCTCCCTCGACACGGGAGGAGCAGGAAATACTCGGGGGCTCGAACAGTTGTAAGAAATCTCCTGCCTCGAGCTGCTACAACTCCAGTTAATGATACTCTTACTTAAAACCGTTCATCTCAAAGCCCCCAGAGGAATGCCTCATTCCTCTGGGGCCTCGGGGGCTACCCCCGCGGGGGACGCTCGCGCGCCCCCCACGGAGAAAGAACAAAATAACTCCTCGAGACGACGTGACCCTAGGTCTAGGTACTTCAACTCCACTTCATGATCCCTTGCTTGAAGTTTTTCACAATCAAGCAAGGGCTCGGGGTCTACTGTCGGATACCTAGATTAGGGGGTCCTAAATTGGGTGAATCAGAGATGAGCAAATCAGCCTCATCCCTCTCTAAGAATCCCAAAAGCTAATTGACCAGAGAAACCCCAATCCCTCTCATACTGGGCCGGCCCACTACCAGGCCCGCAAAGCCTCAGAAACCTTCTAGCTCGAGCAGTGGCCGCTCACCCGCTCGAGAAAGAAGTACGGAAACCGCTCGAGCGAGCGACCGCTCGAGACGACAGCGTAAATCGCTCGAGCCAGCAACCGCTCGAGCGGGGATGGAGAACGCTCGAGCGAGCACCCGCACGAGCCCGCTCTCAATCATTGCCTGAACAGAGCATGCACGTGGCTACAGGGCTCGAACAGCGCCAAAGTACTCTGACGCCGCCTAACCCCATGGCTACATGGCCTGCAATAGTGGGACGTGCGCCGGTCGCCTCCGCCATTACGCCGCCCATCCCCTGGATTCAAGGGTGGCAGGTGCCACTGTGGAGCCGTGCTACGCACTGTGCCACGTGCGACGTCCCCTTTAGGCGCCGTAGTCAAGCCCCCGCACCGTAAACACGTCGTGCCGTCCCATCGCTCAGGTCGACGACCCCTCGAGCCGGCACCCAGGCGCTCGAGGAAGTGATGGCGGACGCGATTGGCGTACGGAGCAAGCAGTGCCTTGTCTTTCCCACCTCGACGACCATACCGCAGGGTTCCCGGGCGAACGTGCTCGTCTACACCAGCACCGTACCTCGACTACGACAGCCCACGACCGAGAAGGACGAGCAGGCCATCATTGACCATACCGCTACAGGCTCGAACCAGACCAGAGGGAGCGTCTATAGTCTTGGTGACTCGACATGGCGCATGTACCTCAACGTCACGCCCACAACAGCCCTATCTACTCTGTACTCCTGAGCCTCCTCTTGGCCTATAAAAGGGGATGCCAGGACCTAGCCTAGGGCACGTTTTTACGCCTTCACTCACACTCATTCACGGCTAAGTCCCGCTTGTATTCACCCCTGTACAAGCACCCCGGTGCAAGATAATACAAATCTCTCCTCTCTGCTGGACGTAGGGCATTCTTTGCCTGAACCAGGATAAACGCTTGTGTCCTTCTTGCATCACCATCCGGATTAGGGAGCACGCATAGAAATTTACTCGTTGGTGTTATACCCCCCGGGTACGAAACACCGACTGTATGGTAATCTCACCGAAGGCTTTTGATGTTTTGCCTTTGTATCCTACCTCTAGTATTTTTGAGTGGAGTTCTGGGTAGGCATACAAGGAATGGCTTACTTACCGTTTGTGGATAGCTGAGTCAAAATCCATACCATGTTAAGGTAAAGGCCATACACTAGGTTGAGATGTGCAAGTGTGTGGGATGGATGAAGAATGATTCCTAATTTTTGTGGTATTTTTGGGTCTCCATGCATCATGACCAACTCCCTTTTATTGGTGGATGAAGAGATGAAGAAATATGGGCTATCAAAGAGTAACTGAAATTGTGTTTTTTTTTCTCTTTCTCTTTTTTTCTCACTTTTTTTGTCTCTCTTTTTTTCTCTTCTTCTTTTTTTTTGTTTGAACGGGGATTTAAGATTTCCCGTTTGTCTACTAGATTGGAATATCTAAAACTTATTTCTCCCTCTTTTTTTTTCTTTCTCTCCTTTTTTTCAACTAAGAACATGGCCCATAACTTATTGCCTGGAAAAAGATGAAGGAGAGAGAGATGTCATGATGGAATGTATGGAGAATTTTTTTGCAATCTAAAAGAGGGGTGTGCGATCCTCAGGGTAAGGGTCGGCACTTTTATTTGGTGGAATGATGCGCAATTCTTGGTGTAAGAATTGGCATTCTGGGCGAAGGGGGTGCATGTTGTGCGCGACTCTCAGTGTGAGAGTCGGCAATTATTTATTGGGTGCAAGTGAATCTCAACCATATGTGTAAGACCCAAATCTAGGTTAGGTTCAAACCGTGACAAGGCCCAACAATCGGTAAGAAGCATACGATAAAAAGGTTTTGTAAACTTGTTGATAAGCATGTCGTATTTGGCCTTGGTAGGAATTTCAACCAATGAGGAGTATGTGAAACTATGATTTTTGGCATTTTATTGAAAAGAAAATTTCTCCAAGTACTTCGATAGAAAAGGTAGGACAACCATGCCAAAACCATACCTCACTTCACAACAACTTACTCAAAATGTTTTTCCTATAAGGTCTTTTCCCACAAGCATAAAGGATATGTAAGGTCTAACAATTATGCAGTCCATTCTCAAAAAGCTATAATCATATTTACTTTCAAAAATTAAATCCAAGTGGGAAACTTGGTTTTTGCAGGTATGAATACGATAGAAGGAGGAGCATAAATACGAACAGGTGGGGAGAAAGTGATCAAACCGAGTTTTGTACAGGCTCCTCCACCAGTTCATGATGTGCTTTGGTGCTCCCTTCTTCTTCTTCTTTTTATTAATGGGGGTGTTGACACCCCCACACTTCTTTGGAGCTATATCTGGCTTTTTATTCAAAGATAGAAAAAGGTGAAAATAACATGGGCTCTCCCGGTGAGGAACACCGAGAGTCAAATGTTTATTTATTATTATTGAAAATTTGTTTACCCAACTTTCTATTAGAGCTCAAGCTAGGCTAAGACAAAATGGCAATAAGAAACTAGCCTTGACTCATCTCCAAACATGAATTACTTCTACGCTTATGACAACAACTCAAAGATCATTAACCACAATTCAACACCAAGTCAAATTATGAGTAAAAAGTAAGCTATTTCAACCCAAGCACCACGCTTAATTTGAAAAGGCTTATAGATGCACCTTGCTGGAGCACATCTAAACTAGAGCATTTGACATAAACAGGGAAGAAAGCATTTGAACGATCATATGGAGACAAGAATGAGCAAAAGGGGTTGGTGAACATTTATTATCTGTTGCATACCTGAGTGTCCTTACCGGCAGCATAAGTAAATTCAGCCTTGAAGATGATGCACCGGTGACGTGTTTGTATAGGCTCCAACTCAGGTGAACCATAAGGCCAAATCATACACACAACTAGTGTATATGGACGTTGGGCCTTAGTGATAGCAAAGGTAGGAAGAGGCTCTCCTCATTTTTTTTCTCATATGCATATATTTTTCCATCTCTTTTTTTTAACTCCTTTTTCTTTTCTTTTCTTTTCTTTTTTTTTTTACCAAGGCAAAGCTAACACCATCCATCATCAATTTTTTTGGATGACTCTTGGTGTGAGTGGGACTCAAGATTATCACCATCCTCCCCCACACTTGGACTTTTGTGTAAAAGTCAAAGTGTGTGTTGGGTCAGAGTCTCCTTGTGAGTGTGTTCCACCTCTCAAGAGCATCTTGATTGTAGTTGATGTCGCTCCATGTTCTCAAGTGTCGTATGACCGAAATGGTTAGTGACAAGGATACCCGAAGGTGCACACTAACCTAACAACATGACCTTGCTTTTATTTGAAAAGAAAAGATTTTTTTATGATAACAAGACAAAATATTTTTTTTCAAGATAATTGTTGACACCTCTAACACCACTCACGCTAAGTTGTCATCCCTAGCATGGCGCCGAAGTGTTGGTATAGAAACTGCTCCTCTAATCAAGAAAAATATGGGATCCGCAAGTGAACAGATAATACACCATCGTAGCATTTTACCGGAAGTATTCCGGTATCGTTATTTATATTTAGCTCAAAGGAAAGAACTACGGACTTAAACGGTGAGATGAATTTGCTAAACACGACTACTTATGAGTGATTGATTGCACTTTGTCACATACTTTGGCGAGGGGTAAACCATGATAAATAAGGGAATATAAAGTAATAAGCTCAGGGTATAAATCACACAGAGATTAGATATAGACTACTCACAAAAGGTAGGTTGACATCTGATTAGCACAAGAAATAGAAATCCTATGTAGGTTCTAATCTACTAAGTCATTCATCTACTCCAACTCTACACTATCATATATAGCATAAAAGACTCTTCATCTATGTATAAGGATCATTGCTATAACAAGCCAAGACATAAACGGGACTTACTACGCAACTTTGGTTCTCGCTAGACCTACCAACGGGGATGGAATACGAGGACTCAACGGAACTGTCACTTCCGCGATCTACCACACGACCCGGCCAATAGGGTGCATTTGCGGGTAAACGGCATCTAAGCACCATGCTTACATGAAATTTACCACCTAACCCCCCGGAAGAGAGCTAAGCGCTTTGCAAACATATACATAAACTTATTACCAATCATAACCATATCAAATGTAGAACTAGAATAAACTAGGAACATAATAAATAGAAACATAATGATATTTAGAATAAAGTCACAAGAATAGATACAAGATAATACCAATTCGATGATGAAGATCCGGAATTCCGAGCACAGCGCCCGATTCTTCCTCTATCTAGTCTAAACCTATGTAGAACTTGAAGATCTAGAGTAGCTATTCTAATTCTCTAGTGGAGATCTCTCTCTAAACCCCGGCTTTGCCGATGGCTACCTCTCGAATAATGAATTCTAGAATGAATTAGGGTTTCAAAGGGGCCGGGGGCTCAATATATAGCCCCCTAGGATGCACAACAGCCATTGGACCAAACCGACCTAAACGGACGATAATTATTGCTCCTCAAGGTCGGTGGAGGTAGGATCCGCGAGCCTCCACCTGATTGGTGGAGGTGGGCAGTCGGCCGACCCAAGGAGGGAGTCGGCCGACTCACCCCTATGCCAGGTGGGTCTCCGCTTCCAGGGTTCGCCTTCTGGAGTCTTCTAGAGTATACAATTTTACCTATTCGGTCTTTCTCTCTATGTAATCATGACATGTGGGCCTCCTTGGATGTTTTTCTGATAATCCCCTGCGAAAACACATGTTCACCAAAACTTGTGGAATCTGTCAGTTTAAACCCTAAGTCTATGGTGGTGAACAGATTATACCCCTCTTTCTCTCTCGATTGACATATAAAATTGATCATTAACAACCGTCAACAAACTCCCCAAGCTTACCCTTTGCTCGTCCCCGAGCAAATAGCTACGTAAGATGGATCGGAGTTGCCGCAATGCTTTCATGCTTAACAAACACACATGCTCTAAACAAGAATTCATCCCCGACTAGAGTGAACTATCATAACTCCCAAACTTACTCATGTTTCTTTCAACCATGGGGCTTTTACCCGCACTTGGGTCTTGAGTAGTTGAAAGACAGAACAATTAAGTCAAGCAATGTTGTCTCATGCTCTGTTGTTCCACCTCTATTCTGGAGTTTTTACAAGATTTTCAATAAAAACTCGGAGTTCCTTAATACAACCCTTTCAAGTCTCTCAATATGTGGTATTTTTGGATTCTTTCTAAGGCATTGAAAGGAGGTATGCCTTCTCTCTTACTCTCAGAATATGTGGTATTTGTGGTTCAAGGCATATATAGATGAGCATTCACTCTCTCTCTCTCACCCTACTCTAATAAAGGTTTATATGGAGCTCATAGGTGTGGAGAACTAATGCATTGGCATGATCGAACCATGGATCCGAAGGAACTCAATATACAACCAATCGGTGTGTGCATGTGTGGTTTTATATGTGGATGATATATATAAAATAGAGAGAAATATTTGTAGGAGGAGAAGGGGTGCACAAAGGAATTATCAATGCTCCTTTATTTGGATAAAACTTGGAACTTCTTGGAACTTTGAACTTGGAAACTTGACAAAAACTGGGCTCATAAATCTTTTTTTCCTTTTTTTTTTTTTTTTTGCAGCCCAAAAAAGAATGAAATACTTCTTGAATGGAACACTTCTCAATCTTGACAACTTCACATCGGGAACAAATGGAACACTTGGAGCATTGATTTGAATAAGTGGCTAGCAAATGAACAAAGGAATATTTTTGGATGTTCACTCTCGGTGTAAGAGTAGAACAATTTTAATGGATAATAATAGGCTTTTTGTGGTGCGTACTTCCAGGGTAGAAGTAGCAGGGGTGAATGTGAGTGTGTGAAACCAGGATTTAGCCGTATGATGAGTTCATAAGGATACAACACACCGACAAAGATGAGCCCTAAACAAATGAGGAGGCTTCCTATTCTAATGATCAAGTTTGGCCGTGGTAGGAATTTTAACTCTCTGTCATATAAGGAACTCATCATAAAACATTTATAATTTTCACAAACAAATTTCCAGAATTTAGTGGCACTTTGGAACACAATGAACAAGGCTGACTATTATCATATCATGCCCGTCAACTACCTAGACTTAGTTTAAGCATATGCTCCCACAGATTTCAGGTGTAGAGTAAATCCAAATTGTCAAACAAAGTGTATCCAAATCTTGGGAGAACTCAAATTTAAAGCTAGGTACTTGCAAAGAATTAGAGCAGAGCAACTATTCATCATTTCCATCACGCAATCCTCAAGTCTACACAATTTTATTTATAGCAAACTGAATTGAAAACAAACTTGCACACTCTTTTTATTTGGTTTTTTTATCTTAGGGAAATCTCGAAATGTAAACACACTTAAACAGCAAGCAAATTTTTATTGGGTTTTTCTAGTTTTTTTTTCAATGCATAAAACAAACCAAAGAAAAAATAAACAAACTGAAAACAAACAAACTGAAACAAAAGGAAAGAAACACTTATCTTGATAATGGGGGTCCTCCCCCAAGCTAATCTTGCGGCGGTGGTGGTGGATAGTGGATGTGCAACAGGTCCACCAAGCCATGCGGCATGGAAGTGGCTTCTTCTTGGTTCTCTTGAATGGTGCCTAGTGTCCGGGTGGTGTTCGGTTCCACCGGAGCTGGTCATTCCACCTCCGATCATGGCGATTCGAGTGGCAGTGGTGTTGTGCTGGAAGGCTACTTGTTCATCATAGTGCTGCTGGGTGAAAATGAAACTGGTGGCATCGGAGTGGCGACGTGGCTCAAAGTCTTGGCGAGGTTCTTCTTCTTCATCAGTGGTACCAAAGGGGTCATAAGAGTATCTTGGTGGCTGTGAGGGTCCTGGCTCTGATGGTCCTGGGGTGTTGTATGGTGGGTAGTAACCATAGAATGGTTGATGTGGTTGGCTTTGTGGTGGGTACACCCATGAGTTTAGTGAGTGGTGCTTTGAGGTACATTCCACTCATTGAAACCGGCATGTGCTTTGTTCTTCTCGGGCGGTTTCGGCACCACGCCAAACCGGTTCACGATTTCCTGTCACCCTCTCCGAGCGAACTCTTCGAGGTGCTCTCTCATTCACCGGTTCTCGCTTTTAACTCAACATGATAGTTTTGCACATAATACAAAGCCGTTCCGGGTTAGGTAACCGGATCGCAGCTTTACCATTTTTTGCATAATAAACATCATTCACTTTTTTCAGAGAAGTGACCTTGGCCAAAAGTATAGAGGTCATAAAATTCTCTATGATGTTCAATGTACTCAAAAGTAGCTCCCTCTAATAATTCAAGCTTGTGGCAATGCGAGTGATAAGCGAGCAAATGGCCACACTTCCTACTATGTAACCAGGGACACTCATCCAATGATTCACTAGGAGATGGACAGGAGACACTTTCGTTTCTTGACAACCGCGTACAAAGAATCGCAAGTCGGCTACTCGATCTTGCTCTCGTCATAACGTGGGAAAAAGGTAGCTCCTATCCAACGGTGCAAAAATCTAAGCGTAGGATGCTCTATGACTCGGTGCGGTGCGCTAAGTGGTATGGTGCTCTAGAAATGCTTTGCTCCAAAACCTATGTGCATCAAAATCACCTAGTGCTGCATTTAAATCTATGAGGGCATCTTGAGGGAAACCTAGGAGGTCACTAAGGTTTCTCCAAGAGAGAATATTCCGAGCAAACATTCTAAAATAAACTCCATTGTCCGTGTATCGAAGGGTGCTAAGGAATTCTATGGTCAAAAGCCTAATCCCCTTCTCGAGAGGTTTGCAAAGGAAGTCCAACCAACTAGTGGAAAAATTGTATCGAATTCTTGAGCCATACCCGTCTCTAGCGAAGTGTCGGATCGATGACCGGCGTGTGGATGAAACGCTTGTTCTTGAGCTTCTTGTATATATCCTTCTCCCGGCGGTTCTCGGGCGAGGTCGATGTTCTCATGAGAACTCTGCGAGATGCTTGGTGGTGGTGCGAGTGCTGCTGCAGGTGCTTCGGTGGTGGGTCGACACTCATGTCGGAACCAGCCACCGAGTTCTGGCGGGATGTACTTCTTGTCCTGATTTTTCTGATGGTTCCTGAGATCCCCTGCAAAACGCCCTTCATCCTGCATGTATCTCAAAACAAACAAAACAAACACTAGTGGAGAGAAGGATTAGCACAAGGTTAGTGGTTAGACATCCAGAGTCAGCGGTCCAGGGGTTAGTCGCTCTTCATGACAAAAAGTTTTAAACTTCAGGTCTTGATTTTGACAGAACCTCCCCTTGATTTTAGATTTTCTTTATCCTATTTGGACAGCATCTCCACTAATTTTTTTGTGATCATCTACTCAGCACTATCCCTTCCCTTTACTTGCTCCTAAACTCTTGCTCACTCTCTCACTTCTTCTCTCTTCCTACTCTTCTCCTCTTCTCTCTAACTTTCTCCAGGAAACACGAAGTCGAGAGCAGAAGGTTTGGCTAAAATTCTGGAATGTGGGTGGTGCAAGGAAGCCATGGGAGGAGGCCTATTTATAGAGGAGGAAGGGGGGAGTCGGCCGACCCAAAGGTGGGGTCGGCCGCCCACCCAGGGTGGCCATCCTGGCTGCCCCTTCACATGCCATTGCGTGATCTTTTGTCAATCCAGAAATTTTGGTCGGTTGAGTGGAATTGGAGGTGGAAAAGAGAGGATAGTGGAGGTGAGTGGAAGTGGATGAAATTATGTGATTTGATGTATGTGAGGTGTAGTCTATGACATGTGGGACCCATGGTGAGGGACCCACCAAGCACTAAATGCCATGATAAAAATTATAAACAATGCAGAAATTTAAATGAAGGTAAACTAATTTAAATGCATGAAATGATAAGTTTTTGTGCCACCACGATAAAATATTTTTGACGGGTTGTCACACGCCGTAAAATTATTTATGTGGGGCTGAGAAATTTTTATAATGCAATGCTGGAAATAAATATGTCTAAGAAAATTATAAGAGATGCAATTTAAAATGCGGATAAATACCGAGTTACCTTCCGGCGAGGATTCGGATTTTTAAAGTCCTCCGAATTGGACCTTCCAAAATATTTATTCCGCTGATGATCCCAGAGATGCATCCTCTGTCTCTGGTGGTTGTACTTGTCGATCTTCTTCTACCATCTTTGCGGATTTGTTGAGCTCTTGTTTCGACTTGAATGCGAATTTCTCTTCTTGCCCATTTATAGTGAACTTGATTTCTCCCTTCCCGACATCAATGTGTGCATTGGCGGTGCTTAAGAAGGGTCTTCCAAGTATAAGTGACACCTTTGAGTCTCGGATGCATATCCAAGTACTACAAAGTCTACCGGCACGAAGAACTCTCTTATCTTGACCGGATGTTTTCAGCAATGCCCAACGGATAACGGACCGATTGGTCGGCTAGTTGTAGACACATTGATGTTGGCTCAAGTGCGGTGTGGTTGAGCTTGTAGTAGACTCTGCGGGCATCACACCGACACTTGCTCCAAGATCACGAGTGCATTATTGAAATATTGATCTCCAATTGTGCGGTCAATAGTGGGACATCCTGGATCTTTCTTCTTTTCGGTAGTTGGTTGAGGATGGCCGCACTACATTCTTTGGTTAGCTTGATCACTTCATTGGATGGCAAAGTGGTCTCTTCTTGTTAAGAATATCTCTTATGTACTTGGCATAAGTGGGGACTGTATGGCATCCAAAGCAGAGGTATATTGACATATAACTTTCGAATTACCTCCACAAACTTACCAAACCGCTCATCTCGTCATTTGTGGTCCTCTCTTCCTCCTAGGGAATGGTAGGTAGTTTGTATCTTGAAATTGTTGTCTTGCTTCCCGATCTCGTACGGCTTCGTACGATTCTTGTGGTAATACTTCTAGCTCGGGTTGGAAGTCTTCTTCTTCTCGCCACCGGTGGTAGCACGGTTGGTCTTTTTGCTCCTTTTGGGTAGGGAGGATCTCTGGTGGAACTCCCTCTTCTTGTAGTAATAGATCTCACCTGCTCAGGGTTAGTGACAACAGGCAATGCAACGGCCAACTTTGCTATCTTTTCTTCTATCTTCTTATTGAACTCTAATTGGTCATTAATAGCGAGAGGAGAAACTATCCATTTTAATACTTAAGTTTTCCAAGATTTTGTTATTAGCAAAAAGCCTATCCTCCATAGATGAGTTGATCTTGGACTGTTGTAGAACCAACTCTCTTAAAGTAGGTTGCTTTGCATAATTACCTGACTGAGTACCTTGATTAATGGGTGGTTGCACCCAATGTGGAACCTTTCTCACTAGGGGACTTGAATTCTGCTTATATGTTGCTTCAATTGCTCTTTGATCTTCCTTGTACTTGGCCCTCTGGTCAAGCCAATGGAGTAAGGTATCCATCTTGGTTGATAATGCATTTACTTCTTCTATTACTTCTTCACTCTGGTGACAATCTTGAATATTGTCTTGGGACCAGTTTTGATTATCTGCTATCTTCTCCATGAGTCTTTTAGCTCTCCCAAGAGTGAGTGATAAGAATGATCCTTCAGCAGTTGCATCTAGGTGCTCACGCGTCTTCGGAGTTAATCCGTGATAGAAACCTTGCACGAGTAACCATTCTTCCATTCCATGATGGGGACAATCTTGGATATATCCTTGCAAACGCTCCCATGCTTCTGACATGGTCTCCGTCTTCTGCTGTTAGAAATTGGTAATCTTTCCTCTTAAGGCATTGGTTTTGCCTATTGGGAAGAATTTTGCTAGAAAGGCCTTGGAACACTTCGCCCATGTATTGATATCTTCTTTATTTGCATAGAACCACTGCTTCGCTCTTCCCACTAGTGAGAATGGAAAGAGGCGAAGAAGTATGAGGTCTTCTTTAACTCCATCTATGGCGATGGTGTTTCCAATCTCCATAAAGTCCTGTAGATGTGTACTTGCATCTTCATGTACCTTTCCACTGAATTGGATAGCTTGCACCATGTTGATGAGACTTGACTTGAGCTCAAACTCCATATTAGTGTGTATTGCTGGACCAGTGCGGATGTTCTCTATTGTTGGAGCAGAGAACTCCAGTAAGGTCTTCTCACCATCTTGATTGGTGACGAGCTTCCTTCTTGATTGAACCGACTCGATGATCGAGAGTTTTGAATGAATCGATTCAATCCTGCTAATACCCCGTATAAAATATAGACAAAGAAAAACAACGGGGGTGAACCTGCCAAAGTAGAGGTGACTAGTGACAATCACTCATTTTCTAAGTATCTCGCTAAGCAATTTTTCTCTAAAAGTTTATTCCGGTCCCCGGCAACGGCGCCATAAATGCTTGTTGACACCTCTAACACCACTCACGCTAAGTTGTCATCCCTAGCATGGCGCCGAAGTGTTGGTATAGAAACTGCTCCTCTAATCAAGAAAAATATGGGATCCGCAAGCGAACGAGATAATACACCATCGTAGCATTTTATCGGGAAGTATTCCGGTATCGTTATTTATATTTAGCTCAAAGGAAAGAACTACTTGACCTAAACAAAGAGATGAATTTGCTAAACACGACTACTTATGAGTGATTGATTGCACTTGTCACATACTTTGGCGAGAGGGGTAAACCATGATAAATAAGGGAATATAAAGTAATAAGCTCGGGTATAAATCACACAGAGATTAGATATAGACTACTCACAAAAGGTAGGTTGACATTTGATTAGCACAAGAAATAGAAATCCTATGTAGGTTCTAATCTACTAAGTCATTCATCTACTCCAACTCTACACTATCATATATAGCATAAAAGACTCTTCATCTATGTATAAGGATCATTGCTATAACAAGCCAAGACATAGCAGGACTTACTACGCAACTTTGGTTCTGCTAGACCTACCAACGGGGGATGGAATACAGAGGACTCAACGGAACTGTCACTTCCGCGATCTACCACACGACCGGCCAATAGGGTGCATTTGCGGGTAAACGGCATCTAAGCACCATGCTTACATGAAATCTACCACCTAACCCCCGGGAAGAGAGCTAAGCGCTTTGCAAACATATACATAAACTTATTACCAATCATAACCATATCAAATGTAGAACTAGAATAAACTAGGAACATAATAAATAGAAACATAATGATATTTAGAATAAAGTCACAAGAATAGATACAAGATAATACCAATTCGATGATGAAGATCCGGAATTCCGAGCACAGCGCCCGATTCTTCCTCTATCTAGTCTAAACCTATGTAGAACTTGAAGATCTAGAGTAGCTATTCTAATTCTCTCGGTGGAGATCTCTCTCTAAACCCCGGCTTTGCTGATGGCTACCTCGAATAATGAATTCTAGAATGAATTAGGGTTTCGGCCCGAGGGCCGGGGCTCTGAATATATAGCCCCCTAGGATGCACCACATAATTGAGTGACAACTTTAGCCATCGGATCAAACCGACCTAAACGGACGATAATTATTGCTCCTCAAGGTCGGTGGAGGCAGGATCCGCGAGCCTCCACCTGATTGGTGGAGGTGGGCAGTCGGCCGACCCAAGGAGGGAGTCGGCCGACTCACCCCTATGCCAGGTGGGTCTCCGCTTCTAGGGTTCGCCTTCTGGAGTCTTCTAGAGTATACAATTTTACCCGTTCGGTCTTTCTCTCTATGTAATCATGACATGTGGGCCTCCTTGGATGTTTTTCTGATAATCCCCTGCGAAAACACATATTCACCAAAACTTGTGGAATCTGTCAGTTTAAATCCTAAGTCTATGGTGGTGAACAGAATATACCCCTCTTTCTCTCTCTGATTGACATATAAAATTGATCATTAACAACCGTCAACAATAATCTGGGGTATCTCCCGGCAGTGCTTGTTTAAGGACAAAGCTCGTCCCTGGGAAACCTTTTTGAAACTAGTCCAATGTTGGTGATGTGGTTTCCCCTCCATCACCAACCTTTGTGGGCAGATCTGTAAAAACTCATGCCAAAACATTTCGAGACTTGCAAAACTTGTGATAGACAAAAGCATCTACAACAATCTTCTTAAAAATTTTATGAACAAGGAGCAAGAAGGAGTTGTAGATCTTGCAAGTCATGACAGAGTTATTGACTGATCCAGGAGATTTTTCATATGAGCATGGAATGAATGGGACAGTTAGGAAATAACTTCCATGCTCATCGATAAAATCTTCTATTTTAGAGGGAGCACTTTCTTCTCCATGATAGTTCAAGTCCTTCACAGGATTTGGATAACTCATGGATATATCAGAGATCGACATAAGCTCTCCCTCGAGATCTGGAATATATGAGACATTAGTTGTGGGCATAGAGGGAGAGTGCATAGAATTATCTTCTATGTGACTTGATCCTCCCTCTATGTGAGGTTGATGTCTCATATAGGAATTTGAGGTATGAGATGATGTTGAAGTGGGAAACTCTACGGTATTCCCAAAATCGACATCAAGAAAAAGGTCATCCTCAAATTCAAAGGGGCAAACATCAGAATAGGACTCATTATCCTTGTGATGTGTCCCCTTATTGGGAGGTTCATCAGGAATTGGATTATGAGAGGGATTTGAAGGAATTTCAAATCCAATTGCCGGTGCCTCCTCTTGTTGGTCGGGGCTTGACTCCATTGTATCTTCTAGAAGCTCATCATAAACACCAGTGTAGGGAGTGTTTTCAAGGATTTTCTCCAAAACGACTTTTCCCTCACTAACGGTCATATGTGTGAATGAGCCTCTAGAAGATATATCAAGCTGGAGAGCAGCATCTTTGCTAAGACCAAGATGGAAGTGAAGTAGGAGTACTTGGTCAGGCAAAGAAAGGTCTGGGCCAGTATTAATAAGATTTGTGAACCTAGCCCAGGCTGCTCCTAGGGTCTCCTTCTCCTTTTGCCGAAAGGTGAGAATTTCTATTCGAAGGGCGGCAACTCTAGAAAGGGGAAAAAACGCAAGACAAAATTTGTCTCGAAGTTCATCCCAATTTCCATGAACACCTCCTATGGTATGAGCGTACCATTCTTTTGCTTCCTAAAAGGGAGAACGGAAATAGTTTCCATCTAATGGTTTCTTGTGTCATGCCAGAAAAAATTAGGCAAGAACACAAGTGCTCGAATTCCCGAAGGTGGGTATAAGGATTTTTGTCTAGTTGCCCAGAGAAGGGTTGCTCCCGAACCATGGCTATGAAAGCGGGGCGAATCTCATAGCCATTTGTAAGAATAGGATGGGATGATGGTGGAGGTTCCAATAAATCGCCCTTTACAACCGAAAAAGTTTTGATAGGAGTGGAATCCACGTGGTAGTGATGGTGATGGTGGTTGATTGCATAAATTTTTGTAAAAAGATAAATAAAAAGATACACGGACGACTTGGTTCGAATCTAGAATAGCTACCGTTCCCCGGCAATGGTGCCAGAAAGCTTGTTGGTATTTCTTAGCGTAAGCAGATAAATCCGCAAGCGCACGGAGTACCGTTGTAGCTTTCACCCGGAAGCATTCAGGGTATCATATTTTCCACAGGTAGAAAGATGTTTTTTGTAGGACGAGAGGGTTTTCTAGGCTCAACCAAGGTCACTAGATAACTAAAGTCTTGGCTTACTATACTCACTTACTTCGGAGCAGTGGTACCTTTCCAGTCCTCGAAAAGACTGGGAAGACATAACCGGGGGAAGGCCGCCAAAGCTCTACGAGAACACCAACCCGAACATGGTGGAATACAAAGGGTTGATCGGAGCTGTCACCCCCGGGGCTACCACAAACTATCTGTGGGGTTGGGCGCAAACTCAGGTAACTCCCTAGCCCAGACACCACATCTATGCTAGAGGCTACTACTCTAGTCCGAATTCTTAGCTGGACTAAAGCACTCGGTCGAGCGGAGATCCCGCAAGCAAGCAAGTAAGCACTGAACTTTAATTAAATAGATCACTAAGGAATTGCAAAGAAAGAATATGCATATATTACTCGCGAAGGAGTCGTCTCCATAGAGGTACAAACTGGAGGAGAACCCGACAAGCCGGCTCCGCCTCCGCTCTTCCCTCCTCTCTCTCTTCCTCTTTTCTAAAATATACAACTAGGCACTAGCACCTAGAGGGACACTACTACAAAGTATATGATGTGGGAGTGGAGCTCTTCTTGTGTAGAATGTGTGTTGTGTGAGGGGAAAAAGTCCCCTTTTATATGTGGAGGAGAGGGGGCTCTTTGCAAATGCTCCTCCCCACTTGGAAAGTGCCAAACCGACCTTACAATGTCGGTTCCAGGTACAATGAACCTGGACGCACCCGAGAACCGACCTTCACACGTCGTCGTGGGCCATCTGGAGAAGACTGGGCCGGTTTGGCCTCCTAGCTGGCGCGGTCGCGCCCCTGGCGTGAGCGCGCCAGGGAGAGCTCGGCTGAGGCCCAAATTTTGCAGGCACGTGGGCCTCGTCACAAGATTTCCAACGCATATTCGTTTGCCCAAATTGGACTCCGGATGAGTGAGTTATGGCTTCTTTACCGAGGCCTACTCATGTAGTCCAAGATAGAGTTGGTCCGGGTTTTGGGCATTCTCTATTTTTGATCCAAATTGGTCTATTTTTATATTTAGCCCCGCAAAACAAGGGAAGCACCAAAACTCGTGGAAATTATTAGTTTAAAACCCTATTACTAAGTTTTGTGACTATTTTCATAACAAGTTGGTGGTGAAAAGCATGCAATAAGGAGCGCCAACAGTACCTTGCTTTGTCGAAGGAGAGGCATGTCAAGTAGTGGTGGGGTGCATTCAACACATGTTTGAGAAATCAAGAATGTTCAACTCATTCCTTAGCTTGCAAAACCTTCTTTCATCAAGTGGCTTGGTGAGTATATCGGCAAGTTGATCATCGGTGCCCACACTTTCAATGGAAATATCACCCTTTTGTTGATGATCTCTAATGAAGTGATGCCTTATGTCAATGTGCTTTGTTCTTCCATGTTGAACCGGGTTTTGTGTCATCTTGATTGCACTTTTATTATCACAAAACAATGGCACATTCTTGAAGTTGATGCCATAATCCTTCAAAGTTGACTTTATCCAAAGCAATTGTGCACAACAACTCCCCGCACTAACATATTCGGCTTCGGCGGTAGAGATTGCCACACTATTTTGTTTCTTTGAGGACCATGACACAAGTGACCTTCCAAGAAGTTGACATGTACCAATTGTGCTCTTTCTATTGATCTTGCAACCACCATAGTCAGAGTCCGAATATCCAATCAATTCAAACTTTGACCCCTTAGGATACCACAATCCAACATCTCTTGTTTGCTTCAAGTACCTCAATATTCTCTTTGCGGCCGTGAGATGACTCTCTCTAGGTGAGGCTTGATATCTAGCACACATGCAAACACTAAACATGACATCCGGTCTTGATGCGGTGACATAGAGTAGGCTTCCAATCAATGACCAATAATCCTTTTGATTCACTATATTGCCATCATGATCACTATCAAGATTCCCATTGGTGCCCATTGGAGTTGAGATTGGCTTTGCATCTTGCATCCCAAACTTCTTCAACATGTCCCTTATGTATTTCCCTTGACTCACAAATGTCCCATTCTTCAATTGCTTGACTTGAAGACCAAGGAAATAGCTAAGTTCACCAATCATGGACATCTCAAATTCTTTTGCCATCATTTCACCGAATTCTTCACAATATGCTTGATTGGTTGATCCAAAGATGATATCATCAACATAGATTTGCACAATGAAGAGATCATTACCAATCTTCTTGGTGAATAGAGTAGTATCAACCTTGCCCATAATGAACCCCTTAGAGTGAAGAAAAGTCTTCAATCTCTCATACCATGCTCTAGGTGCTTGCTTCAAGCCATACAAAGCTTTCTTCAACTTGTACACATGGTTAGACTTCTTCTCATCTTCAAAACCGGGAGGTTGCTTAACATATACTAGCTCATTGATGATCCCATTGAGAAATGCACTCTTGACATCCATTTGATATAACTTGATATTGTGGGCACATGCATAAGCCAATAGTATCCTTATTGCCTCCAATCTTGCCACGGAGCATATGTTTCATCATAGTCAAGACCTTCAACTTGAGTGTAGCCTTATGCAACTAGACTTGCTTTGTTTCTAATCACAACACCATCTTGATCTTGCTTGTTCTTGAAAACTCATTTGGTTCCAATGACATTGTGATTCTCCGGCCTCTCAACTAACTCCCACACATCATTTCTTGTGAAGTTGTTGAGCTTTTCTTGCATTGCAAATTGGCATCATCCAATGCTTCCTCAATTTTCTTTGCCTCTTTGGTTGACACAAATGATGCATATTCACATATCATTGCCACTCTTGATCTTGTTTGCACACCACTTCTAATATCACCAATAACACTATCAATTGGGTGATCTCTTGCAACATGTTGTGGTTGTAGCACTTGCACTTGATTGCTTGAGCTTGGTTGATCACTTGACTTGTCTTCATTGGATGAACTAGCACCATGATCTTGCACTTGAGCATTGCTAGCTTGCCTCAATGGAGAATTGAGCACTTCATTTTTATCATCTTGGACATCAATCACTTGCTTTGCTCTAATGTCCCCAATGTTCATGTTTTTTATAGCTTCAACCAATTGAGTTTCACCAACATCTTCTAGGTTCTCATCTTCATCTTGTGACCCATTGGTTTCATCAAATTGCACATCATGGACTCCTTCTAGAATGCCACTTGAGTTGTTCCATACTCTATAAGCCTTGCTTGTAGTTGAATAATCGAGTAGGAACCCTTCATCATATATCTCTTTTCAAACTTCCCCAATCTAGTGCCTGTTGACGGTCGTTAAGTGCCAATTTTTACCGTCAACTAGACATGAGAAAGGACTAAAATATGTTCACCAACTAGATATAGGGGTTATACTGATAGAATTCCACGAGTTTTGGTGAATGTCTGTTTCTGCAGGGTGTCAGCTGAAAATACCCAAGGAAGGCCCACATGTCAGGTTTACATAGAGATAATCGGGAACCGGTGAAAATTCTATAATCTGGAAGGTTCGAGAAGGCTCTGGACCAAACGGGAGCCCGAACCGGCTCGGTGGAGAGTCGGCCACCCCAACCCTAGAGTCGGCCGACTCGTGTCCTCAGCCAATCAGCGTCAGCCTCGCGGATCCCTGTTCCACCGCCTTTGAGGATGAATAATAATCGTCCATTTAGGTCGGTTTGATCCGAGGGCTGCGGTGCATCCTAGGGGGCTATATAAATAGGGCCCCTGGCCCCTGGAGGAGGCATCCCTTGAAACCATAATTCATTATTTCCAGAGAGGATCAGGTGAGGGGGGTCCCTTGAATGGATCTCCTCCCTAGAGCCTAGCATTCAAGATAGATAGAGAGAGTATAGGGTGGAGGTAGAGTTGGAGGAAGCCCGGCATGTCGGTGTCTCCTCTCCAGTTGTACCTGCGGGATCAAGTCTCCTAACCCGAGGCTTGGTTCTAGGATCATTCGCAATTCAACTTCGATACTAGTAAGTTCTTGTTATTATTGCTCTTTGGTTTACGAGTTTACTTTATTCGCTTCCGGTTGGGAATAGAGTAATCGTTCGTAGCGTAAGCGTGGTGCTTGGGCTAGGTTCACTCGTAGATGCTCCCTATCCGCCGGAACCATGGTAGTATCAAGGGAAGTGACAATCCCTTTGTTACCTTTGTAATCCACTTCCCGTCGTAGGTAAGGTAGGTCCAAAAGTGCTAGGTTAAGCATCCTCTCGTGGTGTCTTTTCTTAGGTGCTCCCATAGAGTAGTAGTTGCAAAGCTTGCCATAGGTTGGAAGGAGACTGTGGTAGTAATCCTCTCTATATCGCTCATTACCTTTTGTGTAGCTCAGGGGTTAAGTATAGACTTGGGTTAGTCAGATGCACGTTTTCTCCTAGCGGATAAATAAATAACAATACTCTGGAATATCTCCCGGGTGAAGTGCTCACCGATATCCGTGCGCTTGCGGATTATTTCTCTTTGATTCTTTCGTGTGCGTATCTAGTATCAACAAGCATTTCTGGCGCCGTTGCCGGGGAGAAAGACGGTCTGCTGAGATAACCTTAAGTCATGCTTAGCCTTGTATTATACTTTTATCTTTTTGTATTTTTCTTTTGCCTTTTCTTTTATATCCTTATGGATAACCTAAATTCCACGCCTATCCACTAATATCTTGCACCCATGAGCACATGCTTAGAGCCTCTAGAATCCATGATTTTCACATCTAGCTATGAGCTACGTCGATGTGTGGTTGCAATAGGTCAAAGCCAACCCTTTTATACAGCTAGAGTCCTATCTTCTAATCAAGAGGGTAATGTACCCAAGGTCCTATCCTCATCTGGAGAGGGTAATGAACCCCAAGTCCTATCCTCTGATCAAGTAGGCAATTTACTTTTGGCTACACTAAGGGAATCTTCCAATTTTCCTATAAACTTAGGTTTAGACCAAGCCTTACAAGACCATGTTCTTCTTCAACATTTTTATATGGGTCTTGATAATATCGCCTTTGGAGGAGTTTTCCTTTCTTTACCCTTTAGTGAAGTGAGGTTTGTCCTTATTATTAATGGACATACTCCTTGCACTAGCCTTCATGATAACATCCTAGAGGTAGAGAAGGAATCATCCCCCAAACTAGAAGAGGAAGTTTTCATAGCCACATTGCAAACATTTCAATCTCATGGTTTGGCTATCCATCCCAACCTAGAAGTACTCCAAAATCCTCCAAGGGAAGAAGTAATTCTACACCTGGAAATTCTTTCTAATGGCGATTCTGGGAGGAGCTTAAACTTCCCGCTTCATAAGAGATCTTTTAGTGCATACATTGCCAATCTTCTCAAGAAGAGGTCTCTTAGAAAGCGTCTCAAATCCAATCCCTTTGAAGGACGCTTAGAAAGACTCAAGGATGGCATATCAAGTGATGCCATGGAAGAAGAGTGTAGCCATCTAGAAGCCACTCTTATCTTCTCCCCTTCTATGCCCACATCAAATATAGAATACCAACCCACCTTTAAACCCATCCTTGACCCCTATGACTCGTTCTATGCTCTTTCTCCTAAACCTCCTGATGATCCTAGAAGTCCATCTAGATATCCCACGCATAGGAATCATCAAGACCATATAGAGGGTCACAAAGAGCAACATCCATGGCTAGAGAGCATTAAAGACCTATGTGCTATTGCCATTGAATGGATGGATAAGGCCTTAGATGAGATCATTTCGAGAGACGATCCAAGGGGAATTTTGGACATTTATGTCGAGTCACCCTTGGAAGTGGAAGATGATGGAGGCTTCAATGAGCAAAGTGGTTACTTTTTAAACACCCCATCAAAACCTTGCTCATATGAAAAATCTCCTGATTCACTTAGTCTCCCCAACATTACCCCACACGAGATCTTCAACCCCCTCATGCTCCTTGTTCCTAAAGATGTTGAAAGGGTGGTTGTAGATTCATATGTTTTCCATAAACATTGCAGATCTCGTCGTGTTGAATCTTGAGATAGTACACATAGACTGGTGTTGGAGGGGAAACCACTTCATCAATTCACATCTTGAAGGTTTCCCAAGGACAAGCTTAGTGTCCTAAAACAAGCACTGTTCAGACCATAACATAAGTGTTCACCTTTCCACCGCGTTGCCCTCTATTAAATGAGCATAGAGTTATAATTGTGAAAATATTCCTTCGGGTATTCGTGTCACTAACCTTTCCAGGTTCGAAGCAAAAAGATCGAAGGAATAACAAATGCAAGGTATGTCCAACCAATCATTATGCAACATTGAATTACATTTACCCAATCTTGATTTCCGCCGAATTCAAGCTTGGGGGATATGCTTTCATAAATAGATTCCTTGCCATGTTGCTACACTATCTTGGCTGTCCGTACCTTTAAGGCATGCTCAGTTTGCTAAACAATAATCATGCTCTACCATCACTGTTTGAGTAAATCTCTGTAGTGCTCTCATGCTGCCTTTGTTTGCTATAGTATGCTTTAGTTTGGAGGTGCTTCATAATGCATTATGGGTACTTCTAAAGGCTTTTAAATTAAGCGTGGTGCTTAGGTTAAATTGCCTTCCTTAATTAGATTAGACATGGAGTCTAGTTTGGTTATTGAATTAAAATTGTCTTTGTAGTAGATATTGGTATATTTTGTTGGACTAACCCCCGAGAAAAACTTCCAAATTCAAATTTGGGTAAGTCAAGAGATGAACTCACATAGGAGATGAAGCAAGGCATATGATGAACTCCAACAACTTCGCATAGAAGACATAGCTCATTCATTGACCAAGGAAGAGTTGAAAGAATTTATGGTGTACCTATTCATGGTGAAACTACCAAATCACCACTTCGACGGAACAAAGAAAGAGACAAGAGTGCCACAGAAGGATCTACATCAATAGCACTCACCCAAAGGAAGTGGATGAACAATGCAACAAGCTATGAGCAACCTTGAAGACATCATAGCATTGAGCCCAAAACTCGAGCTAAGACACCAATGAGAAGATGGGATCAACTCGCCTCATTTTGGCCAATCAAAGACCTGCTCTTGTGTTCTTGAAGACACCATCTTGCACGTCGGTAGTAAATACAAGCATGACATGATAAGCATGCATCCTTGTGTCAACCAATCACCATCTAGGGTTGACTATCGACCAAGCCCAAGAAGACCATGACTATGGTTGCAAGATGATGTCCCTAGGCCATTGGAGATGAAGCCTGCATACAAATATATATGAAGTCCCTTCCTTGATCGTAAAGACAGATGGCGTATCATTAACCGCAACTCTTCGCCATGCTGCTAGAAGACAAAGACCATCAAGGAAGAACTCAAGTCTACATCTCCAATAAACATCAATTCGTCAACCAAGACTCAGCAAAAATCAAGAATGGTTGACAAAAGAAGATCATGCAACTATCTGTCCTGTATTGGACAGACCAAAGGAAAGCAGAATGCAAAGGAGAGATCTTTGCTCAACGACCTAGAATCAAGATCCCTCTTCGACAGACTTAAGAACAAAGGATGGACAATGTCTAAGAACATGGAGTTATTACAACACACTTCGAGGGATGATTTAACACACACACTTGGCTTCCAGTGACGAGCAACAACAAGCTTGGGGGAGGAAGACTGTCGACTCCTCTAATGATGATCCAACAATGCTCTTCCTCTTCTCAAGCCCCCGTCGCTCTGGCACGCTGGTTTGCAATCCCTCCATTCGCAATTACTTCCTCTCTATAAGTTTGAGTGTTTTCTATAGATTTCATACACCAATCAAGCTTTAGACAAAATAAAATCAATCCTTAAGAGAAGAAGTAATATTGAGCAAACGTTCTATGCTAATTAAAATTTACGCCCCAACTTTTCTGTAGCATAAAATTTACCTCTATGACAAATCTACCCTTGTTATTATATTCCTTCGAGTATGTGTTGCCCACTAATCCTCTGTAGAGAAGAAATAATAAGTGGAGCACAAGGTCGACGGAGAGGCCCACTAGAAGCATTTACTCTTCATCCCAGGGTGCTCCAGTGATAAAGTTCTGAACCTGCAACATGCACACTAAACAAGATGCTGCTAGCATCACAATTAAAGGTTCACTTCAAACCGTTGGAGAAGGAAAGAACATGGATGACCCCTTCCTCAAGAGATATCAACTCAAGAGGTGCAGTTCTCAAGGTCTCTACCTTTGGGATCAAATGATACACCGAAGGAGTGAACATGACAAAAAGTCCTGTTCAGAGGACTTAAAACACCGAACCTTCGCCAAGGAGGTAACTTGGTAGTTACCCATATTTCCCATTTCAGCATTGCATAAGTTTTTCCTTTAGCATATTTACTTTTTGCATAATCAATCCTTGTTGCATATTTACTTTACTGCATCTGCATTAGAAAAGAAAATAATTTTGTCTTGCATTGCATCCAGAAAATACTAAGCCCCATGCGAATAATTTTGTGGTGCGACAGCCCACAAAGATATCCACTGTGGTGGCATAAAAATAAGTTTTCATCTTGGTTGCATTTTTCTGTCTACATACCATAAAATATAAAATTGCAAAAATATTAAGATCCTACTAAAAAGATTTTATGTTAAGAGGGTTCTAGACATCCAAGGCTTAGAGGTTTATCACTAACGCTTAATCAGTTCCACTAGCTTTGTTGTCTATTTGAGCTTCACAGAATTTAAAGGATCAAGAAGCGCTAACAGGCAGAAGGATGTCCTGTCCCTTGTCAAGTGTTATCTTCAACAATGATCCACAAGTCTTGTCTCTATAGCCATTATCCCTTACACTCCGAGGAGCAAGACGCCTTCACCGCGCCGGCAACACCAACGTACTACGTGAACATCCAGCTTGGGGGAGAGCACCCCTTGTATCCAGCTAAGTATCACTAGCTTATCTATCTATCTATTTGTTAAGTTTGCAAAAATAAAATAAAGGAGAGTATGTGAAAAGTCTCGCTGCTAAAATAAACCCTACGAAATAAGCTCTTATATGGAAATGATGAATAGTTGCTCTGTCGTAATTCCTTTCAAGTATCTAGTTTTCAACCTTGCACTCTCCCGAGTTTCGGACACAACCGTTTAGATTTGAGATTTACTCGAACCCGAAACTTGTGGGTAGCGAATGCTTGATCTAAGTCTAGGTAGTTGACGGATATGATATGGGAAAGTTTTGAGTCTGTCCATCTTGTTCCTAGAGATACTAGAGTTCGAGAATTTATTTGAAAATATTAAATTCCTGCATGATGAGTTCCTTTATGATGAGAGTTCAAAATTCCTACCATAGCCATATATTCATGCTTGCTAGATTAGGAAAACCCATCTATTTATATAGATCATATTGTAGTCTTGAGTGTAGTCTTTATAGGCATTGAGTGTGGTTATGATGTGGACCCATAAGGAACCAAATCATGCGCTTAAAGTCAATACTATGTGCTCTCCATCCATTGATCTATGCTACTTTTGTCCTCAGAAGCATGCACCCATTTTATAAATACTACATTCATTCTGTGCTACTTCTGTCCCTAGAAGTACCACCTACATATAGATCCACATCCACCATATATTGTGCTATCTCTACCATGGAGATACGCACCTATGCTGCTCCTACCTTGGGAGTACGCATTCCTCCACATATTGTGCTGTTTCTACCCTGGAGATACGCGCTTATGCTGCTTCTACCCTGGGAGTACGCATCCATCCATCCATCCACAAAATACATACGCCACTCATTTCACTTCATCCAGAAAAGGTTCTACTCCTATCCTGGGAGTGAACATCTAGAAATAATCATCGCCGTTCCATTTGCCTGCATAAAAGCTCCAGTCATTATCATTTCAAGTTATACACTCCCGTTGCTAAAGTTTTCAGAGGATTGGTTGCTCAAAAAAAAAGAAGAAAAAAAAAGAGAAAAGAGAAAAGAAAAAAGAAAGAGTAGCCAAGTCCTTCCTTTCAAGAAGTTTCGAGGTTTCCGAATAAAGGGAGTCATGTTATCCCCAAAGGAGCAAGTGTAGAAGTAGATGTTCGCCAAGTGATCACCCCTCATAATCATTTCCTTATCATCATCATCTTATCATTCATCCCATTTCCTCCTTCACATGCACATATGACTTTATTATTATTTTAGTTCCTGTTGGATCCATGGTGTAACTGTGCAATATATGCAAGTGAGTTTGAGTGTCTCCCCACCTATGAGCTCCACATAAGCCTATTAGACATTAGGGTGAGAGAGAGAAGGCACTTTCCACTATGCCTTAGTTCCACAAATGCCACATATTCCGAGAGAAGAGAGAAGGCATACGCTACACACATGCCTTGGAGAGGATCCAGAAATACCACAAATGAGAGACTTGAAAGAGTCATACAAGGAAACTCTGAGTTTTATTTGAAAATCTTGCAAAAACTCCGGAATAATAGTTGATCAAAGAGCAAGAAACATAGCGCTTGAATTGACCGTTCTGTCTTTCTACTGCTCAAGACCCAAGTGACGGCTACAAGCTCCATGGTGAAAGGTAATATGAGTAAGTTTTGAGTTAGAATAGTTCACACTAATCCGGAGGAGAGTTCTTGTTTGAACGCATGTGTACTTTTGAGGCGTGAAAACATTGTAGCAACTCCTGATCCATCACTGAGTTTATCTTTGCTCAGAGACGAGCAAAAGGTAACCTTGGGGGAGTTGTTGACGGTCGTTAAGTGCCAATTTTTACCGTCAACTAGACATGAGAAAGGACTAAAATATGTTCACCAACTAGATATAGGGGTTATACCGACAGAATTCCACGAGTTTTGGTGAATGTCTCTTTTCGGGGTGTCGGCTAAAAATACCCAAGGAAGGCCCACATGTCGATTTACATAGAGATAATCGGAACCGGTGAAAATTCTATAACTGGAAGGTTCGAGAAGGCTCGGACCAAACGGGAGCCCAAACCGGCTCGGTGGAGAGTCGGCCGCCCCAACCCAAGAGTCGGCCGACTCGTGACCTCAGCTAATCAGCGTCAGCCTCGCGGATCCCTGTTCCACCGCCTTTGAGGATGAATAATAATCGTCCATTTAGGTCGGTTTGATCCGAGGGCTGCGGTGCATCCTAGGGGCTATATAAACAGGGCCCCTGGCCCCTGGAGGAGGCATCCCTTGAAACCCTAATTCATTATTTCCAGAGAGGATCAGGTGAGGGGGTCCCTTGAATGGATCTCCTCCCTAGAGCCTAGCATTCAAGATAGATAGAGAGAGTATAGGGTGGAGGTAGAGTTGGAGGAAGCCCGGCATGTCGGTGTCTCCTCTCCGGTTGTACCGCGGGATCAAGTCTCCTAACCCGAGGCTTGGTTCTAGGATCATTCTGCAATTCAACTTCTGATACTAGTAAGTTCTTGTTATTATTGCTCTTTGGTTTACGAGTTTACTTTATTCGCTTTCGGTTGGGAATAGAGTAATCGTTCGTAGCGTAAGCGTGGTGCTTGGGCTAGGTTCACTCGTAGATGCTCCCTATCTGGCCGGTACCATGGTAGTATCGAGGGAAGTGACAATCCCTTTGTTACCTTTGTAATCCACTTCCCGTCGTAGGTAAGGTAGGTCCAAAAGTGCTAGGTTAAGCATCCTCTCGTGGTGTCTTTTCTTAGGTGCTCCCATAGAGTAGTAGTTGCAAAGCTTGCCATAGGTTGGAAGGAGACTGTGGTAGTAATCCTCTCTATATCGCTCATTACCTTGTGTGTAGCTCGGGGTTAAGTATAGACTTGGGTTAGTCGATGCACGTTTTCTCCTAACGGATAAATAAATAACGATACTGGAATATCTCCTGGTGAAGTGCTCACCGATATCCGTGCGCTTGTGGATTATTTCTCTTTGATTCTTTCGTGTGCATATCTAGTATCAACAGTGCCCTTCCTCAAGATGTAGCATTTGCAACCAAACACTCTAAAATAGCCAATTGTTGACGGCAATTATACCCTGTTTTTACCCCATGAAAAGCCATCAACAATGGTCGAGTTCGGAGCTAACACCATGCCATTGAGTAGTGACATAGGTACAATTGACTTGGTTCCGGATGTACGTGTCATTATTTGGGTGCGAGTGCAAACGGACACTTTTCGGTGTTCGGAAGCTTAAATGAAGAAAATGTGAAAAAACTCCAAATGAGCCGGAAACACACTCCATGACACGTGGGGACACTAGTGCAACAAGGTCAGTGGGCCCACTGACTAGACACTGGTCGGCCGACCAGGTCCTGGTGGGTCCCACCTGCCGGACCGGTCCCATCGACCTTGGGATCCTTCTAGAAGGTGACACATGTCACCAGGGGATTGGACCCCTGGTCGGCCGACCTGGCAAGTGGGCCAACCAAAGGTCGGTTGGCCTCCCACCGACCTGCTGAAGCCTCCCGGAGCTGACACGTGGCAAATGGGTGAAAAACATCGGTCGGCCGACCGGGTGTTTGGGCCCATCTTTGGTCGGTTGTCCCAAACCGACCTCAGGAGCACATCCTGGCCCTCCATTCAAGTCGGTTGTGAAGTCAGTTGATCCAAGGGATAAGGTGGAGAGGCACACGGATCGCTGACGTGGCGGTGGAGCGGCCCCTACTCCACCTCCCACCTATAAATACCCCCTCTCCCTCACTTGTAACACCTACACACCTACACATATTATACTCCTCATTATCAGTAGTAGTGTCCCTCTGGAGGAGTTACTCCTCCAGTTGTAGAGAGGCGATGTTCGGGAGGAGATCCGGGCGTGTCGGAGTCTCTCCCGCCTTCTTCCTCTCCAGTCTTGTAAGTTCACTCGGGTGCGAATCTTTAATTGAGCATTCAGTTATTTTATTAAAGTCTTTACTTTGTTCCTTGCTTACTACTTAGTATTTATTATTCGCATTTACTTACTACTTAGTATATACTAGTGTGAGTGCTTTACTTTGTGCACGGGGTAGAGTAGTGATTGATAGTGTAGACGTGGGGTCTAGGCTATTGATTACCCCGGTCTCGCATTCGCCAACGGATCGCGGTGGTAGCCGGCAGTGGTGACAGCCCCTGTCCGGCCTACGTATTCCACCACGTTAGTTACGCTTCCGTAGGACCTAGGAGTGGGCTGGCTCGCTCTCTTGAGTGGGGTGGTCCCGTGCGCCCGAAGTAGAGGCTTTAGTGATCGCTCTTTGCTCGCTTATCTATAGAACCTTAGTTTCACTTCCAAGGACCTATCTATCTTTCCTTCACCAACCTTGGACTACCCGGCTTTAGATTAGAACACTTCATGTTCCCCGTGGATAAATACGATACCTTGGAATACTCCCGGGTGAAAGCTACAATGGTACTTCGTGCGCTTGCGATGTTATTTGCATATGCTAAGATTTGCCAACAAGCTTTCTGGCGCCGTTGCCGGGGAACGATAGTTGTTCTTGATCTAGAACCTAGTGGTCCAGTAGTTCATCAATCCATTAATCCATCCTTTACCCCTTCCATCATTCATACCACAAGCCAACACCCTTCTTCCAGTAGCAATAGGAAGTTGTCTTGCTCAAAGAGCAAGTATGGCGTGTGTCACTACCCACTAGCATACCTTGCTGTGGGAGTGACTATGCCCCACAAGGACCACTAACATGTGGGAGGACTAATGCTAACACTAATCTTTGTTTCCCTAGTGTGTCCTTGTGTTGTCTCACCTTTTGCAGCTAAGAGAAGAAGTTGTTCCACCCAATAATTGCCTGGTGCACCTCCACTGAGAGTAAGAGAGTCCCAGAGCAGCCTCATATCCAGCCCTCTTGAACTGCACAGGCAAGAAGCCAAAGTGTTGCAGGAACAAGCAGGCCCTGCAGGTGAAAGTGTAGAAGGAGACGATGAGGGAGAGTCGCCATCAAAAGATGGACATGGACAGCCTCATCGACAACATTAAGCTTGGCTCAACAAAACGCCCAACTTCTACAACTATACAAGATGAGCGAAAGCCAAGCTTGGGGGAGATCCTCTCCCCCACTAAGGTAAGTTTATCCAAGGTATGTCCTCTATCTTGCATTTTCTTTTATTTATTTTATTACTTTATAAATAAAATAAAAATTTGATTATAATAAAAAGGCTTATCTATAGCAAGCTTCGTGAGTGCTCTTCTTCCTATGGAAATGATTGCTAAATTGCTAGTTAATGTTTCTCTAATGCCTGTTTACAACTTAGCACTTCTCTAAGTATGGATTACTTGGCACTCTTAACCGTCATGAACTTGATCACTTGGTGGGTTGCAAGTGCTAAAATAAAGTCTAAGTTGTTGTGAGATATGAGATAGTTAAGATAAGAGCTCTATATTATTGTTCTATGCACGCATGATTGCCGAGAGAATTTATTTTAAAAAATAAATGAAAAACTTAATTGTTCCTCAATGGTATTGAATTTCCTACCACGGCCAATTATATATACCTTGATATATCCAAAAGCCTTCTATATAAGCTACTTGCTTGCATTGAGTTTGGTTAAGACTTGTAGAACCTTTGTTAGAGGTTTGTCATGGCCCTAAGATCAAGATCCCCAAATCACCAAATATGCTGCTTCTAATCCAGAAGTACGCAACCATGCTGCTCCTACCCTGGGAGTACGCATCTTATCACCATCATTTATGCTACTCTTATCCTGGGAGTACGCATCTCATCATTCATCATTATGCTACTCCTACCCTGGGAGCACGCATCATCATCCATACCGCCATTATTGTGCTGCTTCTGCACTGGAAGTACGCACCTTCACCGTTTCCATCATATAGGTTGCTCCATGTTCCAAAGTTAGAAATCTTCTCTCAAAGTTATCATTTGTTAGGTGAGACACATCCCAAAAAGGCTAGGCATCTATTCCTTAAAAAAAAAAGAGAGAGAAAAAAAAAGAGAAGAGAAAAAAAGAAAAAAAAAAAGAGAGCTAGCCTTGTCTCAATAGAAGTAGAGAGAGAGATAGAATCAAATAAAGGAGCAACCTCATCCACCATACATCCACTTTCTTCCATTACCTTACCATCCATTACAATCCTTCACTCCATTCATTCCATTTTACATCTTGATCTGGTGGTATGATGAGTCTCTTCTGTGGTCCAAGATCTTGTTCTTTCTTAACTAAGACAACATATGCATTGCTAGTATGCTATTCCTTGACATACCTACTTAAGCTCCACATAAAGTCTTATTAGAGGTAGGATGTTTTTGAAAGGCAAACACATGATGTGCCTTGGTGAGGATTCATACACCCCTTGAGTGACTTGAGAGAAACCATTTGAGGAACATTAAGATTTCTTTTGAAAGGCTTATCAAAAACATCTTCCATGAAACTTGCTAAAAGAATGAGAAAAGTAGATGCTCTAGTCAAAGCTGTTCTGTCTTCCAACATCCCAAGACTAAGTTAATGCCATAAGCCCCATGAGTGCTAGAGTAATATTGGTGTGTTAGTATTGCTAATTTTTCCATTCAAAGAGAAGTTATTTGTTGTGCACTTAGTATTATTGAGATATTAACTTAGTGGTAACACATGATCCACTGATGCTAAGTCTTATTGTTTGCTCGGGACGAGCAAAGGTTAAGCTTGGGGGATCTTGTTGACGGCAATTATACCCTGTTTTTACCCCATGAAAAGCCATCAACAATGGTCGAGTTCGGAGCTAACACCATGCCATTGAGTAGTGACATAGGTACAATTGACTTGGTTCCGATGTACGTGTCATTATTTGGGTGCGGGTGCAAACGGACACTTTTCGGTGTTCGAAGCTTAAATGAAGAAAATGTGACAAAACTCCAAATGAGCCGGAAACACACTCCATGACACGTGGGGACACCGGTGCAACAAGGCTGGTGGGCCCACTCGACCCGACACCGGGTCGGCCGACCAGTCCCGTGGGTCCCACCTGCCGGACCGGTCCCACCGACCTTGGGATGCTTCTAGAAGGTGACACATGTTACCAGGGGATTGGACCCCTGGTCGGCCGACCTGGCAAGTGGGCCAACCAAAGGTCGGTTGGCCTCCCACCGACCTGCTGAAGCCTCCCGGAGCTGACACGTGGCAAATGGGTGAAAAACACCGGTCGGCCGACCGGGTGTTTGGGCCCATCTTTGGTCGGTTGTCCCAAACCGACCTCAGGAGCACATCCTGGCCCTCCATTCAAGTCGGTTGTGAAGTCGGTTGATCCAAGGGATAAGGTGGAGAGGCACACGGATCGCTGACGTGGCGGTGGAGTAGCCCCTACTCCACCTCCCACATATAAATCCCCCTTCTCCCTCACTTGTAACACCTACACACCTACACACCTACACATATTATACTCCTCATTATCAGTAGTAGTGTCCCTCTGGAGGAGTTACTCCTCTAGTTGTAGAGAGGCGATGTTCGGGAGGAGATCCGGGCGTGTCGGATTCTCTCCCCGCCTTCTTCCTCTCCGTCTTGTAAGTTCAAATCGAGTGCGAATCTTTAATTGAGCATTCAGTTATTTTATTAAAGTCTTTACTTTGTTCCTTGCTTACTACTTAGTATTTATTATTCGCATTTACTTACCGCTTAGTATATACTAGTGTGAGTGCTTTACTTTGTGCACGGGGTAGAGTAGTGATTGATAGTGTAGACGTGGGGTCTAGGCTATTGATTACCCCGGGTCCGCATTCGTTCAACGGATCGCAGTGGTAGCCGGCGGGTGGTGACGGCCACTGTCCGGCCTACGTATTCCACCACGTTAGTTCCGCTTCTCAGGGACCTAGGAGTGGGCCGGCTGCTCTCTTGAGTGGGGTGGTCCCAGCGCCCGAAGTAGAGGCTTTAGTGATCGCTCTTTGCTCGCTTATCTATAGAACCTTAGTTTCACTTCCAAGGACCTATCTATCTTTCCTTCACCAACCTTGGACTACCTGGCTTTAGATTAGAACACTTCACGTTCCCTGTGGATAAATACGATACCTTGGAATACTCCCCGGTGAAAGCTACAATGGTACTTCGTGCGCTTGCGATGTTATTTGCATATGCTAAGATTTGCCAACACCAATGTTGGGCTTTCTTCCATGAAGTAACTCATATGGGGTCTTCTCTAGCAAAGTATGACAATAGAGCCTATTGATGTAGTAGCATGCCGTGTTGATTGCTTCATCCTAAAATGATTGACTAACATTGTACTCATGAAGCATTGATCTAGCCATATCAAGCAATGTTCTATTCTTCCTTTCAACTAGGTCTTTTGATTATGGAGTGTATTTGACCAATGCCAGAGTGATCACACAATTCTTCCATTCTTGTATTCTTGAATTCACTCCCATTGTCACTTCTCAATTTCTTGATTCTCATGTCAAACTCATTGTGAACTCTAGTGAGAAAGGTCTTGAAGGTGTCATACACTTCACTCTTGTCACTAAGAAAGAATACCCATGTGAATCTTGTGAAGTCATCCACTATGACAAACCCATACTTGTTGCCACCAATACTTGTGTATATAGTTGGGCCAAATAAATCCATGTGCAACAACTCAAATGCCTTGCATGTGCTCATTATACTCTTCTTTGGATGTGAGCTTCCAACTTGCTTCCTGGCTTGACATGCACTACACAACTTGTCAAATACAACATTTTTCAAGCCTTCAACAAGATTGTGTTGTGTGAGCTTCTTCAATTGTTTCATGCCAACATGCCCAAGCCTTATATGCCAAAGCCAACCCAAACTTGATTTTGATATCAAACATGTTGTCAAAGAAGCTTCACTAGTGTTGAAGTCAACAAGATAGAGATTCTCATATCTAAAGCCTTTGAACACCAAGTTGGAGCCATCAAGAGAAACTACCTCAACATCATTTGCCCCAAAGATGCACTTGTATCCTAGATCACAAATTTGTGCCACCGAGAGAAGATTGAAATCCAAACTTTCAACTAGCAACACATTGGAGACACTCATGTCATTTGATATTGCAATCTTGCCCAAGCCAACAACCTTACCTTTCTTGTTATTGCCAAATGTGATTGCCTCAATGCCACTATCATTCTTCTCAATTGAATCAAACATTCTTGATGTGCCGGTCATGTGTTGAGAACACCCACTATCAATGATTCAATGCCTTCCTCCGGCTTTATAGTTCACCTGCAAGCAAATCAATGAAGCTTAGGTACCCATTTTTGCTTGGGTCCTTGTAGGTTAGTAGCTAAACTCTTTGGTACCCAAATAGCCTTCTTCATTGGGCCAACAATGGGTGTACCAACAAACTTAGCTTGCACACCTTTCACACCCTTGGTAAGCACATAACAAGAATCAAAAGGTATAGCATTGTCAAGTTTTTTGTTTTGTTGCTTCTTGTTGCAATTTTGCTCTAAGTGCCCAACTTGCTTGCATCTATAGCAAAACCGACCATTGCTCTTCACAAAGCTAGGCTTTGGAGTTGCAAAGGCTGACTTGCCCTTCTTGGGGGTATAGCCCAATCCCTCTTTGTTAAGAGAGAACCTTTGGCTACCAAAGCACTTTTGCAAGCGGGCCTCACCACCATAAGCTTTGCCTAAGGCATGAGCGAGCTCATCCACCTCCTTTTTGAGGGTCTCATTCTCAACCATTAGTGTAGCATCACAAGTGAAGCCATCACTAGTAGTAGAGATAGAGTCGGTGGTGGTGGTGGATGATGTGCTACAAGAAGGGTTAGCATTTGTCATGATGATAGGTTGATAAAATTAATCCTCAATGATGTCACAAGTAAGACCTATATCACATGATGCAACCACCACTTTCTTTGCTTGTTGCTCAAGAAGAAGTGAATGAGCCTTTTCAAGCTTAGAATGAGCATCACCAAGTTTCTCATGGTCTTCCACTAGACACTCATGAGTGGTCATAAGCTCATCTAGGGCTTTCTCAAGTATTTCTACTTTCATTGAAAGCTTCTTGCACTCCTTTTCCTTGGCAATAGCTATATCTCTAGTTTCTTACATCAAGTCATATAATTGATCCTTAGAAGGTTCATCATCATCATCAACATTATCAACATCGTGAGCATATTCCATCTCACTATCATCATCACTATCATCATATTGTACCTTGGTTTCTTTGGCCATGAAGCACGATGGTGATGAAGAAAATAATGAAGACTTCTTGTTGATGGCGATGGAAGCCAATGCCTTGTTACATGAATCTTCATCTTCATCATCATTGTCACTGTCCCAAGTGACCACAAATGCACCATTCTTGCCCTTCTTGAGTGTCATCTTGGCCTCATGCTTCTTCTTCTCGAACTTGCCCTTGTTGTAGTTTTTCTTCTTCTCATATGGGCATTCGGCTTGTAGATGCTCGGTGCTATCACAATTGAAGCACTTTCTTGGTTGCTCTTGCTTCTTAAAGTTATTTCTCTTGAAGCCTCCTCTCTTGATGAACATGTGTCCCATCTTCTTCACTACAAGAGCTAGTGCCTCATCATCAATCTCAAAGTCACCATCTTCCTCATTGTTTTCTTCTTCTTCAAAGATTGGTGCTTTGCCCTTGGAGGATGTGGCTTGGAATGCCACGGTCTTCTTCTTCTCCTCCTCTTCCACCTTCTCATCATCTTGATCAAATTTGTCATATGTCAAGACTTCACCAAGCAAATCATTTGGCTTCTTATCTTCAAGCCCATCTCTTTGTAGCATTAGCTTCAACATCTTGAAGCTCTTTGGCAAGCATATCAAGAACTTGTGATAAAAATCTTCATCTTTTGTCTTGTGCCCCAAACTCTTGAGATCATTCACAATCACTTGCAAGCGATGAAACATTTCAATGATTGTTTCATCCTCTTTCTTTTTGAAGTTCTCGAACTCACTCTTGAGCCCATATAGCTTGGCACTCTTCACAACCTTGGTGCCCTCATAAGTCTCACCCAACCTTGTCCACACTTCACTAGCAAGCTCCAAATCCTTGATCCCCTCAAACACCTTTGTATCAATGCCATTGTATAGGGTGTTGAGAGCCATTCTATTGCATGTGATGTTGGCTCTATCTTCATCGGTGAGGTGATCATGATCAAGTAGAGCATAGTCATGCAAAGTGACTTGCAAGACTCTCTCTTGAATTGAACCAAGATACATGATCATCTTTCTCTTCCAATGATCAAAAGAACTAACTCCATCAAACATAGGCGGTTTGCCCCCAACATGGTTGAACACAATTTGAGCCATCTTAACACCGTAGGATGTTAAGCCTTGCACTAAAACGGTGACCTCGGCTCCGATACCACTTGTAAGGTCCTAGATGGCTAGGGGGTGAATAGCCTATAAAAATTTCTACAAACTCACTAAGCAAACTTCGTTAGATACACAAACGGCGGAAAGCAAGTTATGCTTAGCCTACTAGGTGTTGCAAGCCTCCTATCCAAACAATTCTAATAGGTGATCACTAGTACACACAAGAGCTACCTCTAGTGATCAAGAGTTCTACCCACGGGATTTAGTCTACACAAGAAGTGGTTCCCGACCGACCACACAAGCAATTCTACCCACGGGATTTAGTCTACACAAGAAGTGGTTCCCGACCGACCACACAAGCAATTCTACTTTGCAAGAATGTACTCAAAGTAATGCAAGAGGGATAGAGACTTGTTATATCGACGCGTCGAGTTGAGGTTCCCAATCACCAATAGGATGAACAAACAATCATAATCGGCAACACACAAAGGATGATGACCAATCACCGGGAGACAAGATGAACACAATGATTTATCCCCGGATGTTCACTTGGGCACCGCCAAGCTACGTCACCCGTTGTGTCGACCAACACCTAGATGGTCTTTTGGTGTGACCCTCAAGCCACTTGCCCCGCAAGGCACTTCCCTGCAAGGAAACCACAAGGCGCCACTCTCAAGTGAGGTACTCAACGACACGCGCAATCCAATAGAGTTACTCTTCACGATCCCCGCGAGGTGAGCACAAGAACCTCTCACAAATCAATCGGAGGTGGCCAAGAACAATCACCTTCTCTTGCCAACGCCTCCAACAATCTCCAAGCTGGCTAGGAGCGGTACTCTCCAAGAGTAACAAGAAATCCACCGGCGAAACCACCCACAAGTGCCACTAGATGCCCTCAAGCAATGCAATGCACTAGGTGATTCACTCAATCTCTCTTAGGATGATCAACCAAGCAAGGGAGAAGAGTGGGAGAGTGTTTCTTAGCTCAAAGAATGAACAAGGGATGAGAAATAGCCAAGAGACCTCCCCAAGGGCCGGCCATCTTCTATTTATAAGCCCACAAGAAAATGTGGCCGTTACCCCCGGGTCGGTCAACGACTAACGCCGGATGCGTCCGGCGCCTCTTCGCGCCCGCTCAGCAGTCGACCGTTGGCCGAGCCAACGTTCAAAAATCTCCGCGTCCGGCCAGCGTCCGGCGATCCAGAGCCGCGTCCGGCGGCCCGTGACCGGAGGTTCCACCGCGCCGAGGAACTTTCTGTTCCGCGTCCGACGCGCGCCGGACACGGCAACTCAGCGTCCGCCGCCTTCTGTCAATAGACCAGCACCACGCCGAGGCCCATCACGCGCCGGACGCGTTCGGCCCAACTGAGCCAGCGTCCGGTCCGCGCGTCCGGGGTTCGCGAGCCACCAGACTGCCTCTGGGTAGCGTCCGGCGCGCAATAGACGCGTGTCGTCGATTTAAGTCACGCCACTTGCCTTCATGCACCAACCTCTACTTGTCGATCACTCTCTTGAACACAAGGGTTGGTTTATCTCTCGAGATACAAGGCAATGGCTTTGCTCACTAGGTTCTACATGCAATGCACTTCATGAAACCACCTAGTGGCACCCATGCGTCGAATAGCCGATAAGACTTCCCCTCTTAATAGTGTGGCTATCGATCCTAAACCACTCACACCCTCTATGGTGTCTTGAGTGCACAACAAAATGGCCCTATCGGTTATACCTTTGCCTTGAGCCCATTTTGTTCCTCCAAATGATATGAACGCTTCACACCATCATGTGACCGTCTCGATCCATCGACCTTGACTTCACTTGCCCTTCACCGTGCATCGGTCCATCGGCGCCTAGTCTTGCCCGAGCTTCATCATCGCATGGTCCTTCACTCCAAGCCTTGACTAGCCCTTCACCTACAACACCGGTCCATGGAGCCAAGCATCGTCTTGATCTTCATCTTTGATCACATGACACGTGTCATGCTTCATATGCATTAAGCTCATCATGTGGACAACCTTTCTCTAAATCAACCACTTTAGATAAACAAGGTTAGTCCTAGGTTTCATCAATTAGCCAAAACCAAACTAGGGACTTTCACCAGCCCAATCTCACGAGAGCTGCGGTGCCGCTGTGTATTGGTGGATATAGGTTCAGAGATTTTCTCGACCTTAATGAAAAGGTCTTCTTCTCAAGCACAATTGTCAGGGTATGTCTTCCTCCCGTGGGTCGAGTTTTTTTTTGTTCTCCTACGGTAGTATTTTGAAAAGAACCTCATATGTGTTTTCATAAATATGTATACGATGATGAAGTGTTCAAGGTGTAGGAATCAATCAAGTTTATGATTTCAGGAATCAAGATGCGTACCGTGTTGATCATCCATGTGCATGGCTGCACGCATGCCTAGCTTGATTATCGTGTGACGACTGGTGTCGCCGGATGGCATGCGATTTGTCCTATGTGACCTGCCCCTCTAATCTTTTTCGCGACCGGGACTTCACCCGTTTTTCATTAAGAGGGAGCGAAAAACCGCACAAACAAGTTACACGAGCCGGTTTGAAGTCCTCGGCGAGCCGCCTTGAACCAAAAACCGGCTAAAACACACTTAACCCAAACTACTGGATCTAGAGTTTAAGGATTACATAGCAACATTGTTTCGCGACAAAAGAAGGAGCAGCTCTTTAACCGGCACCAAACCAACCGCTGCCCAGTCCATTGCTTCTTGAATTGCCACCTGCGACGACTCCGAGCCGACCGGGACGATCTTTGGAAGACCCTCTAATCGCCCGCCATGCGACGAGCTAGTGCTGCCTGCAATACATGCCTCTATCTCGGAGCCGTCGCCAAGAACTCATGACAATCTGGAGCCGTCGCCATGAACCCATGACTTCCACGGTTTCGAATACAAGATGACGAAACATGTTACATGTGACGCTGGAGTGAGCGATTAGAACTAACTGTTAGTCCTAGCTAAAATTTTGTGCTCCTTCTAAATACATACAAATAAAGAAAAAAAGTAGGAAATATCATTTTATTGCACATACTATTCATTTTTCTTATTGTTTAGAAACATGAATATGAATTCTTCTTGATGTAATTTAAATTATTGGCACAAAGTTGGTACATGAGAATGGAGTGGAAATAAGTTAGCAAAAATATTGCGAACTGTTTTTGCCTTGTGGTTGAATATGCTAAGGGGTTCAACTATAAGGGGGTTAAATAAATGATATGCTACTTTTTGTTTGTCATTGAATTGAAGTCATTCGAATTTCAACATATACGAGATGCTACCGGACCGGCCCATATTATAGAATAGAACTGTCAGTCTTCCCGAACATTAAATGGGCTATGGGCCCAACTTCAACTGTTATTACTAGCCCATAATGAATAGAACTGTTGGACTTCTTAAACTTTAAATGGGCTATAAGCTTAGCTTGAACTATTGTTTGGGCTTCCTCTACTTTTATTTTTAAATAAAATAGAAAAAAATAATGAATCTACACACACATAACATCCGGTCATGATGTGGTGTTAAAAATACGAATTGTTGGGGGCTGACCGGGACGTTGGCACCCTGCCCCCACCAATCGGCCCATCCGAATGACTACGGCCAATATTATCCAAGTCATATTCGGGTAATATGACATTCGGGTGATTGACATTCGGTTAATGTCACATTCGGTTAAGTGACATTCGGGTGATATGACATTCGGGCGATTGACATTCGGTTAATGTCACATTCGGTTAAGTGACATTCGGGTGATATGACATTCGGATGATTGGCATTCTCGTTGATTGACATTCGGGTACTATGACATTTGGGCGATTATCTCGTCGGTGGAGGTGAAGCACATTCGGCCGCTGTGGTGAAGCACATTCGGGCTTCTTGTGGTGAAGCATATTCAGTGGCTTGTGGTGAAGCATATTCGGCCGTTATGATGAAGCATAAAGGCAGATGACAAGATGGTAGGGAACGCGCCGGCTGGAGCCAGGTGGTGGGACTCACCTGATCATTGGTGTGGAGACCAGAAGCACCAAGGGCTCAAAGACGGCGCCGCCCTCGTTGCCAGGAGAATATTCTCAGAATAAATGGTAGTTGGAAGGGTAAACTCGTCATGTAAAAAAATCATGAGCGTGTATAAATAGCGCCCCAAGGGGGATTGTAAAAGAGGGAGGACCCGAGCGTTTTAGCCGGGATCCGATTAATACATTCGTAGTGTACATTCGTATCATATCCTTTCATGTTTTTCGTATTCGGTTTGTTGGTTTCGGCCTAGGGGGCAGCACCCTTACGGTTAGAAACAACATTGGCGCCCACCGTTTCGGGTCGAATTTTCTCCACGACCAGAAATAGCAAAGTCATCTTCGCCCTATGTCGGAGCCGACATTTGCCAAAATGACAACAGCTTGTGCCAAGCAAAGACTTCGTCTCAAAGCCAGTTTCCATACCATTCGGTAGCGCCGAGTCACCTTCGGCGAGGCATTCGGCAAAGAACCAAAAAGGTGATACCACTTCGGTGACTACGAAATGAGATAAGTATCATTTTCGGTTTGCGTTCAAACTAAAGTGTGCTTTCGACAACATATGTACATTCGCTAGAATGTAGAATTTCTATTCGAAAATTCACTTTTCATCTACAAGCTTACATTTCGGTTCTATTTGCCCGAAACAGCCGGGCATCCGAGCATTTTCGGCTCTCGAGCGGGACGCCCCGTAAAAAAATAATAATAATTAATTTATTAATCAAGCTTTAGCATCTTCAAAGCGGCAAGAAATGTTCAAAAATTTTCATCCAATATTAATTTCGTTTACTTAATCCGTTCCTCATCATATTTAATATTATCATTTCGACACCGAAAAGCAACCAAAGTATGTCTCTCTCCTCGGTGTTCGGTTTGGCTATAGCATGATTGTTTTTAATAAATTAAAAAGGTCACAATAACCGAAGTGTCCATGCAGCTCATTCTCGGGACAAAGTAGTCGGTATTTGCGTACGAGAATTCCATCGGTTTTTTCGTACCCGGTCGAAGAGTCCAAAGAACGTCTTGATCTTTTTTCACGCTATGTACTTTTTTATTTTATATTAACAAGTTAGTCAATTTTTATTTCTTCTTGTTTGATATACTTCACAAACATCATTTTACGAGAGCGAGATCGGGCAAGTTCGGAAGAGCAAGCATTCGGCTGGTACACGTGTATATTCGTTGCTGTAACCGACAGACCGAATTACTATGCTGTCAGCAACTTTTCGAAGGAAGCAAACACGAATTGCCTGCTCCAGCTTGAGTGCTTATTATCCACACCTGCATGAAATTCTTTTTTCTATGAGGTCAACAAGTGCAAGCATTTTCGGCACCAAGAACGCAAACAGTTCGCACATTCCTGTCCACCGCATCCGATGTACCTGCACGCACAAGACTCCAAACAGATTCGGGTCCCCACTCGGTGCTTTCATCTCCCGAATGGTAACCCTCATCGCCTGTCAGCCCGATGCCATAATTGACGCTGGCACACCGAGAACCGCATTCGGTCTCGGCGTGCAAGCTTCGGTTAGGAACTGAGCCCGGCACATAGTCACCGCGAACCCAATCCAGGGGGTGTGAACCGAATGTCGTCTTCGGTTTGTACAGTCATTCTACGGCGACCCGCTGGCCACCAGGTGTCAGGGTCGCGGGACCGAACGTGATCAAGATAAGCCGAATGTTCACATTCAGTTTTTCCCTGCCTCCCTTCGGCGCCTAGTGGCCGCACGACTGGCTTGCCAGGCACCGGAGCGCCCGCCTCGGAACCGAATCCTCCGGTTCGGCTTGATGGCTGGCTGATTCGGCGCTCTTCACGACCGCATCAGCCAGAGTGTGCGCCAGGTTCCTACTATAGTGATTGTTGATGTCTATTAAGTGCAACTGAATAAAGAAGGTTCCGCAAGCGCACAGAATATATCATCGTAGCATTTTAACCGGGAGTAATCCAGGTATCGTTATTTATATTTTTACCACCGGGAAGGGAATGCACTTGGATAATGAGTGATGAGCAATGCACATGCTATAATGGAGAGCTTAACCTTGTCCGTATCGATCATCTCATACGGGTAAGTGTCACATAAAATATAAGAATGAATGATAAATGACATAAGATAAATGAGAGCATTTAGCCACATAAAATAATAGTAATAAGCCATCTCAACTTAGCACTCTAAGCTTATAACACTAGCATGGACTAGGACGATCTAGGGTATAATCCTATGTTATTCTAACTATAAAGTCAAAGCATACAATGATTAGTGCAAGAACATCTAGCAATCATGGCGGGAAAAGGTTACATCTATGCATAGTGATATTACCCCGAGAAGACAAGAGACATAGCAATGACTTCAATGTAATAGGTTCCGCTAGACCTATACTCGGGAGAAGGGCTACAAAGGACTCAACAGACCAAGCACTCCCACGATCTACCTCACGATCCGGAATATAGGGTGCAATCGCGAGATAAATACGGTATAGGCACCATGCCTACACAATATCTACCACTCACCCATTGGCCTAATGAGCAAGCGCTATACGATCCTATGCATAAACATAATTCTAGTCCAACTATGCTAAACATATAATCAAAGTCTAGTTAGTTGATGGATATGATATGGGAAAGTTTTGAGTCTTGTCCATCTTGTTCCTAGAGATACTAGCGTTCGGAGAATTTATTTGTGAAAATATTAAATTCCTGCATGATGAGTTCCTTTATGATGAGAGTTCAAAATTCCTACCACAGCCATATATTCATGCTTGCTAGATTAGGAAAACCCATCTATTTATATAGATCATATTGTAGTCTTGAGTGTAGTCTTTTTAGGCATTGAGTGTGGTTATGCTGTGGACCCATAAGGAATCAGTCATGCAGTTAAAGTCAATACTATGTGCTCTCCATCCATTGATCTATGCTACTTCTATCCTCAGAAGCATGCACCCATTTTATAAATACTACATTCATTCTGTGCTACTTTTGTCTCTAGAAGTACCACCTACATATAGATCCACATCCCCCACATATTGTGCTATCTCTACCACGGAGATACGCACCTATGCTTCCCTACCTTGGGAGTACGCATTCCCCACATATTGTGCTATCTCTACCCCGGAGATATGCACCTATGCTTTGCTCCTACCCTGGGAGTACGCATCCATCCATCCATCCATCCATCCACATATACATACGCCATTCATTTCACTTCATCCAGAAAAGGTTCCACTCCTATCCTGGGAGTGAACGTCTAGAAATAACCATCGCCGTTTCATTGCCTACATAAAAGCTCCAGTCATTATCATTTCAAGTTATATGATCCCCGTTGCTAAAGTTCGTTTTCAGAGGATTGGTTGCTCTAAAAAAAAAGAGAGAAAAAAAAGAGAGAGAAAAGAAAAGAGTAGCCAAGTCCTTCCTTTCAAGAAGTTCAAGAAGTTTCAAGAAGTTCAAGAAGTTTCAAGGTTTCCAAATAAAGGGAGTCATGTTATCCCCAAAGGAGCAAGTGTAGAAGTAGATGTTCACCGGTTGAGTACCCCTCATAATCATTTCCTTATCACCATCATCCCATCATCATCCTATCATCATCTTATCATCCATTCCACTTCCTCATTCACATGCACATATGACTTTATTATTTTAGTTCCTACTTTGGATCCATGTCATAACCGTGCAATATATGCAAGTGAGTTTGAGTGTCTCCCCACCAATGAGCTCCACATAAGCCTATTAGAGAATAGGGTGAGAGAGAGAAGGCGCTTTTCACTATGCCTTAGTTCGACAAATACCACATATTCTGAGAGAAGAGAAAAGGCATACACTACTCATGCCTTCGAGAGGATCCAGAAATACCATAAATGAGAGACTTGAAAGGTTCATAGAAGGAACTCTAAGTTTTATTTCAAAAACTTTGCAAAAACTCCAGGATAATAGTTGATCAAAGTATGAGAAACATGGCGCTTGACTTGACCGTTCTATCTTTCAACTGCTCAAGACCCAAGTGACGGTTACAAGCCCCATGGTGAAAGGTAATATGAGTAAGTTTTGAGTCAGAATAGTTCACTCTAATCCGGAGGAGAGTTCTTGTTTGAACGCATGTGTACTCTTGAGGCATGAAAGCATTGTAGCAACTCCTGATCCATCACTGAGTTTATCTTTGCTCAGAGACGAGCAAAAGGTAAGCTTGGGGGAGTTGTTGACGGTCGTTAAGTGCCAATTTTTGCCATCAACTAAACATGAGAAAGGACTAAAATATGTTCACCAACTAGATATAGGGGTTATACTGACAGAATTCCACGAGTTTTGGTGAATGTCTGTTTCTGCAGGGTGTCAGCTGAAAATACCCAAGGAAGGCCCACATGTCAGGTTTACATAGAGATAATCGGGAACCGGTGAAAATTCTATAATCTGGAAGGTTCGAGAAGGCTCTGGACCAAACGGGAGCCCGAACGGGCTCGGTGGAGAGTCGGCCGACTCCCTTCCTTGGGCGGCCGACTGCCCACTTCAACCAATCAGCGTCAGCCTCGCGGATCCCTGTTCCACCGCCTTTGAGGATGAATAATAATCGTCCGTTTAGGTTGGTTTGATCCGAGGGCTGCGGTGCATCCTAGGGGGCTATATAAGCAGGGCCCCTGGCCCCTGGAGGAGGCATCCCTTGAAACCCTAATTCATTATTTCCAGAGAGGATCAGGTGAGAGAGGTCCCTTGAATGGACTTCCTCCCTAGAGCCTAGCATTCAAGATAGATAGAGAGAGTATAGGGTGGAGGTAGTGTTGGAGGAAGCCCGGCATGTCGGTGTCTCCTCTCCGGTTGTACCTGCGGGATCAAGTCTCCTAACCCGAGGCTTGGTTCTAGGATCATTCCCGCAATTCAACTTCGATACTAGTAAGTTCTTGTTATTATTGCTCTTTGGTTTACGAGTTTACTTTATTCGCTTCCGGTTGGGAATAGAGTAATCGTTCGTAGCGTAAGCGTGGTGCTTGGGCTAGGTTCACTCATAGATGCTCCCTATCTGGCCGGAACCGTGGTAGTATCGAGGGAAGTGACAATCCCTTTGTTACCTTTGTAATCCACTTCCCGTCAGTAGGTAAGGTAGGTCCAAAAGTGCTAGGTTGAGCATCCTCTGTGGTGTCTTTTCTTAGGTGCTCCCATAGAGTAGTAGTTGCAAAGCTTGCCATAGGTTGGAAGGAGACTGTGGTAGTAATCCTCTCTATATCGCTCATTACCTTGTCTGTAGCTCGGGGGTTAAGTATAGACTTGGGTTAGTCAGATGCACGTTTTCTCCTAGCGGATAAATAAATAACGATACTCTGGAATATCTCCCGGGTGAAGTGCTCACCGATATCCGTGCGCTTGCGGATTATTTCTCTTTGATTCTTTCGTGTGCGTATCTAGTATCAACAAGCATTTCTGGCGCCGTTGCGGGAGAAAGACGGTCTGCTGAGATAACCTTAAGTCATGCTTAGCCTTGTATTATACTTTTATCTTTTTCTTGTTTTCTTTTGCCTTTTATTTTCTATCCTTATAGATAACCCAAATTCCATGCTTATCTATCAATTTCTTGCACCCATGAGCGCAAGCTTAGAGCCACTAGAGCCCATGATTCTCACATCTAGCTATGAGCCGCGCCCATGTGTGGTTGCAATAGGTCAAAGCCAACCCTTTTCTACAAATAGAGTCCTAACTTCTAATCAAGGAGGTAATGTACCCAAGGTCCTATCTTCTAACCATGGAGAAGGTAATGAACCCAAAGTCCTATCTTCTGATCAAGTAGGTATTGAACTTTTTGCTACACTTAGGGAATCTTTTAATCTTCCTATAAATTTAGGTTTAGACCTAGCCTTACAAGACCCTGTTCTTCTTCAACATCTTTATACGGGTCTTGATAATGTCACCTTTGGAGGAGTTTTCCTTTCTTTATCCATTAGTGAAGTGAGGTTTGTCCTTATTATTAATGGACACACTCCTTGCACTAGCCTTCATGATAACATCCTAGAGGTAGAGAAGGAATCATCCCCCAAACTAGAAGAGGAAGTTTCCATAGCCACTTTGCAAACATTTCAATCCCATGATTTGGCTATCCATCCCAAACCAGTAGTACTCCAAAATTCTCTATGGAAAGAAGTAATTCTATCCTTAGAAATTATCTTTGATAATGATTTTGGGAGGAGTTTTAACTTCCCGCTTCATAAGAGATCTTTTAGTGCATACATTATAAATCTTCTCAGGAAGAGATCTCTTAGAAAGCATCTCACACCCAATTCCTTTGAAGGATGCTTAGAAAGACTCAAGGATGGCATATCAAGTGATGCCATGGAAGGAGAGCGTAGCCATTTAGAAACCACCTTCGTCTTCTCTCCTTTTATGACCACATCAGATATAGAGTACGAACCCATCTTTAAACCCATCCTTGACCCCTATGACTTATTCTATGCTCTTTCTCCTAAACCTCTTGATGATCCTAGAAATCCATCTAGCTATCCCACGCATAGGAATCATCAAAACCATATAGAGGACCACGAAGATCAATATCCATGGCTACGAGCATTAAAAACAAATGTGCTATTGCCATTGAATGGATGGATAAGGCCTTAGATGAGATCATTTCGAGAGACGATCCAAGGGGAATTTTGGACATTTATGTCGAGTCACCCTTGGAAGTGGAAGATGACGGAGGCTTCAATGAGCAAAGTAGTTACTTCTTTAACACCCCATCAAGACCTTGCTCATATGAAAAATCTCCTGATTCACTTAGTCTCTCCAACATTGCCCCACACGAGATCTTCAACCCCCTCATTCTCCTTGTTTCTAAAAGACATTGAAAGGGTGGTTGTAGACGCATATGTTTTCCATAAACATTACGGATCTCGTCGTGTTGAATCTTGAGATAGTACACATAGATTGGTGTTGGAGGGGAAACCACTTCACCATTTCACATCTTGAAGGTTTCCCAAGGACAAGCTTAGTGTCCTAAAACAAGCACTGTTCAGATCATGGCATAACTGTTCACCTTTCTATTGTGTTGTCCTTGTTAAATGAGTTATAATTATGAAAATATTCCTTCGGGTATTCGTGTCACTAACCTTTCCAGGTTTGGAGCAAAAAGATCGAAGGAATAACACATGCAAGGTATGCCCAACCAATCATTATGCAACATTGATTCATCCAATCTTGATTTGTGAAAATCAAGCTTGGGGTCCATAAATACATCTTTTGCCATGTTGCTACAATATCTTGGTTGTCCCTACCTTTAAGGCATGCTCAGTTTGCTAAACATTAATCATGCCCTGCCATCACTGTTTGAGTAAATCTCTGTAGTGCTCTCATGCTGCCTTTGTCTGTTATAATATGCTTTGGTTTAGAGGTGCTTCATAATTGCAATATGGGTACTTCTAAAGGCTTTTAAATTAAGCGTGGTGCTTAGGTTAAAATTGCCTTCCTTAATTAGATTAGACATGGAGTCTAGTTTGGTTATTGAACTAAAATTGTGCTGTAGTAGATATTGGTATATTTTGTTGGACTAACCCCGCAGAAAAACTTCCAAATCCAAATTGGGAGAGTCCCGAGATGAACCCACATCGAGATGAAGCAAGGCATATGATGAACCCGAACAATACTTCGCACGTAAGACATAGCTCATTCATCGTCCAAGAAAGAGTTGAAAGAATGTATGGCCTGCCTATTCATGGTGAACCTGCCAAATCACCACTTCAGTGATGGAACAAAGGAGACAAGAGTGCTACAAGAAGGATCCACATCAATAGCACTCACCCAAAGGAAGTGGATGAACAAGGCGACAAACTATGAGCAACCTTGAAGACATCATAGTATTGAGCCCAAAACTCGAGCTAGGACACCAATGAGAAGCTGGGAGAAACTCACCTCATTTTGGTCAATCAAAGACCTGCTCTTATTATTCTTGAAGACACCATCTTGCACGTCGGCAGTAAGGACAAGCATGTCATGATAGCATGCATCCTTGTGTCAACCAATCACCATCAAGGGTTGACTACCGACCAAGCCCAAGAAGACCATGAACAACTACATTTGCAAGATGATGTCCCTATGCCATTGGAGATGAAGCCTCGCATACAATTAATGATGTCCCTTCCTTGATCATCAAGACGGATGGCGTATCATTAACGCAACTCTTCGCCATGCCGCTAGAAGACAAAGACCATCAAGGAAGAACTCCCGTCTACATCTCCAATGAACATCAATTAGTCGACCAAGGCTCAAAAAATCAAGAATGGTTGACAAAAGAAGAACATGCAACTGTCCGTCCTAGATTGGATAGTCCAAAGAAAAGAAGAATGCAAAGGAGAGATCTTTGCTCAATGGACCTAGAATCAAGATCCCTCTCCAACGAGACTTGAAACAGGATGGACAATGTCTAAAGAACATATAGTTACAACACACTTCGAGGGATGATTCAACACATACACTTGGCTTCCAATGATGAGCAACAACAAGCTTGGGGGAGGAAGGCCGCCGACACCTCTAATGATGATCCAACAATGCCCTTCCTCTTCTCAAACCCTCGTCACTCGGCACACTTTGGTTTGCAATCCCTCCACTCGCAATTACTTCCTCTCTATAAGTTTGACTATTTTCTATAGATTTCATACACCAATCAAACTTAAGACATAGTAAAATCAATCTTTAAGAGAAGAAGTAATGTTGAGTAAATGTTCTACGCTAATTAAAATTTTCAACCCAATCTTTTCTGTAGCATAGAATATGACCTTTAGCTTAATGACATCTCTACCCTTGTTATTATTTGTATATTCCTTCGGGTATGTGTTGTCCACTAATCCTCTACGAGAAGAAACAATAAGTAGAGCACAAGGTCGGGGAGAGGCCCACTAGAAGCATCTACTCTTCATCCCAGGGTGCTCCAGTGATAAAGTTCTCAACCCGCAACATGCACACTAAACAAGATGCCGCTAGCATCACAATTAAAGGTTCACTTCAAACCGTTGGAGAAGGAGAGAACATGGATGACCCCTTCCTCAAGAGATATCAGCTCAAGAGGTGCAGTTCTCAAGGTCTCTACCTTTGAGATCAAATGATGCACTGAAGGATTGAACATGACAAGAAGTCCTATTTAGAGGACATAAAACACCGAACCCCCGCCAAGGAGGTAACTTGGTAGTTATCCATATTTCCCATTTCAGCATTGCATAAGTTTTTTCCCTTAGCATATTTACTTTTTGCATAATCAATTCTTGTTGCATATTTGTTTGGCTACATCTCGCATTAGAAAAGAAAATAATTTTGTCTTGCATTGCATCTAGAAAATGCTAAAGCCCCATGCGAATAATTTTGTGGTGCGACCCACAAAGATATCCCCCGTGGTGGCATAAAAATAAGTTTTCATCTTAGTTGCATTTTTCTCGCCTGCATGTCATAAATATAAAATTGTAGAAATATTAAGATCCTGCTAAAAAGATTTTATGTGTTAAGGAAGTTCTAGACATTCAAGGCTTAAAGGGTTATCACTAATGCTTAATCGGTTCCACAAGCTTTGTTGTCTATTTGAGCTTCACAGAACATAAAGGATCAAGGAGAGCTAACAAATAGAAGGATGTCCAGTCTCCTGTCGGAGTGCTTCCCTCAACAGTCAAATGCGGTCTCCAACAACAACTATCCATGACACTCCAGGAAGACTAGAACGTATTCACTGCCTGTCAGCTATATCCACAGACTATGTCAACATCCAGCTTGGGGGAGAGCATCCCCCGTGTATCAAGCTAAGTGTTCCAACTTGTCTATTTATTTATAGAGCTTTCTTTGTTAAAACAACTAAAAAAATGCATAACCTTAGAAACCCAGAAAGATTTTCTTATTTATCTTTTCTACTTTTGGAGAGCTCTTATTAATTTGTCTTTAAGTAATCCCTGGAATAAGCTCTTATATGGAAATGATGAATAGTTGCTCGCCATAATTCCTTTCAAGTACCTAGTTTTCAACCTTGCACTCTCCCGAGTTTTGGACACAACTGTTTAGATTTGAGATTTACTCGAACCCGAAACTTGTGGGTAGCGAATGCTTGATCTAAGTCTAGTTAGTTGATGGATATGATATGGGAAAGTTTTGAGCTCATTTGTCCATCTTGTTCCTAGAGATACTAGCGTTCCGAGAATTTATTTGTGAAAATATTAAATTCCTGCATGATGAGTTCCTTTATGATGAGAGTTCAAAATTCCTACCACAACCATATATTCATGCTTGCTAGATTAGGAAAACCCATCTATTTATATAGATCATATTGTAGTCTTGAGTGTAGTCTTTTTAGGCATTGAGTGTGGTTATCTTTTGTGGACCCATAAGGAATCGGTCATGCAGTTAAAGTCAATACTATGTGCTCTCCATCCATTGATCTATGCTACTTCTATCCTCAGAAGCATGCACCCATTTTATAAATACTACATTCATTCTGTGCTACTTTTGTCTCTAGAAGTACCACCTACATATAGATCCACATCCCCCACATATTGTGCTATCTCTACCCTGGAGATACGCACCTATGCTGCTCCTACCTTGGGAGTACGCATTCCCCACATATTGTGCTATCTCTACCCTGGAGATATGCACCTATGCTGCTCCTACCCTGGGAGTACGCATCCATCCATCCATCCATCCATCCACATATACATACGCCATTCATTTCACTTCATCCAGAAAAGGTTCCACTCCTATCCTGGGAGTGAACGTCTAGAAATAACCATCGCCGTTTCATTGCCTACATAAAAGCTCCAAATCATTATCATTTCAAGTTATATGATCCCCGTTGCTAAAGTTCGTTTTCGAGGATTGGTTGCTCTAAAAAAAAAAGAGAGAAAAAAAGAGAGAGAAAAGAAAAGAGTAGCCAAGTCCTTCCTTTCAAGAAGTCCAAGAAGTTTCAAGAAGTTCAAGAAGTTTCAAGGTTTCCAAATAAAGGGAGTCATGTTATCCCCAAAGGAGCAAGTGTAGAAGTAGATGTTCACCTTGAGTACCCCTCATAATCATTTCCTTATCACCATCATCCCATCATCATCCTATCATCATCTTATCATCCATTCCACTTCCTCATTCACATGCACATATGACTTTATTATTTTAGTTCCTACTGGATCCATGTCATAACTGTGCAATATATGCAAGTGAGTTTGAGTGTCTCCCCACCTATGAGCTCCACATAAGCCTATTAGAGAATAGGGTGAGAGAGAGAAGGCGCTTTTCACTATGCCTTAGTTCGACAAATACCACATATTCTGAGAGAAGAGAAAAGGCATACACTACTCATGCCTTCGAGAGGATCCGTAAATACCATAAATGAGAGACTTGAAAGGTTCATAGAAGGAACTCTAAGTTTTATTTCAAAAACTTTGCAAAAACTCCAGATAATAGTTGATCAAAGTACGAGAAACATGGCGCTTGACTTGACCGTTCTATCTTTCAACTGCTCAAGACCCAAGTGACGGTTACAAGCCCCATGGTGAAAGGTAATATGAGTAAGTTTTGAGTCAGAATAGTTCACTCTAATCCGGAGGAGAGTTCTTGTTTGAACGCATGTGTACTCTTGAGGCATGAAAGCATTGTAGCAACTCCTAATCCATCACTGAGTTTATCTTTGCTCAGAGACGAGCAAAAGGTAAGCTTGGGGGAGTTGTTGACGGTCGTTAAGTGCCAATTTTTACCATCAACTAAACATGAGAAAGGACTAAAATATGTTCACCAACTAGATATAGGGGTTATACCGACGTAATTCCACGAGTTTTGGTGAATGTCCGTTTCGCAGGTGTCACCGAAAATACCCAAGGAAGGCCCACATGTCGGTTTACATAGAGATAATCGGGAACCGGTGAAAATTCTATAATCTGGAAGGTTCGAGAAGGCTCGGGACCAAACGGGAGCCCGAATGGGCTCGGTGGAGAGTCGGCCGACTCCTTCCTTGGGCGGCCGACGCCCACTTCAACCAATCGGCGCGGCCCTCGCGGATCCCCGTTCCACCGCCTTTGAGGATGAATAATAATCGTCCGTTTAGGTCGGTTTGATCCGAGGGCTGCGGTGCATCCCGGGGCTATATAAGCGGGGCCCCCGCCCCCGGAGGAGGCATCCCTTGAAACCCTAATTCATTATTTCCGAGAGGATCAAAGAGAGAGGTCCCTTGAATGGACTTCCTCCCTAGAGCCTAGCATTCAAGATAGATAGAGAGAGTATAGGGTGGAGGTAGAGTTGGAGGAAGCCCGGCATGTCGGTGTCTCCTCTCCGGTTGTACCTGCGGGATCAAGTCTCCTAACCCGAGGCTTGGTTCTAGGATCATTCTCGCAATTCAACTTCGATACTAGTAAGTTCTTGTTATTATTGCTCTTTGGTTTACGAGTTTACTTTATTCGCTCCTAAGTTGGGAATAGAGTAATCGTTCGTAGCGTAAGCGTGGTGCTTGGGCTAGGTTCACTCGTAGATGCTCCCTATCCGGCCGGAACCGTGGTAGTATCGAGGGAAGTGACAATCCCTTTGTTACCTTTGTAATCCACTTCTCGTCGCAGGGTAAGGTAGGTCCAAAAGTGCTAGGTTAAGCATCCTCTCGTGGTGTCTTTTCTTAGGTGTTCCCATAGAGTAGTAGTTGCAAAGCTTGCCATAGGTTGGAAGGAGACCGTGGTAGTAATCCTCTCTATCTCGCTCATTACCTTGTCTCGTAGCTCGGGGGTTAAGTATAGACTTGGGTTAGTCAGATGCACGTTTTCTCCTAGCGGATAAATAAATAACGATACTCTGGAATATCTCCCGGGTGAAGTGCTCACCGATATCCGTGCGCTTGCGGATTATTTCTCTTTGATTCTTTCGTGTGCGTATCTAGTATCAACACCTACACAATATCTACCACTCACCCATTGGCCTAATGAGCAAGCGCTATACGATCCTATGCATAAACATAATTCTAGTCCAACTATGCTAAACATATAATCAAAGTAAACTAAGAACGATATAATTGAGAACATAATCAAATAGAGCAAAGTCAAGTCTCGATATAATAGAATAGAATAAAGTACTACTCATAGTATCACGAATAATGATGAATATTACAAGAATGTAGATGGGAATTACCAAGAACTCCGACAGATCCGGACTCCAAGCTAGGCTTGATTCCCTCTAGATCTATTCCTATGTAGCTATGCTACTAAACTATGGAGCTCTAATTGAGATGGTGGCTCAAGCTTCTCTGAATTCGATGAGAGAATGAACTCTTGAATGAATTAGGGTTTCACCCGAGGGCCAGGGGGCTCAATATATAGCCCCCTAGGATGAACCACAAACCCTCGGATCAAACCGACCTAAATGGACGATAATTATTCATCCTCAAAGGCGGTGGAGGCGGGATCCGCGAGACTCGACGTGATTGGCCGAGGCGGGGAGTCGGCCGACTCCCCGGGTCGGCCGACCGGCCGCCGCGTGGGGCCCTGGCCTTCCGTGGTTTGCCTTCTCGGAGTCTTCTAGATTATACAATTTTACCCGTTCGGTCTTTATCTCTATGTAATCATGACATGTGGGCCTCCTTTGGTTCTCTTTTCGATAACCCCCGCGTAAATAGACAATCACCAAAACTCGTGGAATTCTCGTCGTGTAACCCCTATATCTAACAGTGAACTCAAATTAGTCCTTTCTCTTGCCGCATTGATGGTATAAAATTGATACTTAACGACCGTCAACAAACTCCCCCAAGCTTACCTTTTGCTCGTCCCCGAGCAAAGATAGACTCGTGATGGATCGAGTTGCCGCAATACTTTCACTCCTCACAAGTACACATGCGTTCAAACAAGAACTCTCCTCCGGATTAGAGTGAACTATTCGACTCAAGACTCACTCATATTACCTTTCACCATGGGGCTTGTAACCGTCACTTGGGTCTTGAGTAGTTGAAAGATAGAACAAAAGTCAAGCGCCATGTTTCACGCTCTTTGATCAACTATTATCCCGGAGTTTTTGCAAGGTTTGAAATAAAACTCGAGTTCCTTGTATGAACCTTTCAAGTCTCTCATTTGTGGTATTTCTCGGATCCTTTCTAAGGCATGAGTAGTGTATGCCTTCTCTCTCTCTCGAATATGTGGTATTTGTGGAACTAAGGCATAGTGGAAAGTGCCTTCTCTTTCTCACCCTACTTTCTAATAGGCTTATGTGGAGCTCATAGGTGGGGAGACACTCAAACTCACTTGCATATATTGCACAGCTTAAGACATGGATCCATTAGGAACTAAAATAATAATAAAGTCATATGTGCATGTGAATGAGGAAATGGAATGGATGAGATGATGATAGGATGATGGTGATAAGAAAATGATTATGAGGGGTACTCAACCGGTGAACATCTACTTCTACACTCGCTCCTTTGGGGATAACATGACTCCCTTTATTCGGAAACCTTGAAACTTCTTGAATGGAAGGACTTGGCTACTCTTTCTTTTTCTTTCTTTTTTTTCCTTTTTTTTTCTTTCTCTCTTTTTTTTTTAATAACCAATCCTCTGAAAAATGAAACTTTAGCACAGGGAGTGTATAACTTGAAGTGATAATGACTGAGCTTTTTATGTAGGCAATGAAACGGCAATGATTATTTCTAGATGTTCACTCCCGCATAGGAGTAGAACCTTTCTCGGATGATGTGAAATGAATGGCGTATGTATATGTGGATGGATGAATGGATGGATGCGTACTCCCAAGCAGTAGGGAAAGATAAGTGCGTATCTCCAGGGTAGAGATAGCACAATATGTGGTGGATATAGATCTATATGTGGGTGGTACTTCGAGGAAACGTATAGCACAATGAATATAATATTTATAAAATGGGTGCATGCCCGAGGACGTATAGCATAGATCAATGGATGGAGAGCACATAGTATTGACTTTACTCCGCGTGACTAATTCCTTATGGGTCCACAAAGATAACCACACTCAATGCCTATAAAGTCTACACTCAAACCTACAATATGATCTATATAAACAGATGGGTTTTCCTAATCTAGTAAGCATGAATATATGGCTGTGGTAGGAATTTGAACTCTCATCATAAAGGAACTCATCATGCAGAATTTAATATTTTCACATAAATTCTCCAACTCTAGTATCTCTAGGAACAAGATGGACAAGAATTAAAACCTTCCCATATCATACCCGTCAACCACCTAGACTTAGATCAAGTGTTCACTACCCACAAGTTTCGTGTTCGAGCAAATCTCAAATCTAAACAAGCTTGTGTCCAAAACTCGAGAGTGCAAGGTTGAAAACTAGGTACTTAAAAGGAATTACGGCAGAGCAACTATTCATCATCTCCATGTAGAGTTTATTCTAGGGATCACTTTTAAAGACAGATTGCAAGAGCTCTCCAAAAGTAGAAAAGATAAATAAGGAAATCTTTCGTGGTTTCTATGGTTATGCATCTTTTTTAGTTGTTTTAACAAAGCATACTTTAATAAAGCATAATTAGATAAGTTGGAGACACTTAGCTTGGTACACGGGGATGCTCTCCCCAAGCCGGATGTTGACATAGTCCGTCGATGTTGCCGACAGTGCACCGAAGACGTTCTAGTCCTCCAGAGTGTTGTAGATAGTTGCCGTTGGAGACAAAGATTCAATTGTCGCGGGCAAGACTTCCGACAGGGGACTGATGTCCTTCGCTTGTTAGCTCTTCTTGATCCTTGATGTTCTCAGGAAGCTCAAATAGACAACAAAGCTTGTGGAACTAATTAAGCGTTAGTGATAAAACCTCTAGGCCTTGGTTGTCTAGAACTTCCCTAACTTAAAACTCATTCTAACCGGATCACAAGAAATATTTTTATCTTTTTATTATTTAAGGAATGCAGACAGGAAAAATAAATATGCTGAGAAATTATTTTTTTGTGCCACCACAAAGAATGATTATCCACATGGGGCTTAATGATTTTCTCGGATGCAAATGCACAACATCTTTATTTTCTTTTCAAATGCGGAGATAAAAGAGTAAAGATGCAACTAAGATGCAAGTAGGGAAATGAATATGCTAAGGTAAAAATATAATGCCGAAAAGTAATGCCGATAAATACCAAGTTACCTCTTGGCGCGGTGTTCGGTGGTTTTAAGTCCTCCGAACAGACTTGTCATGTTCGCCATTTTTCAAGGGGCGCATTGGCCGGCGCCTGATGATGTCGCCGTGTGTAGGAATTGATTCTGATTTTGCTTTTACCTTCCACACCTTCTTTGTTGGAGAAGATGACCTTGAGGAGGAAGCTTCTTGGGGCACTTGGTTTTCTTCTGGTAGCACCTCTTCGGGTTCTTCTACAATGTTCTTCTCTTCTGGGTATCGATCTTCATATCTGAACACTTCTCCCTCATAGTCACCCATCCATCAAGAGTGATGTTCTTCTTGTTCGGGCGACGGGTACGCTGCCTTCTCCTTATTCTGTTCTTCTTGGGCTCTTCGATTATATAATTATTGTTGAAGTAGCGGCGTACCTTCTCAAGGGGAAAGTGGAAATGGATCTCTCCCTGCTCCAATATAGATGATAGCTCGTGGTGGTGTCAGGAATGGTCTTCCTAGGATGATTGGAGGATCATAGTCATCTCCCATGTCAATGACTAGGAAGTCTCGAGGGACATAATGGTCATCTATCCTGATGAGGACATCCTTCACTTCTCCTTCGACGGCGGAATGTCCGATCTGCCATTTATAGCCGTGCATAGGTGGGCTCCAAAGGCATAGTGCCATATAGATACTCATAGGTTACCTTGGCCATGATGTTGACGCGATCCGGTGTCACGCATGCCTTTATTGAAAGAGCTTCGTTGATGGAGCATTGAATGGTTGGGACACTCGGGTCATCCTTCTTGATCGACGTGGGACCCGAGTAAGTGGTCATGCTCGTGGACCGGCAGCGACCATCCTCACCGTGCCTCCGTCTTCTTGGTCTCTTTGTTCTTGTTCTTGCTCTTCTTAGCCGGATTCTTCTTCTTCTCACCGTTCACGTCGATGAGGATGTGCCGAGAACTGGCAAAGACTGCTCTTGAAGAAGAAGGTTTCTCGCTTGCCCTTGATGTTGAAGATGATCTTGGCAAAGGTTGGCATACTCGATGGCTCCAAAGCAGTTGTTCAAGAATGGTCGTCCCAAATGACAGGGACCTTTCATCACCGCTCGTATCCACTACCACGAAGTTCCCGCTGAACATACGAGTTGCCTACTCGTACACATATATCTTCAAGTATTCCTAAAGGAACATGGAGTGACTGATCTGCAAGCTGTAAGCACATGGTTGTGCATATTAAAGGACATCTGAATAACTTCTCATATGTCACTCTTGGCATGATGTTGATGCTTGCACCGAAATCACAGATTGCCTTATTGAAGTTGGTACTTCCAATAGAGATCGGAATGACTGGTCTCCCTGGATCGCCCTTCTTGATTGGCAGAGTTGAATCTATCCATGACCCTTTCGATGGGTTACTCCACCTACTTTCTCATTGAATATATCAACAAGATTTGCGCTTTGAGCTCTTCCGATTGTCCTCGCCACCTTACCTTGGCCGGAGGGAGCAAAGTTGGCAAGCTATTGTACCTGAGACTCTAGTATTTTGTTGAAGCTGAGCTGATTCTTGATGGCATTGGAAAAGCCATCCATTCTATTGCCGATGGTCTCAAGGGCTTTGTCATTTGATGCCGCCTTTCTGGACAAGTTGTCCATCAACTTGCCTTGATTCAAGACTAACTCTCTCAAAGGCGGTTGATTGTAATTATTGTAGGAGGAGCATGTTACCTTGCTAGTTGCCCGAATAATTGCCCGAGTAGTTAGGCCTCCGCCGTTGATTCCAACCTTGATTCTCGCGAGGACGATAGTAATTGTTGTTGTTGTTGTTATTGAGGTAGTTCACATCCTCCTTCACTGGGCAATTAGCACCCGTGTGCCCAGCCTTCCCACACTCTTCACATGTCATGCGAGCATCATGTATATGCATGACTTCTTTCTTTCTCGGGGGCTCTCTCATCGAGCCTCTTCATTAGCAAATCTATTTTGGCGTAAAGATGTCTACCTCTTTCAAAATGGTGCATTCCTCCACCTCTCTTGCGGGTCTCGAGTTCTTTCTTCACTCCAACCTTGGTTGGATGCCATCTTCTCTACAAGAGCCGGGCTTGAGGAATAGTGAGTGATAAGAATGCACCTCCAAAGAGCAAGATCCATCGTCTCACGTGTGTCGTTGCTAAGCCCATGGTAGAATGTCGGCATAAGCAAAATTAATTCTCCATGCCATGATGAGGACACTGAGGATGTAATCTTGAAAGCGCTCCCAAGCTTCGGGATAGTCTCATCATGGTGTTGCCGAAAGCTTGATATCTTCCCACGAAGAGCATTTGTCTTGCCCATGGGGAAGAACTTCGCCAAGAAATTGGTGGAACATAGTGCCCACGTAGTATTCTTTTCCTTATTGGCGTAGAACCACCGCTTTCGCTCTCCCCAAGAGTGAGAATGGGAAGAGGCGAAGTAGTATAGCATCTCTCGGGGACATCCTTGATAGTGAATGTGCTACAAATCTCCAAAAAGTGTTGGAGATGAGCACTAGCATCTTCATGGGCCTTCCCACGTAACCGGCTTGCTTGCACCATGTTGATTAGCGCAGCTTGAGCTCAAAAGCTCCTTCGATGTCCGCACCGGTCCAAGACGAATGTTGTCCGTAGTTGGAGCCGAGAACTCGCGGAGTGACTTGTTCGCCATGGCTTCAAACGCCGGTGTCAAGTCTCGAACGAAAGGTTGACTTTCTCGCTTTCGACAAACTTCCAAGTTGAGTTGATGATGATGATGATTGATTGGTCTTCTTCAACTCCGCTTCGGCTTTCCCGAATAAAGCTTCCGATCGTCAATATAATTATCGAAGAATTGTCTTTTTCATACATTACCCCGCATAAGATATAAAATAGACGAAAAGACAAGGGTAAGGTCAGAGTAGAGAATGGTGACAGTTGCTCAATCTCATTATGTAGTGCAATGCTGCTCATTATCCATTGGCTTTCAACCTTCCCGCAACGGCGCCAAAATGCTTGTTGATGTCTATTAAGTGCAACTGAATAAAGAAGGTTCCGCAAGCGTAAATATATCATCGTAGCATTTTAACCGGAGTAATCCAGGTATCGTTATTTATATTTTTACCACTCGGGAAGGGAATGCACTGGATAATGAGTGATGAGCAATGCACATGCTATAATGGAGAGCTTAACCTTGTCCGTATCGATCATCTCATACAAAGGTAAGTGTCACATAAAATATAAGAATGAATGACAAATGACATAAGATAAATGAGAGCATTTAGCCACATAAAATAATAGTAATAAGCCATCTCAACTTAGCACTCTAAGCTTATAACACTAGCATGGACTAGGACGATCTAGGGTATAATCCTATGTTATTCTAACTATAAAGTCAAAGCATACAATGATTAGTGCAAGAACATCTAGCAATCATGGTGGAAAAAGGTTACATCTATGCATAGTGATATTACTAGAGAAGACAAGAGACATAGCAATGACTTCAATGTAATAGGTTTGTTCGCTAGACCTATACTCGGAGAAGGGCTACAAAGGACTCAACAGACATCACTCCCGCGATCTACCTCACGATCCGGAATATAGGGTGCAATCGCAGATAAATACGGTATAGGCACCATGCCTACACAATATCTACCACTCACCCATTGGCCTAATGAGCAAGCGCTATACGATCCTATGCATAAACATAATTCTAGTCCAACTATGCTAAACATATAATCAAAGTAAACTAAGAACGATATAATTGAGAACATAATCAAATAGAGCAAAGTCAAGTCCGATATAATAGAATAGAATAAAGTACTACTCATAGTATCACGAACAATGATGAATATTACAAGAATGTAGATGGGAATTACCAAGAACTCCGACAGATCCGGACTCCAAGCTAGGCTTGATTCCCTCTAGATCTATTCCTATGTAGCTATGCTACTAAACTATGGAGCTCTAATTGAGATGGTGGCTCGCTTCTCTCGAATTCGATGAGAGAATGAACTCTTGAATGAATTAGGGTTTCACCCAGGGGCCGTGGGCTCAATATATAGCCCCCTAGGATGAACCACGCCCTCGGATCAAACCGACCTAAATGGACGATAATTATTCATCCTCAAAGGCGGTGGAGGCGGGATCCGCGAGACTCGACGTGATTGGCCGAGGTGGAGTCGGCCGACTCCCCCCCTCGGCCGGCCGACCGGCCCCGCTGTGGACCCTCAGCTTCCGTGGTTTGCCTTTCCGGAGTCTTCTAGATTATACAATTTTACCCGTTCGGTCTTTATCTCTATGTAATCATGACATGTGGGCCTCCTTTGGTTCTCTTTCGATAACCCCCGCAAATAGACAATCACCAAAACTCATGGAATTCGTCGTGTAACCCCTATATCTAACGTGTGAACTCAAATTAGTCTTTTCTCTTGCCGCGTTGACGGTATAAAATTGATACTTAACGACCGTCAACAAAGTGATTCCTCTCTGTCTTCCCCGAGCCATTTCGGAAACATCACTGGCAGCTTTCGGTCATGTATATGCAAAACAAAAACACCTGTCAGCCTGGCCAAACTACCAGTGCCGCCACAAGCATCTCGAGTCTGTAGCGATTGGTCACGTGGATTTTTATTTTACACTTGGGCATATCTTGTTTCGCTTGTCGGACGTACACACGTCAAAAGTAGCAATAAAGGTGTGCTCGGCCGAAAACAAAGAATGGCCATAGCTAGCTGTAGTATACGAAGGTAGCAAACTAGCTAGTTTGCATTCGCGCTTGGCGGCAAAGATCATCCGCAAATCGGCACTTCGGCACACGCAACGAAAGTCCTCTCGGCAAAACGAAAGTCCGTTCGGCGGGCCTAGACATCTATTCGCCGAGGTTTCATCCTTTCCTCCCAAAGACCTCACCTCGGCCGCAATTTCGGCATCGCATATGCCTCCAAGACGCACCCGACTTGACAAGCTCGGAGTCTACTCATACGAAAGTAGTGAGCACATGAAAGGACAAAACAGTAGAAGCACAACCGAATGCAAGCCGAAGCCACCAAATGTTCCCATTCGGTTGCGTAAACACAATCGATTCCAAGAGCCTCGTCAATCTACCCGAAGATGCCGACAACCGAATGCAAGCCGAAGCCACCAAATGTTCCCATTCGGTTGTAGGCCCTACTCGTTTGGCAAACGGGACACCTAACGTCCGGCTCGCTTGGCACGCCGGCGCCGGACCAACCGAAAGTGCACCAAGATTATCAAATGTCATCATTCGGTGCCGGCCAGCCGGGTTTGCCGACAAGGGGCAAGGCTTTACCGCCGACCTGACCGCAGCACCATCCTTGGCACCAAATGCGGGCCTTCGGTGCCTCGCGCATACATTCGGTCGAGTCTCCACCTTTCGGCTCAGGTAGCGTTGCGGGGACGGTGGCAACACCCTATCCCGCCCCAATAACAAGTGACTGATGATCGATTCCATCATTTCCATTCCAGAAACCCGTTAGTACATGCTCGAGCGGCCCCCGCAATCAGCGAAGGGTATTTGGCAACCAGCAACCGGTGCTTCCGGAAGAGGAGCACGCTTCGGCTCCCGCTAAGCACGTCCGGGCAGCATGGCACATTGTGCATGAGTTCGATAATACTTCGTTGCTAGCTTGTAACAGCAGCTCGATTAGATAAATGCCTTCGGCTTAATTAAAAGTTACTCATATAAATTTATATACATAATAAAATTCAATAAATTAGAAAGATAATTTTTTGAAACAATGCAATCATACGAGAACGCAGGCTAGTACAAACAACTATATACCTTACCCTATATCCATTCGGTATATTCAATTGTTATCTTCATATACGAATGGATAGTCAGTTAGCTATATTCAACTTACTATACGTACCTGTCCATTACACTGACTATTCGGCTGTTATATTATTCAATAATTTTTTGCAGCAATCACTTATATCCCAGTCCGGGCTAAGCCGGATGTATATTTTGGATGTGGTTTTCTTCCTACTGGGATCATATTCACATGCAACTCAGGGGACATGATATGTCTTCGGGTCTTCAATCAGAATCTCAATGATATTTCGGACACTTATATGTTTCAAAAAAAATATGGGAATTCTCGGACATCCTCTATGGCTTTTTGGGCAAATTGCAATCACCATGGTACGGACCGTACATCGTGGCAAGGAGGGTCAGCGGCGGCGTATTCACCCCGGTAACCGAAGATGGAGGTGAATCAGCCCATACGTGGAATGCATAAACCCGCGCCGATTCTATCCATGATACGGTGCTCCGAAAAGGGAGTTCTAATAATTTAATTTCATGCAAATTCGGTACTCTTACCTAAAGACATTCGGGGCTCTGCACTCTTTTTCCTCACTGAGGTTTTTTAATGAGGCATCCCGTGTAATAAGCTAAATTTCCTTCATGATCGCCCTGCGCGGAAACGCGTTTATTTCAGCTGAACGCTTACCGAATATGCCCAGCAAGAAATGCCTGTGTGCATATTCGGTACTGGTCCGAAAAGGTTGTAAGCAACCTCCAAAGCCCAAGAGGCTGGGAGCTCATGCGAAAATAGCAGGAGACTCCCTCGATACGATACACGTACGTATGCTTTGGCGTGTATGTCTATGTTACTCAAAAAGGCAAGAACATCGGCTATACACTAACCGAAAACGGTCGTGCAACAAGCGCCTGTCCATATATTCGGCATCTAGTCGAAAGGTTGCAAGCAACCAAAGCCCGCCAAAACGGCGGGGGTACTTCCGCAGCACATAAGCATGTGCACCGCGACAGATTTAATAAATGACAAAAGTAGCTGTCAAAATTTAATAAGCATGGTGGTTCAGCATATTTATGAACCCTATGGGCACAGCAGCCTATATAAGAGCAGCAAAACCTTCCTGCAGGCCAAGCCTGTTTTATCTCAAGCATGAGAGAAGTATTGTTAGAAGGCCTTACAAACCACAGCCAAATAGGCATGAGAGGCCTCAGGAAAGAGTGAACTTGGGTACCAAAGAGAAACTCCACATTTGGTTTCAGTGTCCTTGGCAAGGCCAATTCGGTCCTTGCAATATATACTTCAAATGACCTCGTCCTAAGGTCGACGCTGCCCGCTTCCAGGCAAGCGGCCGAAAGGCACGGGCATTTCACCACAGCTTTGTTCTCGCACGGCCATGTGCCAACTAAGGGTGATGTGGAAGCTCAACACGAGACCATGAATAATGGTACAAAGAAGCCTCGATATCGACATCGGGGCCTAACTAGGCATGTTCGATTACCCTACCGAAGCTCAAGATCCCGGCAACAAATTGCGGGGCCACAAATTTAACCCGCTTGTCCGAAGCTATTTCGGGTGGTGATGCGTGCTCCAAAAATAGCGTCGCATGGAACTTAATAATTGTAATAGTCATTATTGACAAATTTGTAACACGAAAATGCAAGAAAAGCTATCTTATATCTTCACTTAACATATATCCACCTCGGTCTAAAAAGACGGGGCGGAACATAGGATAAGTTTATCAAATTACTCGTGTAAGTTGGCAACAACATCACGCGGCACTTTCGGTAGACACACCGAATCACCTTCATCAAGGGCATGCTTCGGTGCATTAACCGAATAGCCCGTGCAACCCAAACAAAATACCGCCCCTCGGTCTAAAAAAAAAAGATGGGGCGGGACGGCGCTTTCCAAAGCATACGCCAAGACGGCACCAAGACCGAAGGGCATCAAAGCTCTCCAAAGCATACGCCAAGACGGCACCAAGACCGAAGGGCATCAAAGCTTTCCAAAGCATACGCCAAGCCGGCACCAAGACCGAAGGGCATCAAAGCAAAGTTACAAAATACTCGAGCCCACAACGTAATTTACGTATCACGCACTCGGTTGCGAAAATAACGTGACGCATAAGTAAAACTCGACGGCGATTCGGTCATACAACCGAAGCCACGGACAGAGTTCTAACCGTACATCATAACCGAATCCATGGGTCAAACTAAGCAGTAAAACCGCGTTTCGGTCTAAAAAAGTTGGACGGGACGGCGTTTTCAAAATTCGCCTAGCGATTCGGTTGGTTAGCCGAAGGGCTTAAAATTTTCAACCGAAACCCTCCAACTAAAAAAGTTGGATGGGGCGGCGTTTTCAAAATTCGCCTAGCGATTCGGTTGGTTAGCCGAAGGGCTTAAAATTTTGAACCGAACCCTCCAACCAAAAAAGTTGGACGGACGGCGTTTTCAAAATTCGCCTAGCGATTCGGTTGGTTAGCCAAGGGCTTAAAATTTTCAACCAAAGCCCTTCAACTAAAAAAGTTGGACGGGATGGCGTTTTCAAAATTCGCCTAGCGATTCGGTTAGTTAGCCGAAGGGCTTAAAATTTTGAACCGAAGCCCTTCAACTAAAAAAAGTTGGACGGGACGGCGTTTTCAAAATTCGCCTAGCAATTCGGTTGGTTAGCCGAAGGGCTTAAAATTTTGAACCGAAACCCTTCAACTAAAAAGTTGGACGGACGGCGTTTTCAAAATTCGCCTAGCGATTCGGTTGGTTAGCCGAAGGGCTTAAAATTTTCAACCGAAGCCCTTCAACTAAAAAAGTTGGACGGACGGCGTTTTCAAAATTCGCCTTGCGATTCGGTTAGTTAGCCGAAGGGCTTAAAATTTTCAACCGAAGCCCTTCAACTAAAAAAGTTGGACGGGACGGCGTTTTCAAAATTCGCCTAGCGATTCGGTTGGTTAGCCGAAGGGCTTAAAATTTTGAACCGAAACCCTCCAACTAAAAAAGTTGGACGGGGCGGCATTTTCAAAATTCGCCTAGCGATTCGGTTGGTTAGCCGAAGGGCTTAAAATTTTCAACCGAAACCCTCCAACTAAAAAAGTTGGACGGGCGGCGTTTTCAAAATTCGCCTAGCGATTCGGTTGGTTAGCCGAAGGGCTTAAAATTTTCAACCAAAGCCCTTCAACTAAAAAAGTTGGAAGGGACGGCGTTTTCAAAATTCGCCTAGCGATTCGGTTAGCTAGCCGAAGGGCTTAAAATTTTCAACCGAAGCCCTTCAACTAAAAAAGTTGGACGGGACGGCGTTTTCAAAATTCGCCTAGCGATTCGGTTGGTTAGCCGAAGGGCTTAAAATTTTGAACCGAAACCCTTCAACTAAAAAGTTGGACGGGACGGCGTTTTCAAAATTCGCCTAGCGATTCGGTTGGTTAGCCGAAGGGCTTAAAATTTTCAACCAAAGCCCTTCAACTAAAAAAGTTGGACGGACGGCGTTTTCAAAATTCGCCTAGCGATTCGGTTAGTTAGCCGAAGGGTTTAAAATTTTCAACCGAAGCCCTTCAACTAAAAAAGTTGGACGGGACGGCGTTTTCAAAATTCGCCTAGCGATTCGGTTGGTTAGCCGAAGGGCTTAAAATTTTGAACCGAAACCTCCAACTAAAAAAGTTGGACGGGGCGGCGTTTTCAAAATTCGCCTAGCGATTCGGTTGGTTAGCCGAAGGGCTTAAAATTTTCAACCGAAATCCTCCAACTAAAAAAGTTGGATGGGCGGCGTTTTCAAAATTCGCCTAGCGATTCGGTTGGTTAGCCGAAGGGCTTAAAATTTTCAACCGAAGCCCTCCAACTAAAAACGTTGGACGGACGGCGTTTTCAAAATCCGCCTAGCGATTCGGTTGGTTAGCCGAAGGGCTTAAAATTTTCAACCGAAGCCCTTCAACTAAAAAAGTTGGACGGACGGCGTTTTCAAAATTCGCCTAACGATTCGGTTCGTTAGCCGAAGGGCTTAAATTTTCAACCGAAGCCCTTCAACTAAAAAAGTTGGACGGGACGGCGTTTTCAAAATTCACCTAGCGATTCGGTTGGTTAGCCGAAGGGCTTAAAATTTTCAACCGAAGCCTTTCAACTAAAAAAAAGTTGGACGGGACGGCGTTTTCAAAAATTCGCCTAGCGATTCGGTTGGTTAGCCGAAGGGCTTAAAATTTTGAACCGAAACCCTCCAACTAAAAAAGTTGGACGGGGCGGCGTTTTCAAAATTCGCCTAGCGATTCGGTTGGTTAGCCGAAGGGCTTAAAATTTTCAACCGAAGCCCTCCAACTAAAAAAGTTGGACGGGACGGCGTTTTCAAAATTCGCCTAGCGATTCGGTTGGTTAGCCGAAGGGCTTAAAATTTTCAACCGAAGCCCTCCAACTAAAAAGTTTGACGGACGGCGTTTTCAAAATTCGCCTAGCGACTCGGTTGGTTAGCCGAAGGTCTTAAAATTTTCAACCGAAGCCCTTCAACTAAAAAAGTTGGATGGGACGGCGTTTTCAAAATTCGCCTAGCGATTCGGTTGGTTAGCCGAAGGGCTTAAATTTTCAACCGAAGCCCTTCAACTAAAAAAGTTGGACGGGACGGCGTTTTCAAAATTCGCCTAGCGATTCGGTTGGTTAGCCGAAGGGCTTAAAATTTTCAACCGAAGCCCTTCAACTAAAAAAGTTGGACGGGACGGCGTTTTCAAAATTCGCCTAGCGATTCGGTTGGTTAGCCGAAGGGCTTAAAATTTTCAACCGAAGCCCTTCAACTAAAAAAGTTGGACGGGACGGCGTTTTCAAAATTCGCCTAGCGATTCGGTTGGTTAGCCGAAGGGCTTAAAATTTTCAACCGAAGCCCGTCAACTAAAAAAGTTGGAGGGGATAGCGTTGTCGACTCGCCTAGCCATTCGGTTACTTAGGCGAAAGGCTTAAAATTTTCAACTGTAGGTTTTCAACTAAAAATTCACCGAGCCCTATACTTCAGTTGCACGAAAGCATCAATTCAGCCAAACAACACGGTGATCCTGGCAACTTTATCTTAGCTGAAATACTCATTTCAGCTGGCCCTGACGGCCCTTCGTACTTACAGGACCCAAAGGCATTACTACTGCTGTTAGATCCGGACCCGCTGGCATATCAACTGTCAGAATGGGCTCATTGAAAAGGTCAAAGCTTAGGAACCGAAGCAGGCGAGACCGAATGTTCACATCACACCCCAAAAAAAAAAATTCAAAAAGTGTTGCAAAAAAGAAAAGAAGTCCCCACCTGACTCGCTCCCCAAGCTTGGGACGGCGTATAGCCATGCGGTTGGGCCAATGCGCAGCGCCAACCGAAAGGGAAAAGAAAACCATTTCGGTCGACGCCGAAGGGCTACCGTGGGGCCGACCGGGACGTTGGCACCCGCCCCCACCAATCGGCCCATCCGAATGACTACGGCCAATATTATCCAAGTCATATTCGGGTAATATGACATTCGGGTGATTGACATTCGGTTAATGTCACATTCGGTTAAGTGACATTCGGGTGATATGACATTCGGGCGATTGACATTCGGTTAATGTCACATTCGGTTAAGTGACATTCGGGTGATATGACATTCGGATGATTGGCATTCTGTTGATTGACATTCGGGTACTATGACATTTGGCTGATTATCTGTCGGTGGAGGTGAAGCACATTCGGTTGCTGTGGTGAAGCACATTCGGCTGCTGTGGTGAAGCATATTCAGCTGCTGTGGTGAAGCATATTCGGCTGTTATGATGAAGCATAAAGGCAGATGACAAGATGGTAGGGAACGCGCCGGCTGGAGCCAGGTGGTGGGACTCACCTGATCATTGGTGTGGAGACCAGAAGCACCAAGGGCTCAAAGACGGCGCCGCCCTCGTTGCCGGAGAATATTCTCGGAATAAATGGTAGTTGGAAGGGTAAACTCGTCATGTAAAAAAATCATGAGCGTGTATAAATAGCGCCCCCAAGGGGATTGTAAAAGAGGAGAGGACCCGAGCGTTTTAGCCGGATCCGATTAATACATTCGTAGTGTACATTCGTATCATATCCTTTCGTGTTTTTCGTATTCGGTTTGTTGGTTTCGGCCTAGGGGGCAGCACCCTTACGGTTAGAAACAACACGAATATACGACGATGACTTGAAAATCATAGCTTCACCAAGACCTAGAATTATATAACTTGGATATCTAGATTTTGTCTTCAAGTTCATAATTTTTAAAACATGAGGTACACCGTGAGGCTAAATGACTCTTCTTTCAAGTTTCAACCGAACGCCACGAGATGCTGAATGTCTCCAAATAAGACTGCTTCCTAAATTTTTTTTTTCGAAAACGTGCGCCGCACGTGCCTCCTTAAGAAGAAGAGTTTTACGATTACATTCCGCGAACCTCGTTGGCGAGTTGCCGAGGTTCAAGCGGAAGACACACATTACACAAATCGCCGGCAAAAAACGGCGGTGCTTAGAGGGTTGTACTTCTAGATGAAACTGACTGTGCTCCTAGGGACGAATAAGCCGCTGCCAGGCCGCTAAGACAACGTGGCCACACGCGTGCGCCGGCCTCGACGCGGGAACATGGCACTCATGGCCTCCTTTCTGGCTGACATACTTACGGCAGCATACGCTTGACAGAATTCTTCGTCGACGGAGCTATCCGGCACATCAGCGGGCTGTCTCCCCGTCCACTTGGCGATCATGATGCGCTTGGCCTGGCGTTCCGGATTGGGGTCGCGGTACTTGGATTTGGCCGCGAGCCTGGTGCTCCGGCGCGGCATCCAGGTGTCATCATCCTCAAGACTGCTTCCTAAATGGATAACTCTAGGAGGATAACCCATGCTAGTTCTACACCTTTTTGTGTGCCTGAGTTTTTTCTAAAGAAAATAACGAACATTTGTTTCATTTGGGCTGCCTTTGAGCAAACACGTACTGTCACTATCAGTTTGGTTTCAAAAGGAAATCCACAAGCACGGATGGAAGGGTAGAAGGCCAAGGAAATAATTATTTCATCTTTTAAAGTTTTCTCTTATTTTATTTTGGTCCACGTGTGCACCATTGCTAGGGCGTGATTGCCTGATTGGTAACCTATTTTGGTCCTGGTTTTATATGTTTTTTCTATGATGAAACTAAATTGATTTATGTGAAATTTTGTGTGACTCCTATGAGATTTTTAGGTTCTAAAGGGCGCATAAAGTGAAAAACATCCACGCCAGTACAAGCGATTCAAGGAGTCTATTTCAAAAGTCTTGCATGTTGTACTTAGAAGTTTTAGAAATTTTTTGAAATTTTACACGCCAATAGTACTAAACTAGTTGGCCATTGTCCCAAAATTTAAGATTCAAACAACTTTTGTGAAAATTCATATGAAAAAAAAAACAAATTTCACCCATCCTGAATTTTGTCTTCTAGTGACTGAAATTTGTTCTTTACAAATATGTAGCCAAGGGCAAAATAATTCAATGTTCAAAATTAATATTTGTTTATCTTAGAAATATGTGTTATTATCGACTGACCACTAGTATTTTATATAAATCTAGTAACATTAAAAAAAATGATTGATTCCTAGGAAATGAAGTCTGTGCATTTTCTTTCAAGTGAGCAGTGGGTAGGATGCACCATCACGGTCATCGGCGTCATGTTTTTGAGGCCGTGTGGACACAGATTGCTAGCGTTCTTTATAGCTCTAATGAGTGGTTAGGATCGGCCGAGCCCACCATTCTGTAACGAGTCATCACTACTAGTACTACACACTCTTCCACTCTCTAGTGTTCCTCCATGATCCAAGAAACGACGCCAAATGGCTGAGGATTACTGGATTATAGTCGTCTTGTTGCTCCCAGAAATCCATGCTGCATTTGCGTATTTTCAAATTTTCGTTTCCCCTTTTGAGTTTTGATTTGACGCCGCCTGAATTTGCGTATTTTTCACTCAAAACTGTCCACTTTTGGAACAGTCAGTTCGAGTGCCCCGAGCGCATCTGACTCACCCAAACCCAACCGTCGCCCAACTACCAATCCCTCCACCCAATCCACCCACCGACACGTGGCTCCCACCTCACCCCCGGACCCACACGTCATCGACCCAATTCCGCTCAGCCCACGAGCCTCCACATCTTCCCAGGCCCCGCCCGGCCCCACCGCCTCGGAGCTTTCTCCCCCACCCCACCTCACCTCGCTCCCCGCGTCGGCGACCACCACCACCTCCCCTACTAATGGCAGCTGCCGGATCTGGCCGCCCGCCGCGCGCGCGCTCTCTCCCGCGCCGCCCACGGAGATGAAGCGCCGCCGCCTGCCACCCATCCTCCTCGCGCTCGCGCTCGCGCTCCTCTCCCTCGCCTTCCGCCGCCACCTCTCCCTCCCCCTCGGCGGCGCGTCCCGGTTCTCCCCCAGCGGCGCCGGCACCAGCGACGACGCGCTGCTCCGCCGCCTCGCGGCCACCGACGCCGGCGCGGCCCAGGTCCTGGCGGAAGCCGCCGCGCTCCTCGCCAACGCGTCGGTCTCCACGTTCCCCAGCATCGGCAACCACCACCGGCTCCTCTACCTCCGCGTCCCGGCCTACCGCGACAGCAACGCCACCTCCGCGCCGCGGCAGCGCACCGTGGCCCGCCTCCGCGTCCCGTTCCACGGCCTCCCCGACGACGCCGCGCTCCTCGCCGCCTTCCGCGCCTCCCTCCGCGGCTTCCTCCTCTCCCGCCACCCCCACCACCTCCACCTCCACCACGACGTCGCGGGCGCCATGGCCGACCTCCCCGCGCTCCTCCTCGGCGGTTCCCGCGTCCACCGCCGCCACAAACGCGCCGCGACGTGCGCCGTCGTCGGGAACAGCGGCGTCCTCCTGGGCTCCCACCGCGGCCCGCAGATCGACGCGCACGAGGTCATCATCCGGCTCAACAACGCGCGCATCGCGGGCTTCTCCCGCGACGTGGGCTCCAAAACCACCGTCTCCTTCGTCAACTCCAACATCCTGCACCACTGCGCGGTCCGCTCCGCGGTCGCCACGCCGGGGTGCGGGTGCCACCCGTACGGCCGGTCCGTCCCGCTCGCCATGTACGTGTGCCAGCCGGCGCACCTGCTGGACGCGCTCGTCTGCAACGCCACGGCGACGGCGGGGTCGCCGTTCCCTCTGCTCGTCACGGACGCGCGCCTCGACGCGCTGTGCGCGCGCGTCGCCAAGTTCTACTCGCTGCGGCGGTTCGTGGCGGGCACGGGGCAGCCGGCGGGGAACTGGACGCGGAGCCACGACGAGAGGTACTTCCACTACTCGTCGGGCCTGCAGGCCGTGGTCATGGCGCTCGGGGCGTGTGAGGAGGTCAGCTTGTTTGGGTTTGGGAAGGCGCCGGGGGCTAAGCACCATTACCACACCAACCAGAAGAAGGAGCTCGATTTGCATGACTATGAGGCAGAGTACCAGTTCTACCGGGACCTCCAGGAACGGCCGGAGGCCGTGCCGTTCCTCGACGAGGCGCCGGGCTTCAAGGTGCCGCCGGTGAAGCTCTACTGGTGACCACTGAGGAGGTCAGTAACATGTACTAGTAGCTGTTAGTGTAATCTGTTTGTTGTTGTACAATTTTTACGTTTTGACTTAGAAAGGTGTTTAGGCTGATAGAATTGTGTAAAATATGGCAATTGAAAGGGAATGTGAGAGACTGTCATAGATGGTTCAGGTTGGGGAGCATATAAGGAGGGGAAAATGCAGGTCAATTTTGTGTTGATCAAATGGATCAAATTGGTTGTAGCTGTTCGTATTCTGTGTAGGGCAATTGTACACTTCAACGATTTCAATGAGTATAGACTTCAGACACAGGGGATATGTAAATTATGGGCAATGGAAGTATAGTCTGCTGTTGCAATATGAATTTGGAAATGTATATTCTCCCCATTTGGAAATGTGTAATGAGGTCTGTGATTGTTTCTGTAATGTTTCATTGCGTTTGTTGTACAATTCTTAAACTTGACTGATAGGGATGTGTTTGAGCAGAGCAGACAGACTATGGGTGATTAAAAGAGAATGTGTCTGACAGAGATGTTTCTGATGGGGAAATGCAATTCTATGTTTTCCAGTTGAAAGATGAAAGTGAAATGCTACCCAATTTTGTGATGTACAGGACAGCTTGTATTGTTTTTACAGTTTTGTTGATAGAGGTGTTTAAGCTTACAGAATGTGTACATCATGGCAATCTGATGGAAATGAGACACTGGTTAATGTTTTGGGATTGTGGAGCGTCGAAGGAAGGAAAAATGTATCTAATTTTTTGTTTTGGTCGGCAGATGGTTCAAATTTGTCTTTTTTGGTTCATGTATTTGAATATTTGGTATAGTATAATTGTATACTTCATTAATTGATGAGATTAGACTTGGTGCATAGAGAAAATGTAAAGTATGGCATTGAAATATCAGGTTTGGAAAATGTACAAAGCATTTCTGCTAGATGGAAATGTGTAGTAATAAGAGACTAGTGATTGTTTCTGCAGTGTGTTGCTATATCTGTTGTACAATTCTTTACATTTGACTGAAAGAGACGTTAAGGCAGAAAACGCTATGGACAATTAGCAGGTAAGGGGATTCTAAACATACTCCATTGCTTCTAACTGAGAAATATAGCCTTTTTTCAGTTGAAAGGTTGAGAAACGCTGCTCCAGTGTGCGTAGTTCAGGTGGTTCGAATTGGTTCCAACTGTTGGCACCCTTGTGAAAAGTGCTACCCTGATTGAAACCGTCAAGCAAAATGAGGAGATTTCAGATGCAGACAAAGCGGAAATTATGTGCAACGGAAAGGGAATGGCGCTGGAACAGATCATGCATCAGATTTGGACGTGTATAAGAAGAAATACTCTGGGAAGGTAGAGTCTGTGTGATTATCCTGATGCTTGTGGGTTCCGATCCCTAAGTAGACCGTGGTGGAAACTATATGAAAATCTAAGGTAGCGTCCTCTCGGGTACGAGATCTCGTTAGGCTTATTTCTGCCAGTTGCGCATGGTTAGGAATTGCACCTATCATGTGGAAAAAATTGTATACCTCTGCAGAGTTTCATTAAATCTATTTGAATAGCCACGCCTTTGGAATGGGCAATCGCTGGGATGAGATCCCAAATGATTAGACTTCCACAACTGTGGTGATCTAATAAGACGTATTTATGAATTTGGTAATTTATAATTAATCTAGGAACTGGCGAGGATGGTAATGCCCTACTAGGACCCAACCTATATTTTTTTATAATTACTTCGCCCTACCACCTTCATCTCCACCTTTACTCCTAACCATCTCCACATATATCCTTTCCATCCATCTCTCTCCACCCAAAGTTAGGCTTGTTGAGTACTTTATGTACTCAATCCTCTTTGTTCTATGTTTTTAGGAGCGAAGCTACGAGAGAACACACTAGGACGGAGCTATCGAGGAATGCGCAAGGATAGGACAACTAGAGACTACCTGAAGATGGAGCCGTACAACCACACGAAGGAGATACTCGAGGACTACCATGACTAGGACATGGGATTACACATACGACTAGGTGTGTGTCCGCACTCCAAGTTGCCTATAGGTTATGGAGACATGATGTTTTAGGACCACTGTGTTAGAAACACTAATGCTTGTTGTAAGGCCAATGGCCCAAGCTATGTAAAGCATATGAACCTTGTAACATGTTTTTCCCTAGATTAATAATGGTTTTTGATATCAATCTCGTCTCAATTGTACGTATCAACTACTAATCCAGGGATTGATATATGATGCACAGTGGACCCTAAAAATTAGGGACTGACATACTTGCTCTAGACTATGCTGACCCATGGGATGTCGTGCTTGTTATAGAACTTGTGCAAATGCTTGATGAGTAGGGCATCATTCTGCACATTCAGATTGATGACATTTAGTCCACCCTTATGCTTCAGTTCTACGACCATTGGCCAGGCAGCTAAGTTGCCACCTTTCTTTGATCTGTCTGGTCCTCGCCATAGACATTGTTTTCGAGATCTATCAATATTGTCAATCACCCCTTTAGGAAGTTTGAGTGTGCACATTGCATATGTGGTTGTGGAGCTAAAGATTGACTGCACCATTTGTAACCTGCCGGAGTATGATAAAAGAGATGAACAAGCAGACAACCTTCTCTCAATCTTGTCCATCAGTGGGGTATAATCCTCAACACGTGGCTTTGTTGTACCCATAGGCAATCCCAAGTATGTAAATGGAAATGAGCCTATCTGACAGCCAAATGTGTTTGCAAGGACCTCCATCCTTTCCTGACTGATGTTGATGGGTAACATTTGGGACTTGGTGTAGTTCACCTTGAGGCCTGTGTATTATGAGAAGCTATTGAGTAGGTCCTTTTGGAAAAACAGCTGTCTGGCATCCACTTGCATGATAAGCAAGGTGTCGTCCGCGTATTGGACAATTGGGTAATCGACATTAGGCTGTGGAATGGATGGGCATAGGAGTCCTTGGGATGCGGCTTTGTTTACCAAGACTTGGAGCAATTCGGCTGCCAGAACGAAGATCAATGGGGAGAGAGGATCACCTTGATGGACTCCTCGTTTGCATCTAAATTTTCTACCTAGGACTCCGTTCAAAATGTTCGCTAAGGTGCCCGTGGAGAGGATGCTACTGATCCAGCTGACCCACTTGTCTGGAAAACCCATATGCTGCAACATTTGGAGTATTGTCAAATGTTCAACAGTGTCGAAGGCCTTCTCAAAATTGAGCTTTAGAATTATGACCTCACACCTAGATTGCTTGCACTGGTGGATGTACTCAAAACATCATGCTAGACAATCTTATATTGTGCGGGTCTTGATGAATCTGTACTGGTTTCCATGTATGATCTGTATGATCTTGCTGTGGAGACAGGGCAGCTAGGAGCTTTGTGAGTATTTTGAGGCTATTGTTGAGAAGTGAGATAGGCCGATAGTCATTCTGTTATGTGGCTGCTAGGGTTGAGGGAGATTGATCGGGATTGAGGGAGCGGCGGCTGAAGGCGTGAACAGTACCCACGCTACCTGCGCTAAGTACCCGTGGGTACTGTTCACAGGGAGGCGGCTATGTGAGAGAGAGAGGAGGCTAGGGTTTTGGGCGCTAGGAACGCCGGCCGCGAGGCTCTACCCACGGCCGGCAAGTGAGAAAGGATTTCCTTCTAATCTATTGCTTGATTAGATTGATACATCTCCTCTCATTATAAAGAGAGGATTACTTGACTTACAAGCAAGGCTTACTTGGCTCTTAAGTAAGCGACTAATTAACCCTAACGGGCTATAGCCCAATAGGCCCCCAACTACTCTAACACATTCACAGTTTTTGGGCTCAATTTCTTTGGCACTAGGGTGATCAATGACTCATTGATGCTCTCCAAGTTGGCCCGGCCATCATAAAAATTAGAGCATAATTTGTAGAAGTCTGACTTGATCAGTTGCCAACATTTTTTCATGAAGTGCCCACTGAAATCTCTGGGCCAAGGCTCTTGTCTGGGGCATTCTCTTTACGATGTTATCAATCTCTTCTGTCTCAAATGGTACTGCAAGCGAGTCAAGGTCCTCATGTTGCGTGATCAGATTTGCCAGGTCAAGAACCATGGTAGGGTTGGTGGTGATCCCCATCCTGCTCCTGAAAGAATTCCAGATCATGTCTGCCTTCCCTGCGTGGTCACTGATCTGAGCTCCCTCATCATTTGTTAGCTGCGAGATGGAGTTCTTCCTGAAATATATAGTAGCCATGGTGTGGAAAAACTTGGTGCATTCGTCTCCAAGTTTGATCTTGTTCACTGTATACCTCTTCTTCTAGCACAAGTGTTTATAGTGCAGGATCTTGGCAATCTGAGCTTTATGTTTCTCAAATTTCTTTCCGTGTTATATAGGGCACTTCGTTCTTCAAGACTGTCCAAAAATAAAATGACTACATTGCATTTACTTGTCAGCAGGTTGAGGTTGGAGCGATTTTTACTCCAGGACTTAAGAGCATGACTACAGAGTTGGTGTGGTAGGTTTCCTGGGTCCATGCATTCTCTACCACAGAGATGAATTCACTGTGTTCTGCCCAAAAATTTTCGAACCTGAATAGGTTGGATTTAGGAATGCTTGTGTTGATCATGACTTTGCATGGGACGTGGTCTGAGATGATCTTGGCTAGTGGGATGACCTCTGTCGAGCTGCTCTAAGAGTCTGAGGGGACCCGCCCATGGCCACGCCCGCCCACATTGGGGGTGAGCTCACACGTATCGCCGCTCTGCTGGGGCATGGCCACGCCTGGACGCCACCGGGCAGGACTGCTGAGCCGCACCTGCGCTGTGGTGCCACCGCGCCGCTACGCGCCGCTACCAGAGCGTGCTCGGACCTCGGGGGCGGAGGGGACCGAGGAGCCGCCGTGCCGGGGCGCCAGGGGATGGCGGGACCGGGCCAAGAGGCCGTCGCACTGGGGCAACGCGCGCGACTGGACTGGGCCCAGCCCTAGCTTCCAAGAGAGGGAGAGGAAGGAGAGACGGGCGTGAGAGAGAGTGTGTGCTGTGTGACCCTGGCACCAGCGAGTGAAGGAGAGGAGCAAGGGAGAGAGGTCGCCTTCACCTGGGGCTACTCGCGTCGGAGTCCTCGTCGGCCGGCCATGCCTGAGCCGCCGTGTGCGGCTTGCTTGCGTGATTGGCGCCGACGGCCTCCGCGCCTGGACTCGCCCGCGCCGGCAGCCTCCATGGTGAGCGCCTGCGGGCACGCTTGCCGGCCACGCCGCGCCGGGGGTGCGCTCATCCCGCGGCCAATGGCGGCGCCGGGGCACCGTGCCGCGGCTGCCACTGCACCGCGCCACGCCGCCACTGCGTCAGGACCCGCCCATGCCAGGGCTGCCGTGCTTGGGGGCCCCGACACCGCCGCCGCCGCGTCGGGCCTACCACGCCGCCACCAGGATGCACGCGATGGGGCCTGCCCTAGCCGCCCAGAGTGAGGGAGAGGGAGGAGAGATGGAAACGAGAGAGAGAGAGAGAGAGGATGTGGGTGTGTTGTGAATCAGAAGCCAGCATATATATTTGGTGCCGAGTAGAAGCAGAAGCAGCAGAAGCCACGAGAAGATGCTTCTGATAGAAGCAGATTCAAGCAATAAGAGCCGTAGGATTGCAGATCAAACGGTTGAAAAGAATTGGGATTACGTGGACGTTCTCATTGAGGTTGAGCTCCTCGCGTTCTCATCTATTTAGATTTAGATTTAGATAGGGGAATTCACGGAATAGCCAGTTGGGTATTTTAGAAAGGCAGATACAGTATCTGTTGGAGCCTATTTTATATGCCATAAATTGGCTAAACTGAATTCAAAATAAAAAATAGCATCTCTGTTGGAGTCGAGCTCCCAACAAATGCCGGCGTGTCCATTGCCCGTCCAAACGGGAGTCACCTTATCCACGTCCTGTCAAGACATTGAAGAAGGGTCACACTGCAAAAATGAATCAATAATAAGGCGTGACCGGTATTCAGAGATCTTTTGATCTATTGTGGGCCAACTTCCATTTATATACTTTGGCATTACAATAAACCACACAAAACTCAATAATAAGGATTGGAAAGCCATTTAAGATCTTTTCCAAAAAAAATTTCTTTGAGTAACTCCAAAAAAAAATGCTGAGCAGTTAGAAAGGAATACTTTTATCTTATGACGACCGACTAGTTTTGATAAACTGTGTTTTGAGCAGTCATGCGATGTATATGATGTCATTCTCGCCATTCCATGCCTTCTTCAACCCGTCAGGCCATACTGGACAGCGTGCTTATATGCCGATGCTTAACGGCTCAAATTCCTGCAGTGCACGAGGCGCTCATGCTCAACGTATGGTGTCCTTCGGATTAGTCCACCAGGCAGTCGATGGACGTAGCAGGCACCTCCTTTGGTATGGGCTCCGGCAGAACACAACGACAGACCGCCATTCACACGAGAGTTTATTAGAAACGTATGCTATGGAAATTGCCACAATACTCTTAAATTACAAGTACCGTGATGGTACTTTTTTCCAAGCACTGTAACAACCAACAAATCTCAATTTATACACGTTTATCATACGGTATTATATATAGCTTTCAGCAACAAAATCATTTCTTGCAGAGTTGTACCAAACACACTCCACGGCATACAGATGCAGTTTATGAGATCCGAGTCCTTCGAGGTGTAGCGCCATTACGAGTCCGCGTCAAATGGTCACGCAGTTGAGGACGGCGAGAACCATTGCGTAACATGGTCAAACTAGAAACCCCTTATACAGTATCTTTTCATAATCTTCGAAAACGGATTTAAACGTAGGAGGGACCGGATACGTTCCTATATATGGTATTGATTCTGCTGTCAACCAAGATTCCACTTCCATCACTTGCAAAGCGTCCGTAGCCACCTCCGTCTGTGCAGTGAAATGAGAACAATTAATGTTTCAAATTGATCAAACCAGGCTTCTGGCTGCTGTTGATTGCAGATCGCTCACAGAACGAATAAGCAAGCGAAATTAAGGAAACAATATATTATATTGAAAGAGAAGTAACATATTACCCCAGGAGATTGAAGAGGGCGCTACTGATATTGGTCTCCAGGTAGCGAGGATCCCTTGTATACGTGACTGTGAAAATTCCATTTGGACCATTATGGGTATGGGCGTCCACGCGGTGGATATGGCAGAACTTATTCCAGTCGTAGGTGGAATTTCCCAAAGCCATTGAACAGAGCAGCGACAGGCCACAGCACAGGGCCAGATGGGTGAGGTTGAGACCCTGCAGGTATCTTGGGAGTCTTGCCATGTTGGAACTCTGCATATTAAGGTACCTAAGTGCTGGGACAGCCTCTAAGACATGCAGATCCGAGCAGTAAATGATGACAAGCTTCTGCAAACTTGGGAGGTTGGTGATTCTCTTTAGACAGGGGCAGCACACCAGGCTAAGTTCAGAGACACAAGGAAAGTTTTCCAGAGAGGAAAGGCAATGAACATCTCGCAGGTTCAACATCTTGAGTGTCCTTGCATAGAAGGAAAGGCCAGGTGGAAGTCGTGTCAATGATCTGCACTTGTTGAGTGTGAGTTCCAACAAGACTGGCATGGCTTCAAGCAGCTCCTCACACTCCCACTCCCACTCCTCCCAACGATCCATTCCGATGAAGATCAATTCTTTCAAACTTGGGAATGATACCGACACACCGGAATGGCGCTTATTATTGTGGGTGTGGCGCATCATTTCTGGGCCAACATGCTTGATGGCTGGAGCATGACGAACGATCAATATCTCTAAACAGGGAAGCTGACACAAGCCATTGGGGAGTTGGGTACAAAGAGCAAGATTCGACAGTTCCAAAATCCGCAGCCTCTCCAGAGACACTCCTGTCATTGACGCAACCCATTTTGGAAGTCGACGCCCAAAATATCCATCAATGGTCAAATGATTTATGCAACCTGGAGGACAGAGCTCAGTAAATACCTCCTCAATGTGCCGCTCCTCCTCCTCTCTGACAACTCTTTTGACTGACCCGCCGTCATCTTCTATTATACTGCTGCACTTCAAGATCAAACGGCCAAGGTGCTCCTTGCTACGTAGCATGGCCTTTGCAGCTAAGGAGCTGGGGTGTACATTCTCCAATCCCTTCAGTGAAAGATTCCTAAGCTGAGAAAGAGGACCTAGTTCTTGCAAAGTACACCAACCATTTGAACCACCATCCATGCTGGCTGGAAAGTTAACTATTTTCCTCAAGTTTGTGAGCTCACCAAATTTCTCTGGTATAATATTTGTCGCTTCACTGAGATAAACAGACCGCAGCTGCTTTAACTTTACAATGCCATTAGGAAGTCGTACCATTTTCTCACAACCAATAAGGCAAATATGCTGCAACAACTTCAGTTGCCCAATTGTATCTGGCAGACTAGATATTTGTGTACTTTCTATGTTCAAGTACCTTAAGAGCTTCAGTTCTCCCAGATGGTCTGCTAATAATGGAATAAAATCTACATTCTGTAAATATATTGTGCGTAGTCTGGATAATCTACCCAAAGAATCATTATGCTTAAACTTGATAGGGCAACAAGATATTAATGTTCTCAACGAACTCTGATTTTGTAGAATGCTCCACTCCAGTTCATCTGAACCTGACTCGACTCCAATAGACAGAAAACGAAACTTGTCTGAAAGAAGTCTGCTACCAATACCACCTTCCCCCATACAAGCCACCAATGCTTCATCTCTAACCATATACTGGCAAAATGAGCGAACAACATCATGCATTACGTAATGTGAATGGCTAATGCACTTATGTACAAGGTTCCTCATGATCAACTCTTTGTTGTAATCTCTTCCCATCTGTTCCAGATCATCTGAGTGTCTACTGCTCACCAATCCTTCACTAATCCATATTTCAATCAGTTCATCAGGACTAATGTTTGCTCCTTGTGGGATAAGTGAGTAGTAAATCAAGCATTGCTTCAAATGAGGAGGTAGATCATCATAACTCAGGTATAGTGCATGGTTTAGCTCTTCGGGCATTCCATCAACAGACCATGCAGGATTATTTAAAACCCTCTCCCACTCGACTATGTTCATAGACCTTTGTCGCAATAGTCCTCCTATCACTTTGACAGCAAGAGGTAAACCACCGCATCTGCCAAGGATGTTCAATCCTATATCCTTCATAGTATCTATTTCAAGCTGATCTCTCTCGGTTGCTATGACCTGCAGGCAGATTTAGAATTAATGAATGGAGTTATATTTGATTATGTATTTCTGTTTCAGACGTGGTTGCAGAATTCCAGCTACTCCGTTTGATAGACTTTGTAGATAAGAGCGTTTACATCTACCACATCAAAAAGATAAATTAACAAAATACATTTTATAATGTATATAACGAAGCTCGATATCATGCTCCCCGACCCGTCCCTCCCTCCCGTTGGCGACGGCGGCGCCGTCCGCCCACCACCTCCACGCCCCCTGCCAGAAGCCAGCCCACCCCTTCCAATCACGGATCCAAGCTCGCCTCCTCCTGATCTATCCGTCCATGGGGTTGTTGAGGGAGCTCCGGCGTTCCTCAGCGTGTCCGCCTCGTCCGAGGTTGCCATGGGGACCTGCACGCCGGAGGCCAATCCGGCGCCGCCGGCCAGCGCCGCCCCCTCCCCGGGCATGGATGCGGCGCCCAAGTTGAAGCCAGCGCTGCCGTGGGTCGAGGCCGCCTCCTCCCCGACGCGGGCATTGCTGCTGCCAGCGGAGGGCGCCCTGCCGTCGCCTCTGGACGCGGACGCGCCTGCCTCGACGGGCTCCAGTGCTGCGGCCTCCTCCTCGCCGCCGCCGTCGCCGTCGGCCTCCTCCCCGTCACCGTCGTCGCCGTCGTTGGGCCTGTCCTCCAGCGCACCCCGGCTGCTGGGGGCCGACGGGCAGCCCAGGAAGCAGCAGCCGACGGCTGGTCCTCCCCTGCAGCCGGAGCCAGCAGTAGGGGACACGGGCCACGTGGCTCCACCTCCACCAGCCAGCCTCCTCCGGCCCCGACGCACCCCCCCGCGGCTGAGCTCCGGCCGATCTGTGCGGGGCCAGCAGCCACCACGGTGGCTCCCCCTGGGGTTGAGGCCCAGCCGCCAGTGGACGAGTTGGTCTTCGTCGAGGACGTCGACGAGGACGAGGACGATTACGACGGCGACGACGATGATGACACGGTCCAGGAGGAGGGTGTCCTCGTCAACCCTTCCGCCCCCGCCCCGAGCCCGTCGTCCACCCTGTCTCCCCATGCCGCGCCGTTTCATCCTGGCGGTCGCTCGGCGGGCGTTACAAGTTCAGCCGCTGGGCGGATGACGACGACGACGGTGACTCGTCCTGCGAGGTGCAGCACACATCCTATCTGGATGCCGCCGCCGGCCGGTGGTGGCGCGCCGTGGCTCCGCGTGGTGCTCCAACCGCGACGCCGGTCCACGCCGGCGCGGTTGGGGGCGGCGTGAGCCTCGGCGAAAACGAAGGAAGCGCGGGCGGCCGCGTCCGCGGCTTGTGCGCGGCTGCCCGTTCGGCCAACGGAGGTAGTGCCCCTACCCGCGACGCCGCCGGGGGCCGGAAGGTGCGTCTACTCCGGGAGATCGGCGAGCGTGAGCGGCCCGTCCGCTGCGGCGGGCTCGCGTGGCGTCTCCCCGTCCACCACCGGTTGGGGTCTTCACGCCGGGCCACCGCCCGGACGTCGACGGGTGGCGGCGTGTGCTCCCCGGCGCCACGCCCGTCATCGCGGCGCCGCGGCCACGGAGTCCGCGGCGGCGCCATGCGGCGAATCTTCCAGGGGGGCACACCCGGCCCACGCGGTTCCCGCGTACGCGGTTGGCCCGCTGCTTCAAGTGCCTCGCGACGGGACACCGCACGCCACCCGCAACCTCCGTGGCGGTGCCTCCGTTGCTACGGCCTTGCCACTTCGCGGGGATTGCAAGAGGCCGTGGCGCGACAACGCCGCCAAGCGTGTCGCTCGGCCAAGCACCGTGAGCGGCGGGCACGCTCCCACTGGGGCTGGCGGCTCGGCTGACACCGGCCACTCTCAACTTGGCCGTGGTCACCGCTCGCGTCGGTGCCGACGCCACAGGAGGAAGAAGAGGCAGGAGGCGGGCACCACCAAGCAAGTGACCGAGCCTCCAATCGAGGGCCCAGGCCTCGGGTCACCCTCTAGTGATCCGGTGGCCACCTGGATGGATGTTGCCTGGGCCACAATTCTTGAAGGCCCGCTGCCGCCGATGGACAGCACGCGACCGGAGCCGTCCGGAGGGCCGGCCCCGGAGCCGTCCGGAGGGCGGACCCCGGAGCCGGTGGTCGCACCGGCAGCGGTGCCACCTGCCGGAGAGGACCCGGCCATGGAGGAGCCCCCTTCTATGCTCGAACTGCCTAACGCGCCCGCTGTGGGGGCACGCGGACAGGACGGCGTGCTGAGGGGGCCTGAGCGGGCTAAGCCGCTGCTCGTCTACGGCCGCCGCAAAGCAACACACGGAGCGGACATCGACGCGCCGGCGGTTGACGCCACAGAGGAGGATGGCCTGGGAGCAGAGGAAGCTGTTGGAGGCACGGAGACAGAGGACGACGGTGCTTGCGCCGCCTTCTGCAAGAAAATGTTCCGGAAGGCCCGGGAGCCGCTGCTTCCAAGACCGGCCTCTCCTCCAAAAGAGCAGGCCAGAAAGCCGAGGACCAGAAGAGCTAGAAGGACACTAGCTCCCACCCGGTCCAGCCTGCGTCTGGTCGCTCGTCCTTCCTCCACGCCGGTGGCACAGCGTGCCCAACTCCGGCTTATGCGCGACATGGAGTTCATCGATGGCAAGTCATCGGCAACGGATGCGGCGATCCCGAGTACATTGACGGCTATGGACGGGACCTTCCCGACAAAGCGATCAAGGCACTACGGGCGCGGCGAGGCTTGACGACATTGAGCTTTGCAAGACGTTAGCCGCAATTGCGGCGGACTTAGGGGCGACGTGGCGGAGGTGCCATGATAGTGCAGCTCATAGATGCATGTTGGTTGTTTTTAGAATGTGAGTAGTCAAATTTAGTTTTTTTTTACACCTAGTTTGTGATCTGTCAAACCTAGGAGGTTGTTTTTTGCGCTACTTGCGCATGTAATTCTCCTTCTCCTTATTAATATAATCCGGACTTGATCCGTGATCTTTCAAAAACGAAGCTCGATATCATAAACGTTATTATTCTTCTGGCAGGATGGAGCCGTTGGCCCCGCCCCCGGAGGGTCTCCCGTCCCGAACGCTCCCCACCACTCCCCTCCCCAAATCCTCCAAAATCCACCCAAGATCTAGAGCCAAATACGATTCCACCCCGAGATCCTGCTTCTCCTCTTCGAGATCTCCCTCTCGAGGGTCTCTTGCCCGCCAAGATGGCCGGGCAGCGGCCACGGCCTCGACGGGGCGGGGGACGGGCGCGTCCGGTCACGCTCGCGAGCTGCGGGGACGGCCGTGCCGGACCTGCTGGCCCTTCCGGTGGAGGCGCGTGTGGCTGTCGGCGTGGCCGCCGCGGAGTCCATTGCAGACGGGGCGACGCGATGGGCCTCCTCGACGCCAACGAAGCCGCCACTACGGCCGGTTCTTTGCGTTGCGGACGCCGTCGTGCGCCCCCAACCGTCGCCGGGGGCCAGCCCGGCTGCGCCACCTTCTCCACCAATGCCCCACCCTCCACCGGCGCCCATGGAGGCTAGGCCCTCAGCTCGTCGGGGGCTCCTGCAGCCCCGCCCGCCGCCACCGGCGCCCATGGCGGGCTGGGTCTCGGCGGCGTGCGCGCCGTGCTGGGCGCGCCCCTCAGCTCGTCGGGGGCTCCTGCAGCCCCGCCGGCCGCCACCGGCACCCATGGCGGACAGGCCGCGGCAGGACTAGAGGTCCCCGACCCGGACCCCGCAGCGGCTGGGCCGGGATCCGCGTCCCCGGGTTTGGTGGGCGTGCCCGAGGATGACGACGGAGTTGACGACGCCCTCGTGGAGGTAGAAGAGGGGGAGTTTGTGGCTCCTGCGTCGGCGGCCGCCCTGCCCGTCTCCGCCGTCGACGTCCCGGCGGGGTCGACGGACCGACGGCCTGTGCCGCTCGACGTGGAGGACGGGGCTATGGCCCCCGTCACGCCGTCGTCGTCTGGGGTGGGGACGAGCTGTTGTCCCTCCCCGTGGTTGGGGGCCCAAGTGGAGGCCGCGGCCGCATCCGCCGTCCTCGCGTCGCTGTCGCCCTTGCCGGCTTCGGCGCCCGGCTCGCGCGCGGTTATGGGCCCGAGGCGTTCTCGTGCGCCCATCCGCCCCGAGCCCGTCGCCGCTCCTCCCCCTCGGCCACACCTTCGTCCGGAGATGCCGTTGTGCCTCCTCTACTTGATGTCGTCACCGTCGAGGATGCTTCTGACGACGACGAAGTTCCGGACTCGGCCTTCTTCCTCCATGGGCGGCCCAAGCACCGACGTTGGTGCGACTCCGACGCCGACGAGGAGAGAGTGTCTTCTCGCCCGCCTCACGAGGCCGGACGGCGGCGCCATAGCCACGTTTCTTTGCCCCCGATAGTTGGGGGTACCCACCCGGCACCCGCCATGGTGCTGGCGCGCGTCCCCGCGCTGCGCCGCCTTGGCTCGATGCCGGTGCGGCGCGTGCCGGCGCCTCGACGCCTCGGCCCACAACTTCCTCCGACGCCCCGGTTACACGTCCCTCGCGCGGCGGCGCCCACTGATGCCGATGGCTTCACCCTCGTCGAAAGCCGCCGGCGAAGGCGCCGTCGTGCCCCGCGTCGCTCTCACCACCGACGACCAGTGCCGACCGCGTTAGTTGGTCTCTGCTTCAACTGCTTGGCGGGGGGTCACATCGCCGCCCAGTGTACCTCCCCGTCGTGCTGCCTCCTCTTCCTTAGCACGAGGCATCGGTCGCGGAACTGCAATCGTCATCATCGTCGTCCGCCGCGACGCCTTTCTACGGGGCGCGAGCCGAAGCCATCGACGAAGGACCAGGTGCGACGTCATGGCCACGCAGCTCGGCCTCGTCGTCCACCTCGGCCTCGTCGTCGCCCTTCCGCGCCCCCTCCAGATTGCCATGCCGTCGACACTGTTGGCGACGGCCTGGGGGCCTCTGGCGCGTCGGAGCTTCGCGCGACGCCGATCTTGGTTGGACAAATTCTCTGTCCGGCCCCTTCCACCTTCGCGGACGCCTACCCACGGTCCTCCCCGCTCGCACCATGTGCTGGTGCCTTGTTGGGTGCCAAGGGAGCCCATCGTCGACGTCGTGGGCGTCGGTGCAGGCGGGCTAGGGAGCTCAACGTCGACCACGCTGCTGCACCCGCCGATCCACTGGCGGGGAAGCTCACTGGAGGCCGGGTTGACCCGATGTTGGATGAGCTCGCTACCTCCCTCGTCGTGCACCTGTCTACTGCGCTGCCGGAGCCGCCTTCACCGCCACACTTGATTCGCCTGTGCTTCGCGACTGACGATGGCTTGGTAGAGACTGCCGTGGACGCGGCGGAGGTGACTGCTTCACTGGAGCCTGCCCCGGCCTCGGTGGCGCTGGAGGTGAGCTTCACAGCTGACGTGGAGCCGGAGGAGGTTTGCGTGGACACCACGACCACGGCCTCCCCACCCAGCTGTGCTCATGCTGGGACGGTTGGAGTGGATGTTGTACAGGCCGTTGTGGGGGCCGAGGCCTCCGACGCTGGGGCACGACTGCCGTCTTGCCCTGCTGCGGCTGGTCCGGCCACCGCTCCTACACCTGCCGTTGCCGAGCCTGCGGGGCCTACCGACCAGCAGGAGCGTCTACACGCCTTCCTCGATTCTCTGCGTCTACCTCTGCAGGATCCTCTCATCCCCACCACGCCGTGTGCACATGTGACAAGAGCAGAGCGAGGTGATGACTGGTTGCCGCGGCGAAGCGCCCGCCTTGCAGCAAAATCGGCATTTCGGCTTCCGCAGCCGGAGCTGCAGGCAGAACGGGTCATGCTAAGCAAGATGACTGGGCGGCCCTCCACCGACGTGCCGGACCCTGCCGTCCATGACGCGTTCCTCCGAACCTGCGCCGCAGCCGAGCCTGTCTGTCAAGAAGAAGGCCTTCCGGGCTTTGTTTCCTTGCCGCCGCGTGCACGTCGGGCGCGCCTCGCAGCGTCGCCGGACTTTGTACCGGCGCCGGACTAGCTTGTTTGTCTTAGCGTCTCTGTCGCGCAATCGGTTCAGTAGTCAGTACAACCCCCGAAGCACCGCCGTAGAGCCGGCGCCTTGTGTAAGTGTGTCGTCCGTCGGTCTGGGGCATCTCGTCTTTAGAACGGCCGGAATGTAAAAACATTCTATTTTCCCTTAATGAGTAACGAGCCAATGCTCGAGTTCGAAAAAAATGTTATTATTCTTCTCTACAAACTTGGTCAAAACTTTGGATGGTTTGATTTAGGACACATTAAAATCCCTTATATTTTAGGATAGAGGGTATATCGATTCTTTAGTCATGCTTTCTTTTCAAAAGAAAGTCGAAGTAGGTCGTTTTACTTTTTATTATGAGAAATGTCCTCACCTTCCCCTAAATAACTACCTATTTTTTATGTCAAATTGTTAGGTTGATACGTGAGATCCATATTCCATATATAAACCAACATATTAGGTTATCCATTTTTTAAAAAAAAAAATGAATCATAGTTTCCACTAATATCACAACGTAGCCCAATCAGTGGTCACTGAATCAAGAATACAAGATGGAGCGCCACCCATTGCAAAGTTAAAATGTAACGTGTCATGTTACCCATTTTTAAGCTTAACAGGCTTTCCTTTCCCAGCACACTTCACAATTCATTCAAGTGCAGTTCAAATCTCGAACGAGTTCAAATATCAATAGTTATAGCTATTGCCTAATAAATCAGTTTGCATATTAGAGTAGAACTAAAGACCAGTGGCAGATAAATATAGTTGAAAATCATAAATTCAAATTTATGAGAAAATTTATGAAAGCAACTAAAAAGTATGGTTGCGAAAATGTTGTAGCAACGTCAACAATATTCAATTGGCAACATGAGAGTTGTAAATACTATGCAGGCATCTGATCGTATGAAATAATCCTTAGTAGAGTTAGAACATCCCCCGCGGACACTCCAAATCCACCATATAATTCACTCTCCATACTTGAGCACACTCTAGAAGACTAACAAATCTCAATCTCTATGAGGACTCAGCCGTAGCTCAGTTGGCTAGGCCTGCCGGTGTGCAGCCAGCCCACCCGCGTTCGAAGCCGTGCTTCGAGGCTTGGTGCCTCGCTGGGAACAGTAAGCTCCTAAAATAAATTTCGTTGTCTCACGATGCGCCACGACTTGGGTGAGTTAACTGTGTGCATGTGCATGTGTGTTAGTGCGTGAGTTAATTGTCGATCCATATTATGGTGGTATTCAAATTAACATGAATTGTTGCACTTTTTCCTTCATTTTTGAGAATTAAATCGACACTCTTAAGTTCACACAGTATATAAAACAGTCAATTTTGAGGAATTTTATAGTTTAACATCAAAATGTTTTGTCTGTTATTTATTATATCAACAGAAAAAATAGAAGTGATTTTAGAAGATTGATATAGTCACCATTTTGAATTTTTGAAAGAGGAGAAAGCACTGCAAAAGAAACAGATTGCATAGACAAGCAAAGCAGCCAGACGTGAGCAGCTCACTCGCCTCTGATTAAGAGGCTCTGCTAATCAGAAATAACAGAGGTGATGGTGGGTGGTGCTTGTCCGCCTCTACAGACAAAAAAAAAAAAAAAAAAAAAATGCAGGCCCACCGGCTGACGCCCAGTGGAGATCTGCTGGTGCTGTTGCGCCGTCGCTGAGCCGGTTGCCCGTCGCCCGTCGGACATCTATGCTGCACCGCTGCCGAGCAAGCTGAAGATCCACCCTGCCTAGGCTGCTCGTCCTCCCACCGTCATCTCTTGGGATCCACTATTGCCGAACCCGCCTGTCCTCCCGGACGTTGTCTCCCGGGATCCTTAACGCCACATTATCCAATCCACCACGCCACAGCTCGATTCGCTGCGCCGCCTGCCCGATTTGAGGCCTCCCGCACCGGGGGTGGTGGCTCTGCAGTAGGGATGAGAGTGGATAGAGAGTGGATAGAGAGGGAGATTGGGGTAGGGCGTAGGGGAGAACTCACGAACTCAAAGGATCTACGACCAAACAAGGCGGCAGTGTGAGCTGTGAGGGTACGGGAGGTGGGATAAGGAAATAGGACGTGCTGCGAATGGAAAAATAGTGAATTTGGTTTAGGGGATGGGAAATAGGGATTTTGGTTTTACGGAATGGGAAATAGGGAGTGTATGAGAAAGGAAAATATATCTTATTTCCCATCAATCCTATCCAAACGTTTGGGGTGTGCTATGATCACGGTAGAAGCTCCCGTCGTCCAAGTAACTTCCCCTTCTGGCGCATTGCAATGGCCCGATCGACGAGGAGGAGCCACACAAGGATATCAGAAGTCGCGCCACTTGCATGGCGGCGAAAGTCACGATCCTCGCATGAAAGATTTGGCGGTGGGGCTTCATTTTTCTATCTCCATGGGTGGCGGTGATTGAGGGCTAGCAACTACGATGCTCGAGAGGAGGAGTGAATCTGGGGCAGCAAAAGCGCATGGCGCGGAACTCGGCTGGATTGAGGAAGGCGCTCTACGCTCGATTAGTGGAAGTATCGTTGGATGAGATGTTGAATCAGGCGGACTGGCGGAGAAACAAGGAGCCGCACATGTCTTGGCGCTTACTGGAGCGGAGATAGTGCTGGTGCGGGAGGATTATGAAGTTTTTGTTTTGATTTTTTTTTTTATTTACGTGGCCCTAGAGCGTGACCCTATCCCATGACAAAACTTTAAGTGAAGGAAGAAATATCAGCATCCCTTTCCCTAATCCAACCTCATGCTATCCATCGCCATATCCCTACCCATGCCATATGCTCAAGGCTCAATTTCTTGACTAAAAAAGCTACGGCGGATGGGATGACGAGTGTGCTAAAGATGCTCTTACTGGTTATTATTCTCAACTACGTCCAAGCATGCAATATATCATTCGAACTGAGTATCCACATTAATCGTCATAAAAGGTACTAGAAAATGATAAAACCAAGAAATTCCTACAAATATAAAAAAAATCTAGTCATCAATGAATTGCTCTAATCTCCATTTACCTATAGCTATCGGATATTCTGTTTTCTTAGAATTACCCACATTTATCATTATTATAAATAACATAAAGTAAAGCCCTCAAACTACATCTAAATTACCCACCCCTGTCATTATAAAACATAATCTATAGTAACCACCAAATTTGTGAATAAATTACCCATCCTGGCATTATGATGATAATATAAGTAGCTCCTTAAAATTTTCATCTAAACTATTCTCTTTTGCCAGTATTAAAATAAATTAAATGTTCTCTCAAATATACATCTAAATCGCCTATGTGTGCTATTATGAAAAAAGTTTAGGTCACTATAAATTACAACTATATATGTCTCTAAATTACAAACTTTTATCACTGGCACCTTCATATAGGTCAAGTATACATGCATACATGAGTAACAAAGATATATTTATATGTTTTAGTAATCAAGAAAATGATCTCTTCATGGATCATACACCAATGACAATAATAATCGACTAATATCATATTGAGATCTATGACAATTATTTATGCATTTTGTTACTTTGAATCATTTTATGCATTTTGATTAATACATTATCATATATTAGTATATTTGTAAGAACTTCATTTTTATAAAAAAAATACTATTGTATATATAATTCTTTGAGGGAGGAAATCTGACAACTTAAACAGTGTAGAAGGTTAATGCAGATAAAAATGTTCATGACCTTCCTGTTTTATTGATTTCTTTGAGTCAACATTCAGTATTATACTTAAATATTATTGTTCTCTTGAGGTTACCACTATTGCCCCTCCTTCCAAATACCACTTCAAAGCACTGTAGTGCAAGTTTAATGACCATTTATGCGCTCATAATAATTAAATGGTATAGTCTAGACCTAAATCCTTATTTTTAATAAAAATAGAAAAGATAGTTTTGGTTAAATTTATAGTAAACACAAGCATCTAACAAGTTCATTTTTTAAAAAAGCTAAAATATAGATTCATGACATAATATGACAGGGCTGCAATAGAAGCTGCCATAATTTAAGCTAAGGTCTTAACTAAGTGCATATGGAAGGCAAATGGAGGTGCCATCCAGAGGGGAAAAACTGACGATATAGATGGAAAGCATATAAATTAATTTTGTTATTTTATCACAACCGGATAGAGAAAACAAAGTATCTATATGGGTATCGGATAAAATAACAAAGTGAGAGGGAAAACATAAGTAATTTTAGTTAGATGCAGGTACTAAGCAGTAAGCATTAACGTTTTGCTTCTTCTAAGATTCTAATAACCAGTGCAAGAGCACCGTACTCTGAGCGCGGGCTGACAGACTAGTAAATGTATTAATTTAGTAAATAATAAGCACATTTTAAGGACATTTTAAGGAAAATTCAGTGAACAGACAATGTAAGTTACATTAGCATTGCTATTCAAAACATTTGAAGAAAAAAGTGTATTGTTTGATTCAAAGTAAAGATAAAAAACGTTTCTGACCTCTTTTTTGAGCAAAGTCCACGCATCTTGAGTCCCCAAGTAGTTAACATGGTGGAGGTACTGAGCCTTCATCGAACGGGCGACTCGATCATCTCTCGTTGTGACAAGGACTCGGCTTCCACGAGCAACGTAACTGAAGGATGTCTTGAGCACGTTGTTCCACTTTGCCGCAGTCCACATATCATCTAGTACCACAAAGGTTTTCTTGTCCCTGATTGTGTTTGCAAGTGTTGACTCAAGCCGAGACTTCCCATCATCATGACAATCTCGTCCTTCAGCATGATAAATGGCCTCCCTCAAAAGTTCGGTTTCAGTGCAGGCCTGAGTGATACTCAACCACATCCTTATGCTGAATTTGTCTTTGATGGTTTGATGGTTGGGGCGGCGCCCGAGATGGTGGGGCACACGCCATGTGGCTGCTGGCGCGATGGTCAGCGACATCGGCGGGTGCTGGAGCCGACGACGTTGGTCAATGCGGCCTCGGCGTGCGGCGGTGTGACGCGAGCGGCGGAGTCAGTCCGGCTCTACGTGGCCCGATCGGAGGGGGTGACAACCGACGCAGCTGTGCGGCTGCCGCGTGCAGCCGGCGCGTCGATGCCCCTCTGAGACTGCGGCGATGGCGGTGAAGGGTGGCAAAGGGTCCGGCTGGCGATTGTGCTTGAGGGTTCTTGGGCGAAGGCCTTGGCGACGGCGACGCCTTTGGGCGCCGCTTCCCTGTTGGGGGCGTCGTGTTCCCCTCTAGCATGTCTTCCAAGGGTGAAAACCCGGTCCACTATGGACGTGCGGTGGTGGCGCCATCATCGCCATTCCCTTCCTGAAGGCATCGCATTTGGATTATCGTCACGATTCGATGCTGGGTGAGGGCTCGTGTTCGGAAGTCGGAGCTGCTCTTCGGTGTTTGAGCTTGGCAACGATGACCGGAGGCGGCCGTTAGCTTCGGACCCGTCGGGGGTGACCAGTGGGTGGCCTGTCATGGGAAGTCGGAGCTGCTGGCAGCTTGGCTTCCATGCTCGGCAACGATGACCCATGACAGTGTATTGTGTTTGTGCTCAGCCGCGTCGCGTGGGGTGGTTAGCCCGGGTGCCTTCTGGCATCTCGTCTGGCTAACCTTCTTGTACATAATATTCATTCGTCTTAATTGAGCGGCAGAGCTCCTGCCTTTGTTTCAAAAAAAAAAAATGGTTTGATGGTTGTAAATATTCTGGGCCAATGCGGTTTTGCCGATGCCCCCAGGGCCAGAAATGGCAACCACAATGTAATCATCTGGATGATTGCTCCACCTTTCGCCTGTCAGCATATTCACCAGATCAACTGTATCTTCTTCGATTTTCTTCCCAACCAAGCTCGATCGCTCAATCACCGGCGAAGTCTTACTGCCGGCAGGATGAGTAAGCATCCCCCTGTCCTGCTGGTTATTCTGCTCCATTCTAATGAAGCTGAACTTAGCACCGTTTTCGCAGATGCTGTCAAGCTTCTTGTTGAGATCCTTGATGCGGGTTCCGATGTCATGGGTGAAGACAGGATTCCGCATGCAGAATGATATGGGATTGCAGCACCTCGATTCTGCACCCATGATGGACTCCTGCCCCTCCTCAGCCTGAATAATACAGATGTCCAGGACGTCAGTTGCCTCGTACATAACATCCTTCAGCATCAGCACCCACCGCTGCACGGCGTGCTCTGTTATGCGTCTCCTCTCCGCGTCAGCGAGCACTGCCTTGAGGTCCTGCAGTTTTCCCTCCAGCTTGTTCATCTCATCGGGAACCCCATACAACATGGCCCCTTCATCAGCTGCCATCTTTATCAGCTTGTCTATCACAAAGGATACCATCGCATCCAGGACCACCGCCATGGTTTGTGATGTTGTGGCTTCTACGGGAAAATATTTTATATTAGTTCATGTACCTTTTCAATTCAATCATTTCATCAACTGAATATAACAAGAGTGTTACCTCCACTACAATTTTCTTGCTCCTCGGTACAGACTAGTATTTGATAAAGAACGTCTGATGCAGGGATGAAGGTTCACGTGAAAATATATAGAACGGCCGTAGGTAATTGAGATACTTTTACATTTAGTAATTTGCTAATTTATCAATCCGTTCAGCCATATATGATATGAATCTGCCAATATTTGGGATGTGACGACTCAAATAGCAGTCAGCAACTGATGGGGATTGCAAGTTGTACGGATGTATCATAAACAGACAAACTGAAATGCGAACGCCAAGCTTCGGAAGTTCACAATTGTCGGGTACCTAGATTAGGGGGTCCTAAATCGGTACATTGGAGGAAATAACCCAACCCATTTCACCTCTAAATCTCCCAAGAATTAACCGAGAGAAACCACAATCCTTCTTACACCGGGCCGGCCCACTACCGAGGCCCGCAAGGCCTCGAAACCTTCGCTCGAGCGGCGGCCGCTCACCCGCTCGAGAAAAGAAGTACGGAAACCGCTCGAGCGTCGGCGATCTCCGAGACGGTGACGAAACCGCCGAGCGTGCGGCTCGCCGAGACGGTGACGTAAACCGCTCGAGCAAGCGGCTGCTCGAGCGGGACGGAAAACGCGAGCGAGCAGCCGCTCGAGTCCGCCCACAATCATTGCCTATCCAAGGCACGCATATGGCTACAGTATGCGTAATAATGGGAAGTATGCCTGCTCCACCTAACCCCATGGCTACAGTGCGCGACATAGTGAGAAGAACGCCGGTCACTTCTCCTATTCCGCTGCCCATACCCGGGATTCGGGCGTGCCAGGCAACACTATTACACCACGCCGAGCATCGTGACGCGTACGGCACTCTCTCCAAAACGCCATAGTCAACTCTCCGTACCACCAACTACGTCGTCCCGTCCCGTCGCTCGAACCATTGCCCCCTCGAGGCAGCCCCCAACAGCTCGAGTGGTGATGGACGCGACTTGAGCATGGGGCGCCCAGTACCCTGTCTTTCCTACCTCGACGCCCATACCGCGGGGTTCCTGGACATACGCACTCGGCTATACCAGCACCATACCTCGACTACGTCAGCCCACGCCCGAGAAGGACGAGCAGGCCATCACTGACCATACCGCTACGGGCTCGAGCCCGACCAAAGGAAGCGTCTGGTCTCGACGACTTGACATAGTGCATGTGCCTCGACGTCACCCCCACGACAGCCCTATCTACTCTGTACGCCTGAGCCTCCTCTTGGCCTATAAAAGGGGACGCCAGGGCCTAGCATAGGGGACGGTTTTTCGGACCTTCACTCACACACACTTTCACACACTCTTTCACGGCTAAGTCCCGCTTGTATTCACCCCTGTACAAGCACCCCGGTGCAAGATAATACAAATCTCTCCCCTCTGCTGGACGTAGGGCATTTTTTGCCTGAACCAGGATAAACGCTTGTGTCCATCTTGCATCACCATCCGGATTAGGGAGCACGCATAGAAATTTACTCGTTGGTGTTATACCCCCCGGGGTACGAAACACCGACAGTTGGCGCGCCAGGTAGGGGTACCGCGTGTTTTCACCCGATTCCCACCATTTTCCGGATGGCATCACCCACTCCATCGTTTCCGTTCGCCACGGTGATCTGGTTTGGGAGTCTAGAGTTCGTGTCGCTCGGCCCAGGCCACGACATGGCCCTACTCTCGATCGGTGAACCAGGAGGGGGACGCTCGTCACCCCCACGCGCTGGTGGGGCCGCGCGCCGACCGCGCCACCATGGCTCGCCACCACGTCGCCGACGCCACCAGCATCGTCATCACCGCCAGCAGGCACAGAATCTTGAGCACCCTGCTCGTGTGCCCTCCCAGCCAGACGCCATGACGCACCCAGCCGGGGTGCCAAGTGTGCGGCAGGAGGTGCCACATGGACAGGGAGTCCTTGATGTGGACCCTAGCTTCACGTTTGCCATGCGCTCGCCGAGAGAGCCCGGCGTGGCGCCTCGAGCGCGCGCGCGGCCGACGTCGCCCAACCTGCTGCCGCACGGGATCTACCGAGCTCATCGCAGGCTCCCGTTTGGGCTTACCAACGCCGCCACCACGTATGCCAATGAGATCCGGTCAGTCATGGGACCGCGAGAGGAGAGCCCCGGCCCCCTCCTGCGTGCCACCATAGACTTGGAGATTGTATGGCCGGCGTCAGTAGACCGCGGGTTTGACAGAGCACCTGGCTCGCAACGCCGCAACACGGTCGGGGATATGCGCCGCTGGGTCGAGGAGGAGAGCACGGGGAGGCCTTGGACGCCGTCCAGCGCTAGCCCAGACTCCGATGACTCAGACTCAGGGTGCTATGACCCGGCTCGCGAGTGCTTTCATCTCAACGACGACGTCCCGTCGGATGACGAGACCAGAGATGGCGCCGCCATGGCCGTCCCTGCAGCCAATCGGGCTGATGTGACCCCAGCGGTCGGAACATCGGCGGCTGCAGCCCTGCAGGTGATCGAGCCGCGCGGACCACCGCCACAAGCGCAAGACAATCGACGCCCTGAAGACGATGCTCAAGCAGCACAATGGGCTCAGCTCAGGGAAATCGAGGCCAAGATGGATGAGGAACGCGCAAATCGGAGCCGCTCAAGCGCGTGCTCGAGCGAACCACCCGCTCCCTCCTCGAGCTCTTGGCGCTCGAGGAAAGGCACGAGACGTCTTCAACCGCATCGTCAACGACGGGCGACCCGGGAAAGCGCCACCCGAGCCAGCCCACTTCCCTCGAGCAAGCCGAGAATGTACTTGCGCGGCTATCTGCCGCTGCGGGACATGCCGGCGCCCTCGAATCCGCATGCATTACGGATACGAGATGAGATCCAAGGGCTCCTCCAAGTCGCGGCCGTCCAGCAGGCCGAGAGCTCAGCCTCGAGACAGCGTGAGGCGGCTCCAGAGCAACCACGGCACGAACGGGAGGGTTCCGTCCACCAAGAAGCACCCCCTCGAGGTGGTAGAGCCCCCGCTCGAGAACGCATCCTCGACAACCGTGCACCTCAAGATGCGCGTCATGACATCAACGACAGTGACGAGGATCGGCAGACTCTCGAGCCGCCGGGCCCTCGAGTCTTCAGTCGAGCCATCCGCAACACGCCGTTGCCAAACCCGTTTCGACCCCCCACGAGCGTGGTCAAGTACAACGGGGAGACCAAGCCAGAGCTCTGGCTGGCCGACTTCCGGCTGGCCTGCCAGCTGGGAGGGGCTCGAGAGGATAAGGCGATCATACGCCAGCTCCCTCTGTTTCTCTCTGACACCGCTCGACGGTGGCTCGAGGAGCTTCCCCCCATCAGATCCACGATTGGGCCGACCTGGTCCAGATTTTCGAGGGGAACTTCAAGGGCACATACATCCGACCCGGCAATTCGTGGGATCTCCGTAATCGCAAACAAAATGCCACGGAATCTCTCCGGATTTTGCTCGACGTTTCTCCAAGCCGCGCACCGAGCCGCCGCACATCCCCGACCACGACGTCATCCTGGCGTTTGTCTCAGGCACCACGTGCAAAGAGCTCGTGCGAGAACTCGGGCGCAACCGCCCAAAGACGGTGAACGAGCTCATGGACGTCGTCGCCGACTACGCTGCCGGCGACGAGGCCGTGGGGGCCTTCTTTGGTGGGGCTGGGAACAAGCCCGCACCGCCCCCAGGGGGCGGTGAGGGATCGAGCAAGACCCAGAAGAAGAACGGGAAGAAGAAGAAGGGCAACCAGCAAGGCAAGCGCGCGGTCGTGGAAGACGAGGTGGCCGCAGCCGAGCGCAAGAAGCCTAGACCCCCTCCGGATGGGGGCGTCTTCGACAAGATGCTGAAGCAGCCCTGCCCGTACCACAAGGAACCGGTCAAACATAACCTCGAGGACTGCCGTATGCTTCGAGGCTACTTCAAGAAGTTTGGCATTGACAAGGACGATGGCAAGAAGGATAAGGGTGGCGAGGATCGAGCCAACGACGATGACGACGGTGGGTACCCGCCCATCACCGAGTGCTACATGATCTACGGCGGCCCGACCACCCAGATGACACGTCGAGAGCGGAAGGCCGAGCGCAGGGAGGTTTTCGCCATGAAGCCCGCCACGCCTCAATTCCTCGACTGGTCGGATGCTCCCATCACGTTCGACCGTGATGATCATCCGGACCACGTCACCAATCCCGGCTCGTACCCTCTCGTCGTCGCCCGATCATCCTCAACGCCCGCTTCACCAAAGTTCTCATGGACGGAGGCGCGGCCTCAACATCATCTACATGGAGACCCTCACGTTGCTCGGCCTCACAAGAGCTGACCTCCAGCCGAGCGCCGGGGGCTTCCACGGAGTGGTCCCGGGCAAGAAAGCGCTCACGATCGGCCGCATCGACCTCCCCGTCGTCCATTTGACACGCTCGAACTTTCGTCGAGAGGTCTTAACTTTCGACGTGCCCAGTTTCGAGGGGACGTACCATGCCATCCTGGGCAGGCCGTGCTACACAAAGTTCATGGCGATCCCCAGCTACGCCTACCTCAAGCTCAAGATGCCGGGACCAAAAGGAGTCATCACTGTCAACACCACGTACGAGCACGCCTACCACTGCGATGTGGAGTGCGTCGAGTACGGGGAATCCCTGACGAACTTGCTGGGAACATCTCAAGACCTAGCCATGATGCTCGATCACATGGCGGCCGAGGCCTCTGCTCCAACACCCAAGCGACAGGCTGGCAACTTCGACCCCGCTGACGACACCAAGAAGATCCCGCTCGATCCAAGCTCCTCGGGGGAAAAGACGCTGGTCATCAGCGCCTCCCTCGACAGCAAATAGGAAGCAGTGCTCGTCGACTTTCTCCGCGCAAACGCTGACATGTTTGCGTGGAGTCCCTCGGACATGCCCGGCATACCGAGGGATGTCGCCGAGCACGCCTTGGAGATCCGTCCCGGTTCAAGACCTGTCAAGCAACGCCTGCGCCGCTTCGACGAGGAGAAGCGTAGGATCATCCGCGAAGAGGTCGAGAAGCTCGAGAAGGCCGGATTCATCAAGGAGGTACATCATCCCGAGTGGTTAGCTAATCCTGTATTAGTAGAGAAAAAGAATGGGAAAATAAGGATGTGTGTAGATTACACTAGTTTAAATAAAGCATGTCCCAAAGTCCCATTTCCTTTGCCTCGAATAGATCAAATCGTTGATTCCACTTTGCGGGTTGTGAAGTACTTTCTTTCCTCGACGCCTACTCGGCTACCACCAAATCAAAATGAAGGAGTCCGACCAGCTCGCGACTTCATTCATCACCCCCATGGGCATGTATTGTTATGTCACAATGCCTTTCGGCCTTCGAAACGCCGGGGCAACATACCAACGCTGCATGCTCCATGTCTTCGAGAAACACATAGGAGAGACCGTCGAGGCTTACGTCGATGACATAGTTGTCAAGACTCGAAAAGTAGAAAACCTTGTCGCGGACCTCAAATTGACGTTTGACTGCCTCCGGGCTAAGAACATCAAGTTGAATCCCGAGAAGTGCGTCTTTGGCGTGCCTCGAGGCATGCTGTTAGGGTATATCGTCTCCCAGCGCGGCATCGCAGCCATCATGAGGATGGGGCCGATTCGAGACCTAAAAGGGGTGCAAAAGATCACTGGATGCTTAGCTGCACTCAGTCGGTTCATTGCGCGCCTGGGAGAAAAAGCCTTGCCTCTGTACCGGCTCCTCAGAAAATCCGAGCGCTTCACGTGGACGCCTGAAGCAGAGGAGGCCCTCTCGAAACTGAAGAGCATGCTCACATCTCCTCCTGTGCTCGTGCCGCCACGACCGGCTCGAGACGGCATACCCGCCGAGCCCCTCCTCCTCTATGTTGCCGCAACCACTCAGGTGGTCAGCACAGTCATAGTGGTCGAGAGGCAGGAAGAGGGGCACGCGCTCCCCGTCCAGCGGCCGGTGTATTTCATCAGTGAGGTGCTCTCAGACGCCAAAATTCGATACCCCCATATCCAAAAGCTGCTCTACGCAATCGTGCTCACCCGTCGAAAACTCCAGCACTACTTCCTTAGCCATCCGGTGACGGTGGTAACGTCATTCCCACTTGGGGAAATTATCCCGGAACCGGGAAGTCGTGGGTCGAATCGCCAAGTGGTCGGTCGAGCTCATGGGCGAGACCATCACGTACGCCCACGAAAGGCTATCAAATCCCAAATCTTGGGCGACTTTGTCGCCGAATGGACCGACGTCCAACTCCCTCCGATCCGGATCCGAGGCCGAGCTGTGGACCATGTATTTCGACGGGTCACTTATGAAGACAGGAGCAGGCGCGGGCCTACTCTTCATCTCACCCCTCGGAGTACACATGCGTTACGTGGTGCGCATCCACTTTGCCGCCTCGAACAACATGGCAGAGTATGAGGCGCTCGTTACCGGGTTGCGCATTGCCATCGAGCTTGGGGTCCGACGCCTCGATGCTCGAGGCGACTCGCAGCTCGTTATCGACCAAGTAATGAAAGCCTCGAGCTGCCATGATGAAAAAATGGAAGCGTACTGCAATGAGGTGCGCAAGTTGGAAGCCAGCTTCCATGGTCTCGAGCTCAACCACATCCCAAGGCGCTTCAATGAGGCTGCGGACGAGCTGGCCAAAATCGCTTCATCTCGAGCGCCGTTACCCCCAGACGTCTTCTCGAAAGATCTTCACGAGCCATCCGTGAAGTGGGACTCGGGGCAAGGCGGGACCCGGTGAGAGCTGCTCCTACGACCGCACCCCCCTCAACGGGGGCCACGGTCATGGAGATCGACCGGGCTACGAGCCCACCAACCGACCGCGTGCACCATTCCTCGAGTATCTCATTTGAAGGGAGCCGCCGGAGGATCGAACGGGAGGCGAGACGACTAGCTCGTCGAGCCAAAACGTACGTCCTCTACGGAGACAACGGGAGCTCTACCGCCGGAGCCCGGCCGGTGTACTTCAACGATGTATCTCGATCGAGGAAGGCGAGAAGCCGCTCGAGACATGCACTCGGGGCTTGTGGCCACCACGCTGCGCCAAGGACCCTTGTCGGAAACGCATTCCGTCAAGGCTTCTCTTGGCCCACCGCAGCTGACGCTATCAAGCTTGTTCGAGCGTGTGAGGGATGCCAATTCTACGCCAAACGAGACGCATCTTCCAAAGCACACGCACTCCATGATCCCCCTCACGTGGCCATTTGCGGTCCGGGGGCTCGATCTGGTTGGACCCCTCAAAAGACGACGGGAGGCCATACCCACTTGCTCGTGGACATTGATAAGTTCACCAAGTGGATCGAGGCCAAGCCCATCACCAACATCCGCTCGGAACGAGCGGTCGAGTTCTTTACCGACATCATCCATCGCTTTGGAGTCCCTAACGTCATCATCACTGACAATGGCACCCAGTTCACAGGCAAAAAGTTCTTAGATTTCTGCGATCGGAACCACATCCGTGTGAACTGGTCGGCAGTCGCCTACCCTCGAACTAATGGCCAAGTCGAGCGCGCAAATGGCATGATCTTGCAAGGTCTAAAGCCAAGGATTTTCAAACGCTTGAACAAACACGGCAACAAGTGGGTGGCTGAACTCCCATCTGTCCTGTGGAGTCTGCGGACGACCGAGAGTCCAGCCACTGGGTTCACCCCGTTCTTCTTGGTCTATGGGTCTGAGGCTGTCCTCCCCACTGACCTCGAGTACGGGTCCCCTCGACTCAAGGCCTACAACGAGCAGACTAATCAGGAAAGACTAGCAAATGCCATCGACCAAGCAGAAGAGGCTCGAGACACGGCGCTCCTACACTCTGCGCGCTACCAACAGAAGCTACGGCAGTATCACGAGAAGAACGTGCGCAAGAGGGATTTCAAGGTCGGCGATCTCGTGCTCCGTCGACGCCAAGATAACAAGGGACGCCACAAGCTCACTCCTCCTTGGGAAGGTCCGTTCATCGTGGTCAAGGTGCTGAAACCGGGGACGTACAAGTTAGCGGACGAAAAAGGCTCGACCCTCACCAACGCGTGGAACATCGAACAGCTACGTCGCTTTTTCTCCTAGGCCTCGATGCCTTGTACATATTTTCGCTTAAATTTTACCGCTCGTATGAATGAATAAGTCAGTTTCTTACTTTTTGTTCATACGCAAGGTGGGCTCGACTTTGTTTCCACAAAGTCAAGCCCCCCTCGGGGGCTAGACCAGGAGGGGAACCCCCCTGAAGTCCTCGATAAAACACCCCTAGTTTTTTCAAAAGACGATGCTCGACGTAATTTTCCCCTCCCCGCCTCGAAATTTTTCGTAAGACTAAGTATTTGCGTCGCCTCGAGCTCATCGAGCCAGGGCGATCGAGCACAAGGTTTCCCACGCTTCCGAGCTACGGCATCCTAACTCACCCCCTCTCGAAGTGGTTCGAGCGCATCACCAACACTTAGCTAAAACAAAGTAAAAGCAGGAAGAGGAAAATAATGTCGAGCGCAAAGAAAAAACTAGAGCGTAACGATTTCAATCACAAGCGTCAAAGTTTCAGGCCGCTTAGGCCACTACCATAACCAAAAATGCTTGTTTTCTTACAAGGGCCTTGTTGCCCCGGATTACGGCTCGCGAGGCCGGTTGGAATCTACTCTACGCCGAGGCGGGAGGACTTCATGCACGGCGAGATCGCCTCCAAGACGGGCGCCCGGTTCTTCGGCCTCGGCCTTGAGCTGCTCGATCCGGGGGTTGACCCCTCCTTCTTGCTCGCCCTCGACGTAGGTGAAGCCGCCCGCAACGGCCTCCATCCCGACCCGGGCGTCCTCCCTCGAGACGCTGAATCCCGAGTAGAAGATGGCCATCGTCCGGCGCGCAGCAAAGACAAGGGCCTCCTGGATGCGACCCCGCAGAGAGGCACTGAATTCATGGACCCGGCTGGCATAGCTTTGGCCAGCGTCCGGCCCCTCGACGTCCACCACCGGCGGGAAGCCCCAGCTGGCACTGAGGGTGTTGATGGCGCCAGTGATGCGGGCCTTGGCCGAGAGCACGCCTTCAGCCAACGCATGGGTGGACTTTGCGTACTCACGCGCATCCGCCAGGTCCGCCTCCAAACCTGAAATAGGACAACAAGAGTCAGATACTCAATCAAGCGCTCGAGCAACGCGTGTGAATCACGCACAAAAAAGGGGACCCGAGCACTTACCGGTGCAGTGGGTCGAGAGCCCTTGCTCACGCTCGAGCGCCCGCGCAAGCTCAGCTTCCTTCCTCCGGAGGGCGCGCTCGACGTCGCGCTTTTCTGTCCGCACCTCCTCGAGAGCCTTGCCGGCGCCCTGGATGGCAAGGTCCTTGTTTGTCACTACCTGACGAAAGTTGGCCACCTCCGTCTGGAGACCGCTCGCTCGCTCCTTCTCCGCTTCGAGCGCGCTGGCAAGGGCCCCCTTCTCGGCAGCCTCCCGGGTGACCGTTGCCTGGAGCTCCTTCACAAAGGCCTCAACGCCGGCCTTCTCCTTCTGGAGCTGCTCCATGTCCCGGCACTTGGCCTTATAGCTCTGCAGCGCCGTGGCTGCATCCTTCTTGAGCTGCTCAAAGATCGCGCATTAACAAGCATATTTCGACGAGCGGTCTCGGCCTCCGCACGGCTTAGGGCGAGCTTCTCGCCGCCCGGGCTGCGCTGCCCGGCCTCTGTGCCACTCGAGCGAGTTCATCTTGGGCTCTCTTGGCATCCTCCTTGGCGGCGTCCAGGGCGGCGTTGGCCTCTCGAAGGAGCCGGGCAGACCGGTGCAACTCCGCCTCAGCATCCCGCCCCATGCGCACATATCGCCGGATCTCGTCCTCGCTCTCACGGAGAGCGCGGATATGAACCGACTTGGCATATGAGCAGCTTTGCGCCGTCTAAAGCCACGAAAGAGAAAAAATCAAATACGAACGACGATAAGTCTGAACAAAAAAAGAGGGGCCGTGCTCAAGGATACTCACGGAAGAAAGCCGGGGCAGGTCCTCGGAGACGAGCGACAGAGCGGCCTTCAGGGCATGTTCAAGCCACCGCTCGCGCTCCTCGGCCTCCATATGCGCCTCGAGCTCCTTTTGATCGTTCATCACGATCGCGAGGGCCTCGTGGGTCGAGAGGGTCGGGGAGCACCGGCGGCGGCCTTTCCCATAGGGGGAATTCCTCCCGCATCTCCTTGTCGACGGAAGAGCGGCGCCCTCTCACGGCCTCCAAGTCAACACCCGCCGTCACCACCCGCTCAGCCAGAGTCGTAGGGCGTTGCGGCTGGCCCCAGCAGGAGGATGCCTCTTGGGCAAGCGCCCGCGCCTCGATCCGCCTCCGCTCCTCGATGGCAACATCGGTAGGCTCGGTGTGTCCAAAACCGACCGTCCGCATGTGACTGTCGATTATGGCGGACGCCGTCTGCCTCCTCTGGGCCTCCTCCCAGTGGTCGGCCTCGGACATAACGGTGAACTCCACCTCACCCGACGTCGAGTCGGGCACGAGGGTGAGGCACCGCGACCTCCCTAAACGCGGCAGCGCGGCGGCGCGATATGACGCCGGGCGGTGCTCCTCGAGTCGTTCCTCCCTTCGCTCGCCACCCCGGTGCTCGTCGCCGCTGCAGCGGCGGGCGGCTCCGCTTGCTGCCCCACCTCCAGTTGCTGCTCCTCTTGCTCAGCCTGCGACCCCATCGGTGGCTGATGCTCCTCGACGCCCGCGGCCGCAGGCTGCTCCACCGGCCCCGCCTGCTGCTCCGCCATCTCCTCCGCCTTCTCCTCTTCTTGCGTGGCGGCGGGGCGCTCCTCGAGCGCGCCCTCTCGAATGGCGACTTGGGCCTCCCCCTCCTCGACCCATTGCCCAGCTGAGGACTCGACCTCCATCTCCCGAGGAGGGGTTGAGGCCTGGCTCGGCTGGGGCTCAGGCACCGGTCCCGCCTCCTGCATCACCACATCTCCCACTGGCCGATCAGAGGCTACCGACGTCTCCTCCTCCTTCTCCCTGCGCTCCTCCTCAAGCTGGCGCAGGCCGACTGGCCAGGAGGACTTAGCGCCCGAGCTCGGACTCTCGTCCTCGAGCGTTATGGGCTGCTGCTCCGATCCAGCCCCCATCGCCGGGATAGAGGCCGCCGGCTCTGGCGCCGTCGCCCCTTGGTCGCCCGCCGCCGCGTCACCCGGCGCGCCTGACAACGTCAGGGTCTCGAGCGGGAGGGCTGTCGAGGCCGTGGTGGTGGTGGTGTCCTCCTCCCCGTGGCCTTGGTCACGGCCCCGGCACCTCGCACGAGACGCGCGGGCCGTCGGCCTCCCACGCCTAAGCGCATCCTTGGCCCGCTCCAACCAAATGGGAGTAGAGGGAGGGAGAGTCACTCCACCTGGCATCGATGGGGTGCCGCTCGACCCTCCTGCGGTCCTTAGCCTCTTAGTAGGCACCATGAGGGGAGGGATGGTAGGGTCTCGAGGAACGCTTAGTCTGGAAGAAAGAGAAAAACAAAAAATCATTGTGACAAAATATTCACACGCAAACGAAAAGTACAATCGGGATGTCGACAAGAAGACTTACCTCGCGGGCCGAGGTAGCGGCCCACTCGAGCGGCTCGGGGCTTCGAGCCCCGGGCGCCCCCTCGAGTCGCTCGAGGGCTGGGACTCGAGCCCGCTGCTTGCGCCGCTCGGGGGCCTCGAGACCCGGACGGCCGCCCCCGTTCCAGCCGACTCCTTGGCCGGGTCCGGCACGGGTCCCTTGCGGGATCCTGGGTTCTGCGGGTCGAGGTCCGCTCGGCCCGGCGGTCGCTGGAAGGAGCTCGGCGTTGCTCGCCGGCTGCACGGTAACTTGAAGTGCGCACATTTGCGGCCTCCCCGCCGCCGGGTGTGCGCGCCCGTTGAAGATGAACGCTGGCGGGAGGAAGATTCCCGCCGCGTCGGAGACGGCGCCCGCCCGCCATGGCTAGAAGGACGGGGCGACTCCTCCCGCCGCCATGCTTGAGCCGGCGATGACGAGCGAGTGCGACGACTGGAGTGTTGGGACGCCCCACCCCGTTGCCTTACTTGGGCCGGCGACGGCGCTCGAGCACCGCGGCTCGACGACTCCTCCTGCTGACGTTGGCTCCTACACGCGAGAGCGAGCAAGCGTCAGGGCTCGAGCGATGGTGGCGTCATCGCTGTCGGTCGCCTCATCATCCTCATCCTCATCGTCCTCGTCCTCGTCGCTCGACTCGAGACTAGGGCTCCAGTCGGTTGGGTCCGCCGCCAGACGTAATTCACGCTCCCGGCGGCGCCCTAGCCTTACGCTTTTCCTTCTCTTCTAGCGCACGGGCCTTCGCGCCTTTTCCTCCCTCCTCGAGACCACGGCGGCATGTCCTCGTTCGCCCTCGGGCGTCTTACCTCACGGCGGGCGCATCCTCCTTCACCGGGGCCTCGACTCCGCGTGGTCATTGATATTCTGGACAAAAGGACAAGCCTCGATAAGGATTGCTCGAGTAAAAGAAACGACGAAAAGAGGATCTCGAGAAAACTTACGTAGCCCAGCAGGTTGTAGTCCGGACGCATGCGGAAGAGGCCGACTTGGTTCTCGCCAAAGTTCCTCCCACCGTCGATCGCGTCACGCACCCGAGCCACGATCGTAGCGACCGGGAGAGGCTCGTCGGACATCCCGGCTGGCCGTAAGCGCCGCAGGTCGGCGTCCACCGTCATCCGGTCGAGCCACGGCGGGCGCTCGGCGAGCGGGAGCACCGACGGCCGTGGAACTCGGCAACCACATGCGCAATGTTGAGGACGAAGTTGCCGGACCTCCGGTTGCGGAGGCTCGAAATGGCGTCGAGCGGGGAGTTCATGCGGGGCTGCGCGCGCGCCGGCCGTGCGCCCGCTTAAAACCGGGCGCGGTAAGCACGGCGCCGGTGTACTCCGGGGAAGAGGCCTTCCTCATTACGGAGGTAAAACCACTCCCGGTCCCAAATCGGAGTTGTTCGACGACCACGTACCGGAAAGCCAAGACTCTTTCCTCTTCGGCCCGAGCGAGCAGAACCCGCTCGAACGTAGCGGCGGATCTTTGGCTTCACCGCCTTCTCCTCCTCCTCCTCCTCCTCATTCTCCTCCTCATTCTCCTCCTCCTCCTCCCTTGTCATCATCATCACCGTCGTCGTCGGCGGCCTTCTTGTTCTTCACCGCCTTGGTGAAGAGCGTCGCCTTGAAGACGTGGGTGAACAGTCCCACTGCGGCGCCATTCCCAAATACCCTCACACACGGCGGCGTAAGTAGCCGCGAGTGAGATGGAATTGGGGTTGAAGTGTTGAAGCTCAACCCCGAAATGGTGGGGAGCGCCCGCATAAAGCGGCTCGGCCGCGCGCCAAGTCCCCGCCCGGTGGAACTCGATGAAGCTCGGGACGTAGCCCTGCGGGGATTGGCGCGAGGTCGCCGTCGTCCGGCACCCTCCACTCCGGTAACCCCTCCGCCGGATTAGGCGGAAGTAATCCGCCGTTCACCAAAGTTGAGCGGATCCCTCGGTCACCGTAGACCGAGGCCACGGAGCGCGTCCTCCATCACCACCGGCGCGAAGGCTTGGCGGCGCTCTTGCCCTTGCCCTTGCCTTTGCCCCCGGCACCATGGCCGGAGCTCGCCCGTCTTCTTAGCCGACCTCCCCATAACAAAGATCGGAGCGGACGGAGAGAGCAACGCGGCGGAGCACGAGGAGCGGTGGCGCGGGGAATGGTGGCACGTAAAGCGAGCGCGATCGCGGGCTAGAGTGGCGCCGGCGGTCACGGGCGGCAGCAGCGGCGGTTGCGAATGAGGGCAGCGGGATTGAATGGAGCAAGGGCGCAACCGGCGGCGAAGCGGCGAAAAGGCAAGAATGCGGGGAAGAAGAAGCGGGAGCCTACCCTCCATATTTATAGAGCCCAAACCGATCCGCGAGAACCGCATCCAACGGCCTAGATTACGCCATCCAACGGCCGCGCACCCGGCGGACTCGACGAAAAAACGGTAACCGCATTAAATGCCCTGACAAACCGTCACCTACTTTTTAGGCGCACACGACGCGAGGTGGAGCGGAACCGTCGCCAAGCCACGATCACCACGATACGCCGGTTTCCGCCTAAAAAGGCGCGCCGCTTGCAACGGACAAATACGCATCAAATGGGCGCAATGACGGGACGTCTCGACGGACGGTCCCTTACACGGTAAGAAACCCAGGGACTCCGGTCCCACAAATAAGTCTCGAGGGAGCGGAGGCTGACCAACGGACGGGTTCGAACAGCCGCCCTCGAGCACCCGAGTTAGGGGCGCCTATGGGAAGGAACCCTCGAAAGGTTCCGCCGAGAACGAACCCTCGAACCCGCATGGCGTGTCCAAGGCGGGGCACTATGTATCTAAGAGATCCCGCCGACGGAGGCACTCGAGCCGCCGGCCCCTCGAACGGGCGGTCCTCCGGAAACTAAGAGCCCCGCTTTAATGAGAGCGCCCCGGGCCACGAAGCCGTCTCCCCTCGAAAGGAGACGAGCTCTCACTTGGACTACCCGCCATCAGCTAACAGGGGGGTATGGCGCTCGCTCGACCGCGAGTAGTGTCAGACCTCTCACCACTTGGATCTGATCCAAGAGATCCAAAGAGGAACCGGATCACGACTCCGGCCCGGCTATCCGGGACACGGGGCTCGAGTCATACAAAAAACCTCCTCGACACGGAGGAGAAGGAGATACTCGAGGGCTCGAAATGGTTATCAAAAATCTCCCCGCCGAGATGCCGCAACTCCGGTTAATAACATTCTTGCCCAAGACCGTTCATCTCAAAGCCCCCGCAGAGAATGCCTCACTCCTCCGGGCCTCGGGCTACCCCGCGGGGGACGCCGCGCGCGCCCCCACGGAGAAAAGAACGAAATGACTCCTCAAAATACCGACAATAATCCCAAATTCTAGGTACTTCAACTCCACTTCATGATCCCTTGTTTGAAGTTTCACAATCAAACAAGGGCTCGGGGGCTACTGTCGGGTACCTAGATTAGGGGGTCCTAAATCAGGTACATTGGAGGGAAATAACCCAACCCATTTCACCTCTAAATCTCCCAAGAATTAACCAGAGAAACCACAATCCTTCTTACACTGGGCCGGCCCACTACCAGGCCCGCAAGGCCTCAGAAACCTTCTGGCTCGAGCAGCGGCCGCTCACCCGCTCGAGAAAAGAAGTACGGAAACCGCTCGAGCGTGCGACTGCTCGAGACGGTGACGGAAACCGCTCGAGCGTGCGACTGCTCGAGACGGTGACGTAAACCGCTCGAGCAAGCGACTGCTCGAGCGGGACGGAAAACGCTCGAGCGAGCAGCCGCTCGAGTCCGCCCACAATCATTGCCTATCCAAGGCACGCACATGGCTACAGTATGCGTAATAATGGGAAGTATGCCTGCTCCACCTAACCCCATGGCTACAGTGCGCGACATAGTGAGAAGAACGCCGGTCACTTCTCCTATTCCGCTGCCCATACCCGGGATTCGGGCGTGCCAGGCAACACTATTACACCACGCCGAGTACTGTGACGCGTACGGCACTCTCTCCAAAACGCCATAGTCAACTCTCCGTACCACCAACTACGTCGTCCCGTCCCGTCGCTCGAACCATTGCCCCCTCGAGGCAGCCCCCAACAGCTCGAGGAGTGGTGATGGACGCGACTTGAGCATGGGGCGCCCAGTACCCTGTCTTTCCTACCTCGACGCCCATACCGCGGGGTTCCTGGACATACGCACTCGGCTATACCAGCACCATACCTCGACTACGTCGCCCACGCCCGAGAAGGACGAGCGAGGCCATCACCGACCATACCGCTACGGTGCTCGAGCCCGACCAAAGGAAGCGTCTACAGTCTCGACGACTTGACATAGTGCATGTGCCTCGACGTCACCCCCACGACAGCCCTATCTACTCATCGCCCGAGCCTCCTCTTGGCCTATAAAAGGGGACGCCAGGGCCTAGCATAGGGGACGGTTTTTCGGACCTTCACTCACACACACTTTCACACACTCTTTCACGGCTAAGTCCCGCTTGTATTCACCCCTGTACAAGCACCCCGGTGCAAGATAATACAAATCTCTCCCCTCTGCTGGACGTAGGGCATTTTTTGCCTGAACCAGGATAAACGCTTGTGTCCATCTTGCATCACCATCCGGATTAGAGAGCACGCATAGAAATTTACTCGTTGGTGTTATACCCCCCGGGGTACGAAACACCGACAACAATGGTATGACTCTGCACCGAAGAACACGAATTGTTGAGATGTACAGGCCATTTGTTCTGCAAGTCTAAAATGTTCAGAATGGTACTCACAGTAACAGTAACTCCATTACCCGTTATTTATCTTTATTCTTTTTAAAAAAAAAACTGTGGAAACTCTGCCGACTCATCAAGAGAAGTGCAAGAAAACAAATTACAGATACCAATATGATAATACGCCACTGCAGCTCAATCCAAAACAGTGGAAAATATTAGGTGGAAACTGAACTTCTCTGTGGAATCCTGAAAACTCCAAAATACCCAGAGGTTTTTAACAGCCTATAAAACTTGGCGCACCAAAGTGCCTATTTATGGAGATGTATTTTGCCTCTAAAGTTAGAATTTAAATTTAATATATAAATTTTCCTATAAAACTTTACAAAAAATGCATGCGTCCAAACCAGAAATACAAAATTGCCTTTTGGAGCACTCACGCTTGAAATTTGTTACTATATGAGTTTTTAAAATATGGCAAATTCTGGATTTTTTGAAGAACTTATAGATACATTTTTAGAGCTTTTCATGATGCCACCAAGAAGGTGATTTCCACCAAATATTTCCCCAAAAAAAAAAAAAAAAACTGACAAGAACAAAATAACAAGTACAAGTAAAACTAGTCCACTATATTTCACAGAAAAAAACTAGGCCATTATAAAATTTTTAGTCATAACAAGTTGTCTACGATCTCTACCAACTTTGCTATGTGGGATAGACATACATCCACATTGACAGTGACAAGTACCATGGTTCAACTTTCGGTTGATTGATATGTGGTGAAATTGGTAGAGGGCTATTGGGATTGCATGAACATGTTTGCATATGTTGGGATTGCATGAACATGTTTGCATATGTTTATGCTATGCTGATGTCGGCTGTTGTCAATATACTCATCATTTCATCAAGTGCGAAACCATGAGATCATGGGAAGACCTAGGCTTATTATTAGCAATTAACAACCTGTGCATGCTTGGTATTGTGCATTTTTGTGCTTGATGAAGAGCGTGCTTGGATTGGTGTGCATGTAGTTACATGTAGGGTGCCTGAAATACATGTTTTGTTTATATCACTAACTAGTGGTCACAGTAATGTTTTGTTGGAGATTTTTTTCCATCTGATGATGTATATGTGTGGGGGTGCATCATGGCTACTAGGCAGAGGCTGACCGACCTATAGGGCGAGCAAGGGCGGCGAGCACCACCCCTACCCTGCAGTCCTCCGGCCGGCGACTGCGTCCGCCAAGCTCCAGATGCGAGCGCAGGTTGCAGCTACGGGAGGTTAGGTTGAAGATGCACCAGTGTTGCTGGCCGTCTAGCCAATAAGGCCCACCGTAATGGCCCATACTCTTGCCTGGCCCCTTGGCTTTGGCCCTTAGGGACAGCCGGCGATGCGTCTAACACAGGCACGGCTTGACGACAAGTAGGCTTTTTTTTTTTTTTTTTTTTTTTTTTTTGGAACATTGGGTGTATGGTAAATTACGTGGACTGTGAACAAAAATTCTCCTTATGTGCTTTTCATGTGAAAGATAATCACGTTCAAGCTTCTTATGCACCATTTGTTTGTTGAATTACATAGTTAGACCAATACATCGGTGAGGTTCACTATATGTATATGGCCGTCTGCCCCGGCTCTTATTTTTGGCTGGGTCCACCACTGCTACTATGGTGAAATGGTGAAGGGAACGGAAAGTGCAGGCTTCACGTTGATAGATCGTGCAATGTGAGCTGGACTCACAAGGGAATCACATTTGCAAGTGACATGTAGTGAAGAGGAAGTTAGTATTGCATTAAATTATACATGATGAGTTGCCAAACAAAAACCTACAAGTGTAACCTTAATGATAGACTTTGAGACGGTATAAGTGGGACTTTGAGGAAGATATGCTTTAACAAGAAAGGTTGTGATCAAAATATCATTTAGTGGATTATGAGCATGGTCTGAGGGCGTCCAAGTTTGTATAACATCAATGGGGATATTTGAAACCACATTTAGGTCCCTACTAGGTTTTGGTGTAATAATGACAAGCAATTTAGGGACTAATGATGTCTATGAGATTGTGTACAACTTTTAGACACTTTCGAGCAATACTGAAGTATCACAACTCCTCAAAAAGAAAAGAAAAACAACATGGACAATAAAGGCTTATAATTTATTTTATATTTTGAGATTTTGATTTTAGGATTGCCTCCCTATTAAGGGGGATATAAATCTTAGCAACAAGTATGGAGGCTTTGGGCATTTCTAGAGGTTCTGCATTTGAGAGCATTCTGCTAACCAAGTGCATAGGTTGGATTCTTTTTGTGGGGGAGTATTTATAGTCACTCCCCTTATTCTCCAATGGTCACCTTGTTCATTTTTTTCAACCTAACATAACACAAAGGGCACCCTTGTTGATTTTTTGAGAGATTTGGTGTGAGATTGAGAGAAGATAAGGGAGAGTGCTAGATAAACTCAAATTCATCCTTTGAGCACTCTTTTTCTTTGTCAACTCGGTGGATTTGTGTTCATTACTCTTGGATTTTGGTCCTAGATGGCTAGACGGTGCCCCTTGAAGCACCCAAGTTTTGTGGTGTTCTCCTACATGGTTTGCATCTAGTGACACGTTTGAGCTTGATCTATATGGTCACTTGGAGAAGAGGATAGAGTTGGATGAGACTCAAGACCTTTATGGTCTCCTAAAAATTGCAGACGTAGGCATGCCTTGCTGTTGTGGCCTTGTTTTATTTGTACTTTATGCTTGCTTTAATTTTTAAATACCACTTATGCATTGGCTTTTAGTATTCTAGTTGTTCTATCAACTCTTATGCAAGGTTTTAGTTGTAGTTGTGGAAAGGAATAACTTTTACCCAGCATAGATAAGCCTAGTACTTTGCCAATTCAACTCTTACAACCATTTACTTGGTGATTTCGTTTTCTTAACATGTGGAACCTCTAAAAGAGTGTGGAGCTTCAAGAAATTTTGCAGAACCGCTACAGGTCGACTGATTTGCTACTTTTTGTTGGAAAGAATTTTTTTACGTTCAGCCTATTTAAACTCCTCTCTAGGCACTGTTAATTAGACCCTTTCAAGAGTGTATGGAATATGGTGCGGAGCATGCCTCCATCCAAGGTTGTTGAAAAATACACCCCTGGCAGCTAGAATGGACGCGTATTTCATTAAGCAGAAGAGAGACCAACCCAAATACAAGGAAAGGAAAAGGTAACCCAGGTTACCAAAGAACCTCACCCCTCCTCTCAGAAACAACGCAGACGGATTACATGACGAAAAGTAGCGCTACAGGAAGCAGGTCCTCAGGCAGCTAGAATGGCGGCCAAATGGCGATTCCCAGCCACGCACCACAGCTCGGCCTCGTCCTGGATGGAGCGTGCCAATGCATCGGCCCGAGTAGCCACCGCGTCGAAGGTCCTCCTGTTCCTCTCTTTCCAGAGACGCCAGCAGACAAGGAAGAACAGAGAATCGAACCCCTTGCGACGGTCCGGCGTTAGTCGTTTCCTTGCGGACAGCCACAAGAGATGGCCCCCTCGCGGCCATGAACCATGAGGCCGGGGACACGAGCCCAAGAGAAGCAGCGTAGCCACACATCCTTACTGAAGCTGCACCCCACCAAGAGGTGGTCCATAGTCTCGCTCTCCTGGTCACAGAAGATGCACGTTCCCGAAGCCTGCAACCCATGACGGCGACGCCTATCGGCCGTCCAACAACGGCCATGCAGCACCAACCAAAAGAAGAAGCGTACCCTCGGAGGCGCCGCGGTCTTCCAAATTCGTTTTGCACCCCGAGGGATCGTCGCCCCCAGGAACATTGCTCCATACGTAGAAGCAGCCGAATAGGCCCCATCCGAAGACGGTGCCCAAGAAAACGTGTGTGGCCTGTCGTGAAGCTGCACCGGTCGAGTGTATCAAAGAGTTCCGCAGCCTCCACAATCACTTGCATGGTGGCACCCTCCGCCAGGTGATCAACCCAGGCAGCATTAGGGAGTGCCTCCGCCACCGTAGCACACCTCCTCCTCGGCCTGACCGCCGCAAACACCGCCGGGGCAATCTCCCGAATGCAGCGTCCATGCACCCACCGGTCAGTCCAGAAAAAAACTGAAGAGCCGTCGCCCAAGGAAATCCTCAAGGACGCATAGGAGATACTCAGGACGTCGCGCTCTGCAGTCCGTGGCCGCACCCCCTTTAGCCGATCCTGCCAAACCCAATGGGCACGATAAGCCACGCCAGCTCGCTTCAAATCGACGATACCGAGTCCGCCCAGGTCCTTGGGCACACAAATCTTGACCCAAGACACCTTGCACTTGCCCCCGGCCACCGCCTGCGCTCCCGCCCAAATGAATCCACGACGCAGCTTATCAATTGCTTTGATCGCCCAAGGCGACAAAGACAGGGCGATGGCCGTGTGAATAGGCACAGGCTGACAACGTCGCGCGTGCCAGAGCCGTCCTACCGGCCGCGTTGAGAAGGTTTCCTTTCCAAACCGGGATACACGCTGCCACCCTGTCGACTAGAGGCTGCTCATCCGCCCTTCTGAGCTTGAAAACCGAGAGCGGAATTCCCAGATATTTGATCGGGAACTCCGCGGTCCGGCACTGCAGAACATCTTGGACGCGCTGCATGTCCTCTTCCGTGCAGTGCATGGGTGTGGCAACGCTCTTGTCCAGGTTCGTGAAAAAACCGGAGGCAAGACCGAAAACCCCCAAGATCGCCTTTACCGCTTGAAGCTCAGCCATTCCCGGTGACACCAGGATGATAACGTCGTCTGCATAGAGGCTGACCCGGGAACCGACAATGCCTGGGATAGCAGACAGGAGCCCGCGCTGCTCCGCCAGGCTGAAGCATCGGTTGAGCACCTCCATGGCCAGCACAAACAGCATAGGAGAAAGCGGATCCCCTTGGCGCAGCCCACGAGCGTGACAGATGCGTCTACCCGGGTTTCCATTCAGGAGGATTTTGGTGCTGGCAGAGGAAAGCACCATGGACACCCAGTTCGTCCACCGCTGAGGAAAGCCCATGTGGTGAAGAAGCTCCAGAAGAAACGGCCAGGCAACGGTGTCAAACGCCTTAGCAATGTCGATCTTCAGCAGCACACAAGGGTGGCGTGCTTTGTGGATCGCTCTACAACTGAGCTGGATAGAGCGAAAGTTGTCATGGATGGTACGTCCCCGGATAAACGCACTCTGGTTCGGCTGTACAAGCCTAGGCAACTATGGCGCGAGCCTCTCTGCCATGCACTTGGTGACCAATTTACCGAAGCTGTGGATGAGGCTGATGGGCCTGTAGTCACGAATCTCAGCCGGCTGCTCCTTCTTCCGTAGCAGTACCATGAAGGCCTGGTTGAGGTGGTGGAAGCTCCTGTGATCCTGGGTCCAGAACGCATTGACAGCGTTCATAACATCTCTCCTGATGATATGCCAACAACGCTTATAGAAAAGCCAGGAGAAACCGTCAGGTCCCGGCGCCTTGTCACTCGGAAGCTGCTGTATGACGGACCAAACCTCTTCCTCGGAGAAAACACGCTCGAGATCATGCAGGTCCTCGGAGGGTAGGCCAAGTGCCTGAAGATCAAAACGCCGAGTTCGTTGAAAAGCCGAACCCATGATCCCATTATAGTAATCAAACAAAGCACTGGCCATGTCTTCATCACGTACGACCCTCGTCCCCTGAACCTCGAGGCTCTGGATGCGGCCCCTCCTGCTCCGGTGGCACGCTTGGAGGTGAAAAAACTTCGTATTAGCGTCCCCTTCTCTCAGGAACAAGACGCGTGCACGCTGGCGCGCAATGCACCTAGATAGCGACGCAAGCCCAAGCACGCGGACCTTGAGGTCCCGGCGCAGTTGCAGCTCGTCCGGGTCCAGCTGCCTGCGTTCCATTTCTTCATCATAGGCCAGGATGGACTCCCGGGCCAACAGAAGCTGTAGCCTGATGCTGCCCACTTCTGCAGCACTCCAGCGCTTGAGCTCCCTGGCAACGTTGCGAAGCTTGAAGTCCAGCACCCTGCATGGATCGGCCTGGGTAGGGGAGTGTGCCCAGGCCCTTGCCACAGCATCGAAGAACCCTGGCAACTTCACCCAAAATGGCTCGAACCTGAACCTTTTTTTGGCCGGGCCAAGGACATCCAGTTGGAGGAGGAGCGGACAGTGATCCGAACAGTCTGAAGAAAGCGGCTGTAACAGATGGTCCGGGAAGAGGGTGAGCCAATCCGGCATGACAAGGACCCGATCCAGCCTCTCCAACGTGGGTGAATCAGTCCCGCTGGACCAAGTGAACCGTCGTCCAGCCAAGTGAAGCTCCTACAGCTGCGCCTGATTAACGAACGTGCGGAATCTGGACATCATACGTCTGTCAAGCCTATCATTGTTCTTGTCCGCCGCCGCCAGGATCATGTTAAAGTCCCCACAGACGCACCAGGGCCCCGAGAAAGTGTTACGGAGGTCACGTAACTCGTCGAGGAAATCCACCTTCTGTTGATTAAGTTGTGGACCGTAGACCACCGTGATCCAGAAGCTTTTAGCCGCATCACCCTCCAGACTGAGCCTCGCAGCAACGTGGTGACGACCAACAGAAATGTTAGAGGCCGCGACAGAACCTCGCAACCAGCCCAGCAACACCCCCCCGCGGTGCCAACCGCCGGCAAGAAGGCATAATCGAAAACAGATCCTAGAGTTTCATTAACGTGGGAGCGAGATACATCAGCAAGCTTGGTTTCCTGCAGACAGACCAGGACCGGCCTCTCCTGCGCCACGAACATGCGCACAGCGTCACGCCTCGCGCGATCATTCAGCCCGCGCACATTCCAGTTAAAAAGCTTATGTTGTACTGCCATAAAAGAACAGTGTGCTTCGCAGACAGTCGAGCGGCGCTCAGGACGCGTCCTCATCCTCGAGCCCGTCCAGCTCGAGCTCCACCATCTTGAAGTCAATGTTACCCCGGAGAAGCTTGTGCAACATGTCCTTCTTACGTGGTGGCAGATCAGCACGCACTAGGGCGCGGAAGCGCGCCTTGACATCTGCATCAGGGACATTCTCCTCCACTGTCTCGCCCATCTTTTTTAACAGGACGACCTGAGCCTGCCTAGTGGGGTTAGGCGCCTTCGGCTTTGCTGCCAGCCTCCCGCTCCTGCGCACCACCGTAGTAACAGCCGGCGTTCTAGCCCTCCTCGGCCGCGGGTTCTTGAGCAGCGGCGTTCGCAGCCCAGCACACGCCGCATTCTCGAACAGCTCCTGAACCGAGTTCTGGTCCGGGGAGGCTGTGGGAGGCACCTCATCCTCCGAGGCTGAAGACAGCGGCGGCTCCGTAGCGTCGAGAGGAAGAACCGCCTGGAGGGGCTCCCGCAGCGCCCCAGGAGACGGCACTGGGGGCTCCTCCGGTTCTGTAGGCCACGCGGCCAGCAGAAGCGGCGGCGACGCCACCGTTTCCTGGATCCCACTCGGGGAGCCGATGGCGGGCGCGGCCGTCGTACCCTCGGTGTCGACTCCGCCCAGCAGGTCTGCCCGGCCAAGGAGAGACGGGCGGGACACACGCTCAAAGGCAAATTCCTGCTCCGCAAAGCAGTCCGTCCACCAGTCGCGCGAAGGAGGAGGTGGGGTCATGAAACTGCGTCCTCCATGCAGGAGGACCGGCGCCACATTGATGAATTTGCCCACAAAACCCACTGAGGATCCCGGCGTCGAGTTCCTGAGCATCGACGGGGAGTGCCGAACAGCAGAGCGCGGCCCGGAAACCGCCACCGGCGTCGCGAGCGCCCTCGGTGTGGCCGGTGGTGACTGGGGGGCCCCCGGCGTCCTCGGCGTGAGTGGCGGTGACTGGGGAACCCACCTGTCAAACTCCCCGGGCAGACCTGCACCAACAAGATGCGCCGGCGACGCACGCAGTAGCAGCGGGCAGTCCACCCCGCCAACACGCACAGAGAGGGACGCGGCGCGCCGAGTCCTGCCGCGCGGCGCCACGACGCCTCCGAACCCGTGCTGAGCACTGTCCTCCACCTCTCCGTCATCCGGGGCCACATTGTCGCCATTGCCCGGACCCGCATTGTGGGCTGGGGGAGGACCTGCGCCGCCCCCGTTCCCGGCCGTGTCGTCCCCGTAGCCACCATTGTCATTAGCGTGTGGCGAGCCCGGCGGGGTGGACCACTCCTGATGGGCCATGAGCCTGACCCGCACTAGGTAGCTGAACCCCGGAAGATGATCATCTGGGGGCGCGATCCCCGGCACCGGCGGCTCAGGGATGAACACGATCACTTCCTCCGGGATGAGTCTTGGATGGTAGCACCAGGCAGCCACGAAGAACTCTCTATCATCAATTAGAGGGCGATCACGAAAGTCTGTGAAAGATAAGTGTGCACAGGCCGGACCGAGGACGGTCTGTGCCACGTCCAAATTGCGTGCGTGGAGTGGCACCCGCGCCAGTGCCAGCACCACCCTGAACCTGAACCGGGCAAACAGACCCAGCGAAGCCCGGCGCCAGGGGTTCCAGATTAAGGGCAGCCACAGAATGCTTCTCCTGGAATGAAGCACACGGTCCCTGTCCACTCCGTGGTGAAATCGAACGATAAAATCTTCTGGAAAGTGGTGGCGGACATCAAACTCCTCATCATCAAGTTCAAAACGGCGTCGAAGGTAGTCCTCCACCTCGGCCACCGAGACCGCCGGTCTATGGCCGCCCACGATCGCAGTAAGGGCATGACCAAGGCGTTCCTCATCCCGCTGAATCTCAGCTGACCTTGGCACCACGACAAACGGAACGTGGGCGAAGCGGCCTTCATGGAGATGACGAGGTGGCCAATCTTGCGCCACGAAGCTCCTCGGCTGCAGGCGCGAAGACGGCAACAGAGGATCCAGAACATCCCCATCCCGTACAGGCCCATGGCCTCCCGCCGCCTCCAAAAGCTGAGGTGGTGGCGGCGGCGGTGGCGGCGGCGGTGGTGGCGGTGGCGTCGGCGCTCGACGCCCCCCCGCGGCCTCAACAGGGCTTGATGGTCAAAAACCCTCGAGGAAACCATGAAAACCGCTAACAAAATTATTCTTGGCAGCTAATACTCAAGGAAAGACTGCCAAAGGTAGATAGCAAGGAAAATATCTATTACCTTTAGGTTCCTACAAATTATTTTCTAGTCGGTTTAGCCGCCAAGGAAACAAATATGAAGTTAGATTTTTAACACGTGCAATTACCTTGACGATTTATGACTAGCACTCAAGGAAACGTGCAATTGCCTTGGCGGTTAAGACTAGCATTCAGGGAAATCTATGATTAAAATAACATGCATGGCAGTTTGGTTTAGCACTTAAAGAAATATGTATTTCCTTGAAAGTTCCCTACAACTGCCAAGGTAGTGGTATATTCCTTGAGGGTCCAATCTCGCCCCTCAAGAAAATTAGTGATCATCAAGGATATTCTATTTTATGGTAATATAGTACTAGTTTTGGAAGTGAGACAGGTGTTTTATGTCCAAAAGAATTACACAAGGGCAGAAATAATGGGCACGTCATCATCCGGTAGGGGCTCACACAAGAAGCCACAGGTTATTCAACTTGCAAAGGCAAGGTAGTCGAAGTTCAAATGGAACTAATCCACAGAAAGAGAAACAAAACTTTGAACACGCTTGTGAATATACACACACACACATACAAACTATGATCATAATGAGAGAGAATCTGACCTTGACACAGTGCACCCTGTAAGAGAGTTTCCCTGCGTAATCAGGTATACTCCAACATACAGCTGCACCTGTCACCTGTGTGTGTGTGTGTGGCCTTTGAGATGCCTGTGGTTGTGGTTCAAGCGAGAACGATTTGCAACGGAGCGCGCTGGTGAGAAGAAACCTGGACTGGTTTCGAGCTTCAGAGATGCAAGGAAGGGCACAAGAATTAGGAGCAACTCTCTCCATCTTTAAAGAGGACTTCGAAGGATTGTACGTCTGGGCGCGGGCCGCACCTTTGGTGTCTCCTTCGCCTGTCTCCATCTGTGTTCCTGTACATGTGGAGGAAATCGGATTGCTCCCCTCGAAGAGGTGGACCTCCATTTCTTTTCCACTCGCGCTCCACGATTCCACAAACGGAGAATTTGCAAAAGTTCACTGAACACATCTAAAGTTCACTGAACACATCTATTCAGGTGATTTTACCCCTGGCGATGATTTTACCCCTGGCGAAAAGTGAACTAGTATAGAGTTTAGTTTATCTTTGTTTAATTTTGAGAAATATTTAGTCAGGTGCAAAATACTTACGTTCAAAAATAATATTCCTTATCTTATACAATTATGACAAGTTTAATCCATGTGAAATATTACTCAAAATTAAACACAGACAAACTAAACTTTGCACCGATTCATAATCGAGTCACAAAACAAACCGAAAGGCCATGTAAGAAACTAAAAATAGCTTTCAGATCAAATAGGAAACTGTAAAACTAAAGGACCATGTGCGGAACATTTTTTAGGACAAAGAAAACAATTTTCTCTTTAAAAGATACTAAAGAGAGGAGAGCCTTGA
>JAENPR010001626.1:0-131893 GCA_018135685.1 Themeda triandra | reverse complement strand
CTCAAATATTGCATTTAATCTAGTTGTCTAATCCTTGAATCCTAGGATTCAACTCTATAAAGTTGTTTCAACTTGAGGCCCACTTTGGATCCTTGCATTGGTGAAGCCCAATTTTTTCTCTTAAAATTTGACTCATTCTACCATACTACTATATTGAATATGCTTTATTTCCTACCAATTTAAAATGTCAATTGCTCTTGATTGTAACTGGAAATTGACCTGTTAATTCTACTAGCAAATAACCTGTTTGATAATTATCCAATATTTTGTTCAGTCATCAAACTTCTTAGCAATTGAGGACTATTTTGCAAAATTTGAAATCTCTGGAAGCTATGTATCCTTAGAGTCCTCTAAAAATATACATTATAAGTATTATTTAAGACATTTCATGGGTGCCAGTACTATATCAATTTGTTTCCTTTGAAGTACTGGTCTGTAATTTAACACCAACCTTTTCCTACATTATGTGCCTTTCAGGTGATAAATATCAACATCTCTTTTGTATCAGATGTTATCAAGTTTTTTTCTAGTCGGTACTTTTACTACTGGAATTAAATGGATTTGCCTGAAAATGAGCTACGAGGATACATTGAGGATAATGGCAAACCAATGTGGACAGCACATAACAATCACAACATTAGGTATTTCAAAGAAGAAGAAATAAGAATAATCACTAACAACTATGACACTCTCCTTGGCAAAGGAGCATTTGGAGAAGTTTATAAAGGGGTTCTTGATGATAACAGCTCAGTTGCTGTAAAGAGGTACATCCATAACGTAAAGGAAAACTTTGCCAAAGAAGTGATTGTCCATTCCCATATCAATCACCGAAATGTAGTTAGACTCATTGGTTGTTGTACAGGTGAAAATGCACTAATGATGGTGACTGAGTATGTCTCTAAAGGAAACCTCAGTGATATTCTTCACTGCAGTGAAATTTCCATATCTTTGGAAACACGATTGGATATTGCTATAGAGTGTGCAGAAGCATTAAGTTATATGCATTCACAAATGTATGGGCAAGTCATCCATGGAGACATTAAGCCGGCCAACATACTTCTTGATGAAAACCTCAATGCAAAAATAACAGACTTTGGGATATCAAAGTTACTTACCACAGATAATACTTTATACACCACACATATACTCGGGAGTATTGGGTATATGGATCCCTTGTTTGTACAGAGTGGACGCCTCACCTCGAAGAGTGATGTTTATAGTTTTGGAGTTGTTCTCTTGGAATTGATTACAAGAAGAAAGGTTGTTGATGGTGGTAGAATTACCCTTCTCATTGAAAACTTTACTCAAGCTCTAGCAAAACAAAAGAAGATACGGGAATTTTATGATGTAAAACTTGCAGATGAGAACAATTTGAGGATTCTTGATGGAATTGGGACGCTAGCAGCAAAATGCTTAGCAATGGACCTAGAGAAACGTCCAGAAATGAAAGATGTTGCAGAACACCTTCGAATGTTTAGAAAATCTCAATATCAGTCACAAGAAAAAATACTTTTGTTTGGCTGGGTACGGAGAAGCAAACAACCACCCCAAAATATGGTCTGTAGTGACAGACACTTTCATGGAAATCAAGTTCTCAAAGCAGACGTACAGAAACAGAAAGTCAGTGAAGTAGATAGGGATGTGCATAATGTCACAGTAGTGAGAGGAGGGATTCAAAAACTTTACAGCTTTGGTTCATCGCAGGGGATAGAATTAGAAAATCTATTGGAAGCATCTGCCGAGGTTTTGGGGAAAGGCAAATATGCAACAACATACAAGACTGTACTGCATAATGGTTCCACGTTAATTGTAAAGAGACTGAAGACTCTATACATGTCAGAGGCAGTATTCAAGGAACGAATAGTAGCAATAGAAAAATTGACCATGAGCTTGTAGTCCCACTACGTCAATACTACTACAGCAAGGATGAGAAGCTACTGGTGTATGATTATTTTCCCAATGGTAGCCTAGCTTCAAATCTTCATGGTAATATATTGTTCATGTGTTGGATCTGCGCAAATTGGCTTTAGTTTTGACAACTAAGTCATGCCAAGATTCATAATAAAAAACGTCAAGAAAATGTGCATTTATATTATATAAAGAACTTGTTTTGAGCAAAAGGCTCTGCTGCAAAATATTTTCTATGTAGTTTATTTTATGCCACGATTGTGCTTGAAGATTATGTTTTATTCACACTGGATTAACTTTTTTTTCCAGGAAAAAATGTGGCGCCAGTAGGCTGGAAGACTAGGTCAGCCATTGCACTGTCTGTAGCTCGTGCTGTCACCTTCATCCACTCAACCAATGCCGCAGCCTCCCATGGCAACATCAACTCCAACAACATTCTTATTACAGGGAGCTGTGAGGCACGTATCTCAGAACACGGCCTCAGAACTCTTGTCAGTACCCCATCCCCAACAATAGTTACTAAAAGGAACATTGCACAAAAGGATGATGTGTACAGCTTTGGCGTCATACTGCTTGAGATGCTCACAGGCAAGTCATCAATCCTCACAAACGGGCCAGATTTGCTCGAATGGGTTTTATCAATCCCCCATAAGCAGTGGGTAGCTCAAGCATTCGATAAGAAGCTCCTTACAAAAAACACTGTGGTAAAGGAGCTGGTTCAGTTTCTCAAACTTGCAATTCGTTGCTGTGACTGTCACCCTGAATCGAGACCAGCAATGTCAGAAGTTGCTCAACAGATTGAGAAAATACAGGTTTCTACAGCAGGGAATATGCGTGAAAAATTTTATCGGCGATAAAATTTCGACAAACTTGGTAATCCCGTTTATTGCTGAGGTCCCATAAAATTTTATTTAAATAACTAAAATCTCAATTTTAACTAGGCCACATATATACATGAAAGTGTGATATTCTCTTATGGCAATACTATTATGTGTTAGTTCTTGATATTAAATGCTTTAGAGACAACTTATGCAATTTTCTAGAGAAATTAGTTTTTTTTGTTTTATTTTTGTACAAGAATTTAACGATAAATCCGATAAACCTGTTTTGGTGACCTCCGTTTTTTTTTTTGGCTACCGGTAAAGTGAACCCTAGTGATAGGTAGCTTAAGAGGAGCAATGCAGGGCGAGAGGAAATTTCAGCCAATGAACAACAAATTGTATTGTGAGCATTCACTACCACTATACAAACATTTCTCGTCGTCTGAAAAAGATATTACATTCCATCATTTGAGTTGTTTCAGATGCCTTTTGAAATCCGGAGCTCTATTTTTGCCATCTTTTTGTTTGTCATAATTATTTTTTTTTTGAATAAATTGGCAGGAGCTCCAAATTAAGGGCTGCTGTTGTGTCTATCGTGGGCGCTACTGCTGCAGGGGAACGTCGTCTGCATCTTTTACCTTGGTGACGGCACCATTGTCTATTGGATTATGTAAATTTGCAGCTGCCCACCTCCGCCGCAAGTCTGGCCATGGTTATGATCGATCTCGGTGCTGTAATGTCCATAAGCGGGCAGAAGTTTTCCATGAATTTAGCCACCTAGTTGTAGTTGATGCGAGAAAGCCAGATATACGACACTAAGGCAAAGCAATGTTTGGTGTTCGGGGCGATTTTGAAGTCTCATGCGTGAGGCACGGCATGGCGCCGTATTTGAAGTCATGCTGGCGCATGAGTGTGATGCTTATTATTGCTCAATTGCTCCTTAGAAGAGGCATAGCTAGCTGGGACTATTCTGCGTCGAGCCTCGGATCATCACTGGCAGCTCTGGCTTTTAAGCTTTGTGTTGGGTCAACAGAGTGGATGCATGAGTGATGATGGATCCAGTTGCAGTGGAGAAGACGACAGAGATGCCGTGCCAAATTGCCAATCGCAGAGGAATCTGGCTTATGAACTCGTGAATGCACACTGCCACGTCGGTAATCAGACCCTGAAATGAATAAGGGCACGCTTAGGAACTGCTTTGATATTTCTATCATTTTCAGCTCCGTTCGTAACTTCACTAGTCAAATAGGACAGATGACAGTTCGATGAACTCCCTCAAAGATGAAACTGGTTCTTGTCTTGAAAAAAAAAAAGATGAAACTGGCTTCAGCATTTCTTCATGAAGTCCCGAACAGGCCTTGATATATGTACCGCGCCATTCAGGTGGGCTGGGCCGTTTTACCATTTTATCCATTGTCAGGGCCGCTTTTTTGTCTTCTTCATGGGCTGGGCCAGCTCGATCAACGTTGACAGAGTTAGTGGGCCGACTCCACTGGACTGAGAGTCTGAGACGCACCACCTAGAGCCCTCGTCACGTTGGAGCAATGGAGCGGACAGCGGAGGCCGGCCGTCCCTCCTGGTTCCAGCAGCCCTTCCCTTCCGCTTCCTCTTCGCCAGCGATGGTGGACAGCAACTCCCTCCTGGCTCCAGCACCAGCAAGTGCAAGGCAGCAGCTCTTACTCATCGCCAGCGATGGTGGACAGCGACGGTCGCTGGCTCGGCGGCGTTGAATCAAGGCCGACGATCGACTGCTCCTGTCAAGCAAAGGTGAGAACGCTTTCTGTTTAATTTCTTCTATCGCGCGTGCGTCCTCGAGAATCCAGACGGTCTAATTACTGCTGGAGTGGTGTGTACGAGTGCGACATAGGGAACATAGACTCCTGTCCTGTGCGATCCTAGTGCCATGGCATGGAACGAACGCGCTCGTGCCGACAGCCTGTTCGTGGAAATGTCCTCAAAGCAGAAGCAGTCTTATGGATGAACGACTAACGTGTTTGGCGTTGACGGTTGACCTGTAAGTATTTGTGGAGGCTCAGTCGTGCTACCAGGGGCGGAGCTAGAGCAAATCTAAGGGGTGCATCTTGCCTGCCTTGTGGGTGCAATGATCTATATATGGGGTCATTTCATTTTTGCTTGGTTGCGGCTGCAACTATTGCTGTAGAAAGGCGCCTGTATTTTCAGCTCTCGTCCCCCTTTCCTTGCTGGCCTAACAAGAATTTGCACCCACCAAGCACATGCGGACATTTCCTCATTTCTGTTTCATCACTAGGGTGAAAAAGACATGGGCAATTGTGGTTGACTTCTTCAATTTGTTTTAAATACGATATATACCTTCTGGCTGAGATTCCTCATTTGACCCGAATTTATAATTTACTGGGACATCTCACCCTCTTGTTTTGTCTTTTTAAATGACCTGACTCTTCTAAGCCATCGCCCGTCCTTTTGACGAATTTTCGTCATTGAGGATATCGATTTGAGAAAAGTCTATCATTTCAGTATGGGTAATGGCTTCAAGTGAGAACATATAGGTAAATGTTGACAACGCGTTAAAACCACTGAAGCACCAAAATCAAAGAAGCTCACTGCAGACCTGAAGTCTATCTAAGTTGTGCCTAAACAGTCTCTTCAGCCCAAACCCTGCAGTCTCAGTTTTCCATTAAGAAGATTTCTCGAGATTGCAGGGTACACAGCTGACAGCTGTTGATGACGTTTCGAGGCTGAGATTCCTCATTTGATCTGGATTTCTTATTGGCTATTTGGCTAGGACATCTCAGACCGTCTCACACTATTCTTTTGTCTTTTTAGTTGACCTGACTCTTCTAAGTCATCGCCTATCCCTTCCTGGAATTCTCGTTGTTGAGGATAATATATACCTTGTTTGAGAAAAGACTATCATTTCATTACTTTGAAATTAAATACAGGAGACCCCCACTGTACGAGCCTTTTATTATTTTTTGAAAAAAAGTTAAAAAAAGCTGTACAAAGAGAGGTTCAAAGGAACTGCACTCCGCAAAAGCAAAAGGGACTAGGAGAGAGAGTCTAAAAAGAGGAGAAAAACATGTTTTTTCTTCACAAAGCCTAAAAGCTTGAAGTTACAACCACTGAAGCACCAAAATGAAAGAAGGTCACTGCACACCTGCAGTCTAGCTAAATCGTGCCTAAAAGGTCTCTTCAGCCCAAACCCTGCAGACTCAGTTTTCCATTGACAAGATGTTTGGAGTTTGCATGGTACACAACTGTTGATGAGATTCAAGGTACCTATCCTTTTAGACCAGATTATCCTCTTCATTTGGTTTTTGCTCAGGTCATGCTCGTCTTTTCCTTCTCTGGCATCACCATTTGCTTCAGCAAGTAAATTTACATTCATTTTGCCTCTTCTCTACGAGGACTATACGACATACTGAAGACCCAATCAGTAAAAAGTAACATAGATTTTTATCCTTCTGTCCTAGAGGCTTTGGTTTGTTAGTCTCTATATCTTTAAAAAGTACATTTTCATGTAATTGTCGCAGCTTTCCTTTCATCTCACCTGCATATTGCTTCCTGTTGGCATTAGAAACAAGAAAAATAGAGAGATTTGCTTGCAAAGAAGCGCTTCAGGAGCCCAAAAATCTGCATGCCTTATTTTTCTGCCTCTTCTAAGTGGGACTCTATGTACCGAAGAGTGAACTGCTGAACGCATGACCAGTACAAGAATGGCATAGCTGATTTTTCTTTTTCAGAGGCTTTGGTATATTCCTAACTTTTAAATAGCACATTTTCGTGTACATTTCATAGCCTTTGTTTCCTCAATCTCATGCACGTTGCTCGCTGCTCATGTTACAAACAAGAAGTATATAGTTTGCTTGCGAAGAAATAATTAATGATCACAAAGAGAAGCCATACTTTCCCAGGTTGTTAATACTATGTCCCACCAATCGTGCACATCGATATACATGCCACCAGATCATTGTTGGCAGGAATCATACGCGATAACAAGTTAGCATCAACAGGATAATTAAATTAATAATCCATGAAAACACTGTATTTCCTAGTATTACTATTTGGAGACTTCTTTGAGCCTCCACGCTATATCTCATAAGACACGCTATGAAATATAAATCTTAGAAATTCTTGCGAAAGAATAGATACATCCAGCCATAGGCCATCTATTCGATAGACATTGAATCTATTATGTATTCTGTCATTATGAAAATAGCATCAACAGTTATGATTTCAAATAGGTATACTATGAAAAGATATTCCATGATGAATATAATTATACTTATTTGATATCATACATATCCGTACCTTTTTGTAAATATTTGGCCAAACTAAAGATGGTTTGACTTAGCACTGTAGCTAAAAATCCATTTTTTCCAGGACAGTTGGAGTAGTGAGTATAGTTCCACCCAAATTATATTTCTCCATAGCCCAATCAAGGCAACTTACATGCTCAGCAATATTCTTAAGTTCGGAATTATAATTCTTGATACAGAAAGCATTCTTAAAGCTCAAATGTTGCATTTAAGCTAGTTGGATCCTTGCATTGGTGAAGCACATTTTTTCTCTTCAAACCGACTCGTTCTTTGTCATACTAATATGTTGGTTATGCCTTATTTCCATCCAAGTTACAATATCATTTGCTCTTGATTGTAGCTGGAAATTGACCACTTAATTCTACTAGAAAAGAACCTGTTTGATGATTTGCCAATATTTTTATCCAATTGCCAAACTTCCTGGCAATTGAGGACTATTTTGCAAAGTTTGAAATCTCTGCAAGTTATATATCTTTAGAGTCCCCTAAAAAACACATCAAGATTATTTAAGTTTTTTCATGGATGCAAGTACTATATTGGTTTGTTTTCTTTGAAGTACTGGTCCGTAATTCAATACCAACTCTTTCGTGCATTATGTGCCTTCAGGTGAGAATATTATCAAGATTTCTATAATCGGAACGTTTACTACTGGCATAACATGGATCTGCCAGAAAATGAGCTACGAGGATACATCGAGGACAACGGCAAACCAATGTGGACAGCACATAACAACCACAACATAAGGTATTTCAAAGAGGAAGATATAAGAATAATCACTAACAACTATAACACTCTCCTTGGGAAAGGGGCATTTGGAGAAGTTTATAAAGGGGTTCTTGATTATGACAATCCAGTTGCTGTAAAGAGGTACATCCATAATGTAAAGGAGAACTTAGCCAAAGAAGTGATTGTCCATTGCCAAATCAGTCACCGGAATGTAGTTAGACTCATTGGTTGTTGTATAGGAGAAAATGCACTAATGATGGTGACTGAATATATCTCTAGAGGAAACCTCAGTGATATTCTTCACTGCAGTGAAATTTTCATATCTTTGGAATCACGGTTGGATATTGCTGTAGGGTGTGCAGAAGCATTAAGCTATATGCATTCACAAATGTATGGGCAAGTCATCCATGGAGACATTAAGCCGGCCAACATACTTCTCGATGAAAACCTCAATGCAAAAATATCAGACTTTGGGATATCAAAGTTACTTTCAACAGATAATACCTTATACACCACACATGTAGTGGGGAGTATAGGGTATATGGATCCTTTGTTTGCACGAAGTGGACGCCTCACCTCAAAGAGTGATGTTTATAGTTTTGGAGTTGTTCTCTTGGAACTGATTACTAGAAGGAAGGCTGTTGATGGTGGTAAAATTAGCCTTACTGAAAACTTTACTCAATCTCTAGCGAAGCGAAAGAAGATACGGGAACTTTATGATGTAAAAGTTGCAGATGAGAACAATTTGAGGATTCTTGATGGAATTGGGAAACTAGCAGTAAAATGCTTAGCAATGGACCTAGAGAAACGTCCAGAAATGAAAGATGTTGCAGAACAACTTCGGATGTTTAGAAAATCTCAATATCAGTCACAGGAAAAAATACTTTTGTTTGGCTGGGTACGGAGAAGCAAACAACCATCCGAAAATATGGATGTGCATAATGTCACAGTAGTGAGAGGAAGGTATCCAAAACTTTACAGCTTTGGTTCATCGCAAGGGATGGACCTACAACAGCTATTGGGAGCATCTAACAAGGTTCTTGGGAAAGGAAAATATGGAACGACATACAAGAGTGTGCTGCATGATGGTTCCACATTAATTGTGAAGAGACTGAAGAGTGTAGATTTGCCAGATGTGCCAGTGGCAGTGTTCAAGGAACGAATAGTAGCAATAGGAACAATTGAGCATGAGCTTGTAGTCCCACTACGTCAATACTACTACAGCAAGGATGAGAAGCTACTGGTGTATGATTATTTTCCCAATGGCAGCTTAGCCTCAAATCTTCATGGTAATATACTGTTCATCTGTTGGATCCACACAGATAGGCTTTAGTTTCGACAACTAAGTCATGCCAAGATTCATAATAAAAATCATCAAGAAAATTTGCATCTATTATATAATGAGTTTGTTTTCATCAAAATGCTCTGTTGCAAAATATTCTCTATGTAGTTTATGTTATGCCACAATTGTACTTGAAGATTATGCTTTGTTCTCACTGGAATAACTTTTTCCAGGAAAAAATGTGGTGCCATTAGGCTGGGAGACCCGGTCAGCCATTGCACTCTCTGTAGCTCGTGCTGTTACCTTCATCCACTCAACCAATGCTGCGGCTTCCCATGGCAACATCAACTCCTCCAACATTCTTCTCACAAGGAACTACGAGGGACGTGTCTCAGAACACGGCCTCAAAACCCTTGTCAGTACCCCAACATTAGTTACTGCCAGCCACATTGCACAAAAGGATGATGTGTACAGCTTTGGTGTCATACTGCTTGAGATGCTCACAGGCAAATCACCAATCGTCACAGAGGAACCAGATTTGGTTGAATGGGTTTTATCAATCCCCCAAGATCACTGGGTAGTGCAAGCAGTGCAGGCATTCGATAAGAAGCTCCTTAAGAGAAACACTTTAGAGGAGCTGGTTCAGTTTCTCAAACTTGCAATTCATTGCTGTGACAAGAACCCCACATTGAGACCAACAATGTCAGAAGTTGCTCAACAGATTGAGGCAATACAACGTTTCTACAGCTGGGAATAGGCAGCTTATAAGGAGCGATGCAGGGCGAGAGGAACAAACAAAACTTTCAGCCAAGTAACATGAGGAAACAAATTGTATTGTGAGCATGCACTACTCTACAAGCATTTCTCGTCGTCTGAAAAAGATATTCACGTTCCATCACTTGGGTTGTTTCCGATACCATTTGAAATCCAGAGCTACATTTTTATCATCTTTTTATTTGTTCATAGCACACATGCTGTGTATTGAGGATGCTATTTTGCTGTTAAATTAGTGCATTTTGTTTGCCTTCTGAATGTTGTTATTAGAGAACAGAATGTAGCTCAAAGAGAAAATAGTATGTAAAAACTGCAGAGAGCACCCTATAACCTAGGTAAATACTCATACATGTATATACATCTTATACAGAAGTAAGCAGTCTTCTTTAGAGAAACTATTGCTGTCAGCACTGCATTCTGGTAAAGTGGCATACCTTTTAGTGGCATCAACGTTCTGATTTCAGTTCTTGTGTCATGAAGATTGTGCCTATATATCACAGTAACTGTAGGATGAAATATTGGCTTGGAATATTCACTGGTATTAAGCTCTCCGCAAAATTGCCAGGCACAAGAAAGACCCTAGGATTTTATCTGGCATTGCATGCAACTACAGATCAAAATACTCCCATTAGAATAGAAGGCATAGCCCATGATATGTACCGGTACAATGTGTCTGAAATTATATATTGTTTTTGGAAATTACTATTTTTTAGGAAGATTCTAGAAATTACTTTTTTGAGAAACAGATTCTAGAAATTACTGGTATAGTGTCTTCTGTACAGGCGCAGCCCACGACCTTCTGTTGTATTCCTCAAAAAGAAACGAGCTTCTATTCTAAACTGTAGTACAGTGGGAGTATGTACACTTAGCCCATATAATAGAAGGCACCACCTTCCAGCCCATGATTTTTGTTTGATCTGTCTACCACCACTTAGCCCATGAGCTCTTCTAAAAAGAAAAACTTAGCCCATGAGCGGCCTGTGGATTGCTAGTAAATGGGTCATGGTTCGAATCCATTTGAGTCCACGCAGCTGCTCGACCATGTACTGCACTCCGGTCCTTCGGTCCGTCCTCCGGATGGCGAACGCAACGATTCTGATTCTGAAGTCTGAACTATCGAAGCCATTCTTCTGTTTCCCAAGGGCCGTCGCTGCCGAGGGCGAACCTGCTCCCCTCCCCCCTCGACCTAGGGCTACAGTAGCCTTAGGCGATTTGGGGGCGACGGGGAGGCGACCCCGTGTCTGCGGGCGGTGGCCTCTGACCCTCCCTCCGGTGGCCCGTCGGATGCCGGAGGGGGAGGGGGCTGGCCCTCGCCGAGCGGATTGGGGTCCCCGGGGCTCGCGACGGTGGCGGCGACGGCGACTCTGGCGGAGTCTTCATCGTGCTCGTGCCCGACGAGAAGCTCACGGGGATGTGGTCCTCCAAGGCGGTGCGGACGATGCCGGCGTTGTCCGTGCGTCCTCGTGCATGCCTTGGCGGTGGCGGTGTCCAATCGACGGCGACGAGATGGAGGCGGCGGCGTCGAGTCGGAATAAGGTACTCCGGATCTCCCTCCTTCTCGGCGTTGGCTTCTATGTCGGCGGCGGTGGTCCAGTGAGGATGGTGTCTAGGTTTATGTTAGGGTATAGGATGTGGGGGGGGGGGCTCTGGCTGCTTCTTCCTCTTCTTCAACAACGACGAAGCTGATTCCGGCGGAGGCGGCGACTATCGAGCCAGTTCCTCTTCCTCCTCCATGTTTGCTCCACCGTGGTTTATCAGATATGGCATGGAAGGTGGTCCGGTTCATGTTGAAAACTCAAGCTTGAGGATCCATGCCGGCGTGGAGAGGAACTTGGACTCGGATGGTCGTGGCCGACGGCGGCGGCGAAGAAGAAGGATGGAGAACTGCCTAGGGACTTCAATGTAATTCCTAGTTTGTTCAGGGACTTTTATGTAAAATGTGTTCCATTTTAATATAAAAGTTTCTTTGTCGTCAAAAAAAAAAAGGGCGTCGCTGCCGCCTGCCAGCGGCGCAAAACTCTGTCCGAAGCTCGCCGGTGCCGCCAGCGTACTTAGGACAACTACAATGAGGTGCTTGCTGCTGTCGACATGCTCTTAGTTACCATAGCCACGGCGAGGTGGGCGGCACACATGCCATGGCAGATGGCGCGTGCCCACCACCTGTTTGCGAGAATGTTTCCAACAAGTTTTTAAGGAGAGGCGCGGCCGAGGTGTTCGATGCAGAAAGCTGGTGTCGCTCTAGGACGACTTATTGGCGCTGACGCAGGAGAATCAGGCGCATCAATTAGCTGACGGGAGGCAGCTGGCCCACCTCCTCTGCAAAGTTGACCACGAGCTAGCACAGATGCCGCATGGTATGGTAGGTTTGGCTTGCAGTCAAACCAAATCAGAGTATTTCGTTCATAATTACTCTCTCCAGCCTGGAATGATAAGTCAAGTTTTAAAAGCTTGAGCAGCAATTTGTCGATATGCAAGTTTAGGGCATAAAACTGTCATCAATAGATTTATGTTTTAAGTGTTTCTGAGATAATATTGTTTTTAAGCATTTGTCAACATTTAATAATTGAAATTAGAGGTTCAAATCTACTTTGTCTGCTTGTTCCTATTATTAAGTACTCTTATTATATATGGACAGGAGGAGTAATTCTCTCTTTGCAGGAATGGATAATATCATTGTGATCAGTGCTGAAGTGTCAATGAGCGAGCCTAGTTTTTATGTCACAGTCCAAGGTCCAAAGTCCAAACGTCTCCGCATCTTTCCACCTAGTTTAAATCCTTGCTGTCGTCCCTACTGTGACCCTAAAGATGGCTTCAAAACCGTGACATTTTCAACCATACATTCAGTAATGGCAGTATTCAAATTCCAAGTGGTACTTATGATATGCTTTGTGTCCATGTTTCCAACTCAGCTTGCGGTGCCTTAAAGGTTTTTAAATCACTAGTGATGGCAATCCTTTTCAATGGAAGTAATTCAACTGACGGCCGCATTGCAATGAAGGAAAATTAGTGTCAACTTTCATATAAATCAGTGTTCGATGGGGACATTTGGCCATTCAGTTTTGATTTTTTTTAACAGTAGACCTGACAATCTTAAGTCGTTGCACATCTCTTTCTTGATAGGTGATAATATTTCTTATTGAGAAGAGCCTGCCATTCCATTTTGTGTTGAAGTAATAAGAATGGTATACACGTGAACAACGCCTTACAGCGACAAGCCACTGAAGCACCAAAAATTATGCAAAGTTCTCTGCAGACCTGCAATCTGAGTTGCACTCCTTAAAGCTTTGCACTCCTTAAAACTTTTGGCAACCCAAGCCTCACATGTCTGATTTTTATGGACAAAAACATTTGGAGATTCCACAGCACACGTCATCTGATCAGATCCCAAGGTATCTAGTATCCTCAAAACCAGAATAATTTAATTTCCTTGTTGCTCTTTTCATGCTCATCAATTTCTTCCTTGGCATATGCTATTTTCTTTGGTGGATAAATTTACTTTCCTTCTGCCTCTTCTCAGGGGAACTCTATTTACAGGAGGCTGGCAATCAGTCTGTACAAGAACGACACATTTAATCTATTCTTCTCTGATGCCAGCGCTTCGGTATATTAACCCCCTATCTTATACAGCTGACTTTCATGTATGTGTCTCGTTCATGTTAATTTCCTGGTGATGTTAGAAACAAGAAGAACATAGGAGTTTGCTTGCAAAGAAACACCTCAAGAGCGTGAAGTCTAAAGGTTGTTTTCCCAGGTAAGATGTCTATCACTATTAGCACCCACTAATTCATGCAAACCATTTCTATGACACCAGAACATTGTCTGCACGAATCATACATAATAGAGAGTTAGCAAACAGAGAAATAAATAAATAATCAGGCATTCAGATGCATACACACTGTGTGTAGCAACCAATTACAATGGTTATTAGTTCTTAAGCAAAGATTATTGTAGCTATGAGGTGCAAAAAATGTTAAGGTTGCAGCTCTTGGCAAATTTAATTTGCAGGGTACAAGCAAGGGAGACACTTCGATAAATACGGGTGGGATGGAAGTTGCCTTGGTATCAGCTGTATTGAAGATTGTGGGGATGAAGTTAGCTCCTCTTGCAATCAAGGAGTTCAGCTCTAAAGCAGGTGTAGCCAAAGATCTTCAGGAACTCCAGGATCTAGTTGAGGAGATCAACGATTGGTTGCATACAGTAGGTGATAAAGCAATTCAAAATGGCCGATCATCTAAATGGCTCAAAAAATTGAAAGAAGCTGCTTATGATGCTGAAGATTTAGTCCATGACTTCCACATCGAGGCTGAAAAACAAGACATAAAAGTTACAGGTGGCAAGAATACCTTGGTCAAATACTTGTTGACAAAACCTAAATCAGCAGTGTCTGAATTTAAGATAGCTCACAGGATCAAGGAAATAAAGAGCGGATTTGATGCAATTGTGAAAGGAAGGAGGGACTATAGCACAATAGCAAATAGCATGCCAGTGGATCATCCTGTTCAGCATACAAGAAAGACATTTGGAGAGGTGCCATTCTATACCATTGTGGACGAGACATCAGTATTTGGGAGGGACCAAGAGAAGAATCAGATTACATCTGAGCTTATACAGACTAGTAGCCAACAAAGAATAAAGATAGTTTCAGTCATTGGGCTAGGTGGATCTGGTAAAACTACTCTCGCGAAACTAGTGTTCAATGATGGATACATTATAAACCATTTTGATGTTCTATTGTGGGTTCATGTATCAAGAGAATTTGTTGTCGAAAAGCTCGTGGAAAAGTTGTTTGAAGCTATTGCTGGTGATAAGCCTGACCACTTCCCACCGCAGCATGTGAGCAGAACTATCTCAGACAAGTTGGCTGGAAAGAGGTTCCTAGCTGTCTTGGATGACGTTTGGACAGAGGATCGTGTTGATTGGGAGCGATTCATGGTACATTTAAAGATTGGTGCACCTGGCAGTAGTATTTTGCTCACTACTCGTAGTAGAAAAGTTGCAGAAGCAGTGGACTCTAGTTATGCATATAACCTACCATTTTTGTCTGAGGAAGATAGCTGGAAAGTGTTTCAGCAATGTTTTGGAGTTGCCTTGAAAGCTCTAGACTCTGAATTCCTACAAGTCGGGATAGAGATTGTGAACAAATGTGGTGGAGTGCCTCTTGCAATTAAAGTCGTTGCAGGTGTCCTCTATGGAATCAAAGGAATTGAAGAATGGCAGTCCATAAGCAATAGTAATTTATTAGATGTTCAGGATGATGAAAGTAGAGTATTTGCATGCTTATGGTTGAGTTTTGTTCATTTACCAGATCATCTTAAGCCTTGTTTTGTATATTGCTCTGTATTTCCAAGAGGCTATGTAATCAACAGGCGTCATTTGATTTCTCAATGGATAGCTCATGGCCTCATTCCGACAAACCAAGCTCGACAGCCGGAAGATGTTGGAATTGGCTACTTTGATTCCCTTCTTAAAGTGGGGTTCCTTCAAGATCAGGATCGAGACCAATGTTGGTTCACTAGTGGTGAAGTAACATGCAAAATGCATGACTTGATTCATGATCTCACTAGACAAATTCTAAAGGATGAATTTGTGTCTGAGATAGAAACAGACGATCAATTAAGGAGATGCAGATACCTATCTTTGACTTCATGCACTGGGAAGCTTGACAACAAATTATGTGGCAAGGTTCGCGCACTCTATGTTTCTGGCCGTGACCTCACATTCGACAAGACAATGAACAAGCAGTGCTGTGTCCGTACTATTATATTGAAGTTTATAACTGCTAGCTCATTGCCTCTGTTTGTTTCAAAGTTTGAATACCTGGGATATCTTGAAATATCCGATGTCAACTGTGAGGTACTCCCAGAAGCACTCTCTGATTGTTGGAACTTGCAGGCCATTCATGTAATAAACTGCACTAGACTTACAGTTCTACCTGAAACTATCGGTAAGCTTAAGAAGCTTAGAACTCTAGAACTGAATGATGTTCAGAGTATCAAGAGTTTACCGCAGTCTATTGGCGATTGTAATAATTTTCGAAGCCTATATCTAGTACATTGTAAAATCAAAGATATACCAAATTCCATTGGAAAACTGGAAAATTTGAGGATCCTTAGTATTATGGGTTGCTTTAATTTTCAAAAACTTCTGCCACCAGAAACTTTTGGGAAGCTTTCCAACTTACAAGCTCTCACCTTAAGAGAATGTCAGTCCATCACTTCTTTGAGTCATCTAGAATCATTGGACCTTGGATATTGTTTTGACCTTGTTGAATTGCCTGAAGGTATAGGGAATTTAAGAAGCCTTAAAGTTTTGAATCTGAAGAAGTGCAAAAAATTGTCTGGACTACCAGCTGGCTGTGGACAACTGACTGGTTTACAGAAGTTGAGCTTGTTTGTTATTGGAGACAGTACTAAGCATGCAAGGATCTCTGAGCTTGAAAATCTTGATAAGTTAGATGGCGAACTGCAAATTAAAAACATTAGATATGTGAAACATTCTGGTGACGCAGACGAAGTTTGTTTGAAGCAAAAGAACTGCATACGGAAATTGTCATTGGATTGGTATTCAAGATGGGAGGTTCAGCCTAATGATGTGGAAGAAGAGTTATCATTAAATATGGAGAAGGACCTGGATTTGCTCAACAGTCTTGAACCGCCATCAAAAATTGAGAAGCTGAGAATTCGTGGTTACCGGGTTCGCAATTGCCACATTGGATGACAAAGCAAAATGATTCTTGTGGTCCAGCTGATGATACGGATATAGTAATGCAAAGAAATCCATCTGAATTCTCCCATCTAACTAAACTAGTATTGGACAACTTACCAAACTTGGAGCATCTGGGGGAACTTGTGGAATTGCCACTGGTAAAGATCCTTAAGCTCAGAAGAATGCCTAAGTTGTTAGAGCTGCTTATGACCACAACCGGTTTAGAAACAACTGGGATGGAAGGAGTGGAAATGCAATGTTTTTTCCATCACCTTTCCACTCTGGTAATAAGTGATTGCCCAAAATTGGTTGTGAAGCTGTACTTTCCGCTGTCTTTGAAGAGTTTAACACTAGAAGGAAGCAATGGGCAGTTGGTTTCTTCAGGATGCTTCTTCCAACCACGTCATCGTCATGCACCTCATGCTCATGGTGATGAGTCTTCATCTTCCTCCTGTATTGTGGATGTGTTGGGTACTCACCTCAAGAGATTAAACCTCGGTCAATTGACAGGATCATCATCTGGTTGGGAGGTGCTGCATCACCTCACTGGGCTTCATACCCTGGACATATACCGCACAGACCTTACGCATTTACCTGAGAGCATGCACTGTGTCATGTGGGGGCGACACTACAGCCGCCGGCCTCGAGCACGAGGCACAGCAAGCAACAGCATGCAGGGCCAGCAGGCTCATGAAGAGGCCAGGACGGCTGGAACTCTGCACGTGGCTGAAGAAGAAGAGGGAAGGATTAGTCTTTATTAGCCGCCTAATTTAAGGCTAGGCATTAGAACCAAGGAGCTGAGCTCCTATATATGTAACCCATCGACTCTGTTATGAATCAAGCAATGAAGTTGTTATCCTAATCTCATCCCCCTGCTATCTCTAATCTCATCCCCCTGCTGACTGGTGCCAGGAAGCCCTGGCACCTCCATCTCCTACCTCAAGCTATAATCTGCGCAGCCAAGGGCCTCCAGAACTAGGTGTGGAGGTCCTTGAAAACCTGGTATCAGCAGTCCGTCGATCCTCCGGCAACCGCTCCGCTTCCATCTCTGCTCCAAACTCCCCCACCCACTCCACCGCTTCCTCTGCTACAGCCATGACCGAGCCCAGCATCAGCGACCTGAGCAAGCAAATCGCCGAGCTCACGAAGGGCATGGCCGCGATGCAGCAGCAGCTCACCACGCTGCAGCGGTAGCAACCGCTGCCTTCGTCCTCAAGCTCAGGCGCGACCGGCTACGGGTTCGGCGACCAGCCGCCCAGATTCCAGAAGCTGGACTTCCCCAAGTTCGATGGGAAGTCCGATCCGCTCGCCTTCATCAACCGCTGCGAGTCATACTTCGTCCAGCAGCGGATCTGTTTGCACCGAAATTTGGATCAGTAAACATCTAAGGGAAATCTCCTGGAATGTCAGAAGATCGGCTAATTGGGTTGTCCGATGGAATTTATCAACGAGGAAACATATTGACATTTTGTCTAAAAATTGTCACAAAGAAAGAACAGAGACCCGACGAAGGACAGCTAGATTAAAAGTTGACTAATGGAGTCAACTATTTATTGAAGGCTATATGGAATCGACTAACTTCATTCGATTGCCATGGGTTCAAGACGCGGAGACTCCACAACGAAGGAATAGTGGGTCCCAAGTTATCTATTAGGAATAATTATTTTAGATTTTTTTCCATATTTACAAGTCGTATTAGAATAGGGCTTGGTCGAAGCCCAGGGTATAAATATGTAAGCCCCGGCACATTGTAAGGTATCCAACATTCAATCAATCAAACAAACAACCCTTTCGGCCCCTGCGCCACGGCCTCTGTGCCACCTTAGTTCTTAGGATTTCGACGTATTTGCATCTGGCTTGGCTGGTTCGACCTCTCGCTTGCTGTAAGTATCGTTAGAAAAGCTTTTACTTATGTTTAGATCGGGCCGGTTCGACCTCCTTTCGACGCATCTATAAGGGTGGCTATTGTGCATTGCAAAATAGGGCCGGTTCGACCTCCTATGGCGCATCTACGGTAGTCGGCTACGTGTTCACGCTAGATTTGGCCGGTTCGACCTCTTATCTAGTATCATGCATGCCATGGTTTGTGTTAGCACTTGACAGGGCCGGTTCAACCTCCTGTTGTATGGGTTAATGCAAGCTAGTTATCGGCTCTATTGGATTTGGCAGATCCAATAGATTCATCAAGTTACCCTTTGCTAGTTATCGACTTTATTGGGTTTGGCATCCTAGTAGATTCATCAAGTTACCGATGTTGTTAGATCTATTTATTATTTACTTTTAACACATCTTTTGCCCGAATTAAGATTGGCAGATTTGGCTTACATCCTTTTAGATCCGATCGTCCTCAATGCTCACGCTGTTTAGATCTCTCGTCACGATGATCGATCTTGTGCTTGCATCAGCCAAATCCTATCAATCTTATTCGTGACGTGTGCGCGTTCTAGGGTTTAAGCGGTTTTATGTTAGAGCTTACCAGTTTAATCTATCTAGGTGGCTGCAGCGGGTTAAGTCGTCGATCTCACCAAAGTAGATTGCATTGGTAGGTTTTAATGTAGAGTCGTTCATACACTTAGTTCGTTCTCACGTCGGTATCGGTTAAATTAGCCGATTCACCAGAGCTTCAACCATATCATTGTTTGCAATGAGTACGTTTAGATCTGTCTGGTTTATCAAGCTTGCTTGGACGAGACTTGGCCCAACGATTACTTAGTCAACGGGTTTCAAATTCATAAGTTTGGTAGATTCGTTAGGTTTATTCATGTCATTGCATACGTGTAGGATTTTACATATTCATATCAAATAGATTGAATCGGCTAATGGCTTCGTGCTTCATGTGTGTACTCGATAGCCGATTCAGTGCATGTGTTATCTCTTTTGGCACGTATCATGTCTAGATTTAATTACCATAATTGTTCATTCGATCATGACATGATTAACTGCTTTATTTATTGCATGATTTTTTTACAGCTCTATTATTTACATGCATAATGGATCTTGACTCTCTAGTCATTGTCCTAACCTGATCGGCTATTTAGCCATACAATCGGAACTGTCTGGAACCAAGCCGGCAGGTTCCATAATTTGACTTTTCCCTTTCTCCTTGTCAATTGCAGGGTCAAATTGACTGGCACGCCCTGACTCCAACCGGATCAACTGCTGGAGGTAGCCGCGGGGATCAAGGAACGTGAGCCTTGGTCTGTCTGGCTTGCGAGAGTGCTCGTCCCGGCGCGAGGACTGACCCCGTCACGTTTTTGCGCCAGCACTCTTTTTGGCACGCCCGGTGGGACCACAATCATCAACCATGCCGGACTTGTCTGAGTTCGATGTCGACAACATCCTCAACGTCAGTTTGGATGACCTTGATGAAGAGCATAAGACAGTGATCAAGACAGCTGCTGAGCAGCTAATACAGAAGTGCTTGTTGTGCTTTGGAAGAGTCCGTGGAGACAAGATCATCTTGAAGCAACAAATGCCTAAGATCGTGATGGCAGGAGAGACTATCACCGATGATGATGGAGACAAGCAATTCTTTCTGTCAGAATTAAACAAGATCATACATGAAGCTATCTCGGGTCATCAAGCATATTTTTTGAATACGTTCGAAACATCATGAAGGAGGTGTTAGTTGGTGTTCCCATTGACCAGTACGGACCTGCTTACTTCAATCTGAAGGATACAACTGCTGGCGATGGCGTGCAAGGCGGCACACAAGATTCTACCAGAGCCATCATGGGCTCAAATGCCAATGGAGGAGTAAGTAGTAGTGCAGCTCCTAATGCACATCAGCCGAAGAGTGATCCAACACTCAATTTTGGTACCACTTCAGATGTACCACCTTCAGCTCAAAAAATAGCCCCTATAGTTGACAGGATCAGAAGGAACGCTATGGGAGGAGGAGACCAAGACAAAGATGGTGAGCCACCAGCAGGCTTTGCCAATGTGTCAAGCTATAATCATTTTGGTATGACTCCCTGCCCGAACATTAGAGGATCTGCCGATCCTGGTGATCAACTGATCAGGAAGCTTGCCGAAGTGATGAAAAAAGAATTTGGCATGAAGAGGAGCCACTCCACATCATACAATATGCCACATCCTGAGTGGTTCAACTGCATGGAGCTCCTACGCAACTATAGGATTCCAGAGTTTTCCAAATTCACTTTGGAGAAGACAGTACCAGCACGATGGAGCACATCAGCAGATACCTGGCTCAGTTAGGCGATGCTTCAACTGAAGAGATTCACAGAGTCAGGTTCTTTGCCTTATCCTTGTCAGGACCTGCCTTTACATGGTACTCCTCATTACCATGTAATTCTATCCATACTTGGGAGGAGTTGGAAAGCAAGTTCCATGCCTACTTCGACAATGGGATAACAGAAAAAGACATCGATGATTTGGCCAGCGTAAAGATGAAGGTCAATGAATCAGGTCTTGAGTATCTTCAGAGATTCAGGCAAATGAAGAATTTATGCTTCGGCATAAACCTGTCTGACCGCCAGTTGGTGAAACTGGCGATTAAAGGAATGCAGCCTTACTTGAGGGAGAAACTTGCTGGATCAAACTTCGATAATCTTGGAGAGCTTGCACACAGAGTAACTGCAGTAGCAGAATACGTGCAACCACCGCGTCAGCAAGGCCGGTTTCAGAAGGCAACAAATGTAGCAAGCTATTACAAAGGCTTAGTATATGATTCAGATCAGGAAAGCGAAGATGTTGATGCCATTGAATGGAACCTCAAGAAGGAGTGTGTTATTGATCATCCTTGGGGTAAGGCTCAAGAAAGATTCGATTTTGACGTCACCAAGGCTGACAAGATATTTGATTACCTGCTGGACAAGGGCTTAATCAAAGTTTTACATGAGCCACTCACTGCTGAGGAGAGGAAGGGGAAGAAGTATTGCAAATCCCATAATTCCACTACCCACTCCACCAATGAGTGCTTGGTGTTCAGAGGGTAATTACAGAAAGCCATTGAAGCTGGAAAGATAACTTTCAGCACCAGCAAGCTGAAGATCGATCAAACTCCTTTCGGTGCTGCAATGGCTAATGCGGTCCTTCCCAAAAGTGGAACCAAGGTGCTAACCTCCACTAGGGCGAAGGAATCGGGATCTGTGGACCAAAGATTGCAGCTCACGAGATGAAGAATATCGGGAGATCAAGAGAAAGCGTGAGCAGCAAAGTAGCCGATCTGACAGACCTGAATCTTCTGCATCGGCTGAAAGAAAACCTCGGGTCACATCTCATATCTTGCTTAACAAATGGCAAAGAGAGAAAGAGAAGTATCAAAGGAGGTGATTTGAGGAGCATGAGCGCCTGAGGAGGTCTGAAGAAGAAAGGTATGAAAGAGAGCAAATGGAGTCACATTGGAATTGCCCTTTCTTCAGACATTGCTGGAACGAAGGCTTGAGACTACCAACCAAAAGAGACTGCCCTAAGTGTAGTGATCAGTACAGGGGGTATCGACAGTTACAAACCAACCGCCGATCTGTTCATGAAAGACTTGGACGACATGTGGAGGATCGGCGTATTAAGAAGTGCAGTATTCATGAGCGATGTGATGCTTATGATGTGGAAATAGAGGAAAAGCAGTATGTCTGGCAGGAGAACCAATGGTGTCCTAATGGCCTCTCAAAGAGTCAAAAGAGGAGAGTTCAACGCTTAAGAGAAACTGAGATTCGAATGGATAAAGCGTTGAGAGCTAAGAAGGCTCAGGTGTGGAAAGCCAAACAAGCAGCCGGTGCAAACAAATCGGCTCCTATTGGGATGCAGTGTGTTTTACTTGTCGCTGTCATCCCAAGCAGCGTTTGATAGACCCATAAGGCATCGTCATTTGAAGGCTTTATATGTCAAGGGTCTAGTCGATGGAAAACCTATGAGCAAGATGCTTGTAGATGGAGGTGCTGCAGTCAACCTTATGCCTTATTCAACATTCAGAAAACTAGGCAAGACTCCTGAAGATTTGGTCAGAATGGACATGCAGCTAAGAGATTTTGGTGGAAACGTGTCTGACACTCGGGGGGCAATAAGTGTTGAGTTAACAATTGGCGGCAAGACATTGATCACCACGTTCTTTGTCATTGATGGAAAAGGATTCTATAGTTTACTCCTTGGAAGAGATTGGATTCATGCCAATTGTTGCGTACCTTCGACTATACATCAACACATAATTCGGTGGATCGACAATGATATTGAGATCGTGCTGCGATGATTCCATCAATGTATCATCTGTCATGTCTATTGGGACCCGAAGATTTCGAGTGCTTCTCTAGAAAAGAATTCTGCAAAGAGTTCATCACGATCAACGATGATGATCAACAGCCGTCTCGTATTTTCGGCTCACGAAAGTATTTTCTAAAAACACAGCGTACGGGCGCAATAGCCGATCTGAGATCAAAACTGTCATTCGATAGCTCAATTGCCCGGGGCAATCGGCTCATTTTTAGATTCTACATTCTAAACTACCACTCGGTATGTTTGAGACGAACAAACCGATACTTTAAGTATCGCCTTTAGCACGGAAAACCAACGATGTTGGTATAGCCGATGAGAGACACATCGTCTTTAGAGCAAAAATAATAAAGTTTCATGTTCCAAATAGAGTTCGGCTAGTTTGGTTCAAAAATACATTAAAGGATTTATTTGCTTCATGAGATTCATGCAAAAGGCCGGGGCTTATTAGAATTGATTACGATTTTGGATCTAAGGTTAACTAATTACTCAGCTGAAAAATACGGGAGTTGCTTCAAGGAGTCAGAAGAAGCACCAGGGATTCAATGGTGTCCAGAGTACTGTCAAGAAGGCTTGATCATTCAAGGATGAGAACAAATTTAATCAAGCCCTTATTTGACATAGAACTGAAAGACAGATGCAATTCAGGTCTGGTAAATCTGTTTTCAGCAATCAAGAAGGAAACTGACACCATGAATATTGCCTTCGGTTTTGAAAAACAAATGATGGGTCTTGATAATGGCCGAAGCAACATACATCAAAAGAATAAAGACATTCCCTACAGGTGAATAATGGTGAGATGCCTATATTTAGATGACTCGAGAGATGAACTAATCGATCAGTGGATGTGGATTTGACAGGCATAATATCTGTATAAGATGAAGGGAACAGAAACCTGGATGTGCTGCTTGGATCAACAGAAGAGTGTTGACTTCATTTTTGGATAGAGCAGTCTGGGTTTTCATTCTGAAAGGAAGGGCCGAGGCTTATCAAAGTTGATTGGCAACATTGGATTCAAGTTTAAATGGTTTGTTCGGCCTATGGAGGCACAAAATCTATTGATAATGCAAGAGGTCTTACAAAGGCATGGATATTTGAGGGATGAGAACAAATTTAATCAGCCGAAAATATGCCTTAGTCCTAGTAAGAACAGTTGTCATGATAGGTCTCCAGAAGCGATCATAGCCGATTGAGACATCATGCTCACAGCAAGGAAGATAACTGGAGAAGGATCGGACATTTATAGAGCCTTATCAGTTTTTGACTTTGCTTCTTAACAGAGATGTCTCAGTAGCTAGAGCATTGTCTGATGTCAATGACTGCAAAGCTTGCAAATCCCTGATGAGATTAAACATGACATCTTCAGTCATTCAGACATGATATTTCTCTACAAAATTGATCTTGGCCTCTGGACAACATTGCTGGCAAACATGCAATAGATATTGAAGATGATTGAATTAGAATGATCCAGAAGGCAATGATCACCAGCTCCGATATATCGGCATAGATACAAGACAAACAGGTGGTGAGTTGTGCTATCCTGCCAAGAGATTACTTGAGCATCCATAAATTGCTTTCAGCTCATATTATAAGAAGGGTTGAAGACATGTTTGAACAAGTGAAAACTAGGCTTCCTGGAACACCCAAGTTTCTTTTGTGTATCCTAGCTAAAAGAAGAAATTATCAGTGCATTCAAGTACAGCATCGGTGGAGAACTGAGGTATCAAAAGAGTCGATGTCAGCTATAGGACAATCCCAAAGAATGTTCTGATTGAGAAGGATCAAGCACAGAGAAATGAGAAGGTCAGAAGCTGATAAGCAATTTTCAAGTAAAAAGCCGATGTGGTCATCGCCTTCAGCTAACTGATATAACATTCAGTTTTAATGACAAAATTTCGACCTTGAAGGGCCAGTTTTAGAGACATGTCAAACAAGAAAATTACGCATTGATCTCAAAGGACCAATCTCGAAATATTAGTCAAATAAATGATCTCGAAGGATCAAACGCAAGAAGGCAAAAGGATTAGCAGCCAAGCTTCATTGATCAAAGTTATTTATTACATAGCCGATGAGGCATCTGTGGGGGGTATAAATCCGGTATACCACCATGGACAGTTCCAGGGCTACTCGGCAAGACGGCCCAGACCAGACAAGACCCAGCCCATTACCGACCAGGCTGGTGGGCTGGACTTCAAGACAATGACATGGTCCGCAACCGACCAGGAGGTGGATCGCGCACAAGGATGCTTGTCCCGCAAGTAGACTTAGTCGGTTAGGTCAGATAGAGTCCTCCTAGGGCACGACTTGATGTAACCGACCACCTCACGTGTACCCTTGGCTGCTCGGCTATATAAAGCGGTCAAGGACCCCCTAGAAGGCGAGCTATTCTCGGCATCCTAACCTAGAGAGCTTAGCGCTTCATTGTAATCCGACACTTGATCATACAGCATAACACGAGAAGCAGGACGTAGGGTATTACGCTTCCGAGCGGCCTGAACCTAGGTAAACCTGGTTGTGCTTGGTTTGTCTTGTTTCTCGAATGTCCAGATCGTAGATCGTAACACGCCCTTACCGAAACTCACTGCCGTGGGATACCCCGTGGTGGACTGCCGGTTATCCGTAATCGGCAGTGGCGCGCCGAGTAGGGGTGGAGTTTTCGATCTCAAGGCGATCCGGATGGTTTCCTTCCCGCATCCATGAATCTCGAGGCCGCAGCGCCTTCACCTTCGGATCGGTCACCCGGACCACCAAGATGGCGGCGCCCTCGCATCCGTGGAAGCATCCGGGCCGGTCTCAAGCACCGCCCAGGCGGGCAGCGGTCCCAAAGACGCCACCGAGCGAGATGGTCCCGACCATCCGCTCACCGCCACGCGCCAACCACCTCGCCGCCGGTCGCAAAGACCCGCGCGGGATTCCCCTTGCCCTCGGCAACGGTGGATACAACAGATCTCCGAGCACTCGTAGATCGGCTATCTTGCTACAAAAGAAAGCCGATCGACAACTCAGATCTGATCGAGCTCATTGACCAACAGGGTCGCGGGTTGGCCGAAATCACGAAGCTAGTTGAGGCCACGCAGGAGTTGATCCGCAAGGCGCCAGACTTTTCTGAGTTCACACCCGTCCGACCACGCTGGCGAGGTTCTGTCCGTCGCAGCGATACAGATCTCGTCGGTAACAATCAGCCTGTCGCTCGACCAGCTCCCTTCAGATCGGCCAGAAGCTCCCGTTGGTTAGATCCCAACTGGGACAGCCGCCTGATCCCAACTGAGCAGATCCAGCGTAGAGCGAACGTTCCTCCTCTCCCCAGGTTGAACGATTTTATCGAAGCACGACAAAACTGCCGAGCACCTGCCCGACAATACCAAGGCCGTGCTCCGCCAAACGAGTTACCTATAGCAGATCCACCTGCTCCGCCGTGTGATCCAACCGTTCTGTCCTTTGGATTGAACAACGCGGCGTCGACCTATACAAGAGACATCCAACAGCAGTTCGATGCACTCTTGATCCAGGATGTTATCCCGAGGAGTCCCGTGCACATGATCGGGATGGTGGAGATCCGAGAGTTAGACACGTCCCAGGACGCCACCCCAGACTCACCAACCATCTCCGAGCTGCTCGCAGGCTACTCCTCCGACTACGCCGATTACCTCTCCTCGGAGGAGGATTACCTCATGGATACGGAACTCAATCCGACCACCGAGGACACACTGACCACTCCCGACCACCGGACGGAGACACCCAGCAGCGCGCTGGATTTCCCTAAGTATCCGCCTGGTTTCGGACCAACGATTTTAATGGTCAGCAATGATGAGCCCCGGCTCCAAACGAGACAGACGCCCAGCGTCAGGCAAGGGAAGATCGTAACAACGATCGTGCCCGACGACGCATTGCCGAGGAGGGCCGTCCCAACGGAGGCGCGGACCACGGCACCGACCCCGTCGCAACCTCAACCCCGAGTTCGACGGTGCTTTGGCGACCCGGTGGTCCACGAGACCCCCACGGCAAACATTCTTTGTGGCCATGGAGAAATTGAAGGCTTCCCCGAGACCCCCGGAATCAACGAGATTCGGGAATTCCTCGCGACGGCCGAGGACCAAGTGAACGACCTTCGTTCCATGGGCTCCATGGCCAGCTCTTTTCGATCCCGCCGTTCTCGCGGAACCGTCGACGTGAGCGCGAGTCGAGAGTGGAGGGGACAATTCATCCTACAACGGCAAATATGCCTATGAAGACAGAAGGGACTACGACGACCGTGTCGAGCAACCAGGCAGGGCTCCACGACGTGCACGCCCTCAGAACAGTCGTCGACGCCCTAATCGCCAGCAAGGCAACCAGGGCCAACAAGACGACGAAGTAATCCAACCTGAGCGTCGGGACCTCCGAGAACGGATAGATGAGCGCCTCCGAGCACGCAGAAACATTGGCGGCATCCCACCCTTCTCCGAGGAGCTCAAGGCAATCGTCTGGCCAAAAAGTTTCCGTACCTCAGAGATCCGGGCGTACGATGGCAAAGCAGATCCAGCCCACTGGATCATGCTATACGAAGTGGCCGTCCGAGCAGCAGGGGGCGACGAATACATTATGGCAAACTACCTCCCCGTTGTGCTCAGCAACACAGTCACCACCTGGCTGCTCCGGCTACAACCCGGGTCCATCCACAGCTGGGCGCAGCTCCGCCAAGTCTTCGTCGACCACTTCAAGTCTACTTGTGTCCAACCAGGGACCAAGTACGCCTTAAAGCAGTCCGCCTTCGCCCAAAGGAGTCCTTGCGGCGGTTCATTCGGCGCTTTTCGGACCGGTGGAATCGCGTACCGAGATCTCTCGGGGACGGCCGTCGAAGCTTTCATCGACGGCCTGGTCCAACCACGTGGCCGAGACCTCCAAAAGGCTCTCCTCCTCAGACAGCCGAAAACCATGGAGGAGCTACTCGCCATTGCGCATGATTACACGCTCCTGGACGACGGCCTAAACCGAGGCGATGATGGCCCGTCGGACCGCAATTACCGTCGGAACATTACCGACGACGAAAGCGACGCCGACTGACCACCGCGCCAACAAGAGGAGCGCCGCAACAACCAGCGTTTCAACCGTGGACCTGGCCCCCGCGACAGCGAACCCAACTTCAGACGCCGTGGCCAGGACAACTACGGTGGAGGCAAATGCAACCGAAACCGCAATGACAACGCTGTCAATGCGGTTAAGGGGCAAAAGCCAGTTGGGGATGAGGTGCTCAACAAAATCTTTGCCCAGGACTGTCCTCGGCATCCTGGTAAAGGTCACACCATGGGCGAGTGCCGAGTTCTGACGAACGCTCTCATGAGGTCCGCTTCCAAGAAGCCTCAACCCAACCCCAAGGCCAAAAGCAAGCCCGCCGACAAGCCAGAAGAAGAAGACGAGGACGAGACACGAGATGTCAACCCTCGCCACGCATTCAAGGAACCCGAGCGGAACTTCACCGCCGTGATCTTTGGCGGAAAAGTCAGGCTCGAAACAAACCGTGACAGAAAGTTGTTGACTCGCGCCATCATCGCGATGCAAGAGCCCGATGGCCTCGTCGCCGATGTCAAGCTACCGGTGTGGTCTGAGCAGCCCATATCTTTCAGCCGTAAAGATATGTGGGCACGCATCCTTTACGCCGGATGATTTCCACTGGTCCTCGACCCAGTGATAGCCAACATCCACTTCGAGAAGGTGCTGGTCGACGGCGGCAGTGCTCTGAACATCATGTTCTACCCAGCCTTCAAGGCACTTGGCATACCGCAGGAGCATCTACAGTCGTACGATACACCGTTCTGGGGCATCATGCCCGGAAAGCCTTCTTACCCGCTCGGGCAGATCACCCTCGACGTGCAGTTTGGGACCAAGCAGCACTTTCGCACCGAGCACATCACCTTCATTGTGGCCGACTTCGAAGGGACCTACCACGCCATCTTGGGCCGCCCTGGTATCGCCAAGTTCATGGCTGTCCCCCACTATGGCTACTTGGTGTTGAAGATGCCCACCGAGCAGGGAACGCTCTCCCTACGTGGCAACGTCTTCATGGCTCAAGAATGCGAGACTGCCGCCTACGCCGCGGCAGAATTCCAAGACCTGCAACACGCTTTACAGCACACCAGCTTGGGCGTCAACAACCTCCCGCCCGCAGAGCTCGAGCAACCTGTTGGAACTGGTCGGCGCCCATCCAACAAGGTAAAAAGCGCGAAGACGGTCAGCCTCTCCGACAACGACCCTTCCAAGGTCACTAAGATTGGAGCTGAGCTCGACCCCAAATAGGAAGACGTGCTCGTCCAATTCCTTCGGAAAAACATCGGCATATTCGCATGGAAACCCTCCGATATGCCCGGTGTCCCCGGGAAAAGGCCGAGCACTACCTTGACGTCAAACGACCGCTGCCAAGCCGGTCGGGACGAAGATGCGCCGGTTCGCCCGTGACCGCAAGGAGCTCATTAAGATAGAAGTAGCCAAGCTTTTAGCAAACGGCTTTATCAAAGAAGTGTACCACCCGGACCGGTTAGCCAATCCGGTGCTTGTTCAAAAGAAGAATAAAGAGTGGAGGATGTGCGTTGATTATACGAGATCTCAACAAACACTGCCCCAAGCGGGCATTCAATCTCCCTCGAATCGACAAGGTCGTAGACTCTACCGCCCAGTTGCTCTCGTTTCTTGACTGTTACTCCGGGTATCATCGATAGCCCTCAAAAAGGAGGACCAAGAAAAAACCGCTTTCATCACCCCCTTCGGTGCTTTTTGTTACACGACCATGGCTTTCGGTCTCAAAAACGCTGGAGCTACGTACCAACGGGCTATCTAGTCCTGCCTCAAAAAAGAGATCGCCGATGATCTCGTAGAGGCCTACGTAGACGACGTGGTGATAAAATCAAGAACGGCGGACGCCCGATCACAAACCTCGAACGCACATTCAAGAAACTCAACGAGTTTCAATGGAAGCTCAACCCAAACAAGTGCGTTTTTGGAGTACCATCCGGTATCCTTCTCGGCCACCAGTCGACCAGAAGGCATCAAGCCAAATCCCGAGAAGGTAGCCGACGTCCCGAAATTACGACCACCCCGGTGCGTCAAGGACATCCAAAAACTCACCGGGTGCCTAGCGGACGACGAGATACATCTCTCGGATGGGTGAAAAAGGACTCCCCTTTTTCAAACTGCTCAAAGCCAAAGAAAAGTTTGAATGGACCGAGGAGGCTGACTAGGCCTTTAAACAGCTTAAAGCTTACCTCACCTCTCCTTCACTCCTAACGGTCCCCAAGCAGGACGAGGAGTTGCTCCTATACATAGCTGCAACGACCAACGTGGTCAGCACTGTGTTAGTAGTCGAGCGTGAGGAGGAGGGACACGTCTATGGAGTCTAGCGCCCCATATATTACATAAGTGAAGTGCTCAGCGAGTCCAAGCAGCGGTACAATCAAGTACAAAAGCTCTTATACGCACTCCTGATCACCAAACGCAAGCTGCTCCATTACTTTCAAGCTTTCAAAATCACGGTTGTTACCGACATACCACTTGGCGACATCCTTCGCAACCGAGACGCCAGTGGTCGGATCGTGAAATACGCGCTAGAACTGTCCGAGTACACACTCCAGTTTCGTGCCCGACGGACGGTGAAGTCCCAGGCCTTGCCTGACTTCATCGTGGAGTGGACAGACATCAGCCTACCTCTCGCCGATTCAAATGCCGAGTACTGGACAATGTACTTTGACGGCTCCCTAAACATCGATGGTGCTGGGGCAGGTGTCTACTTTATCTCTCCTTCCAAGGACACGATAAAATACGTCTTGCGTATCCACTTCAAAGCATCCAACAACGTAGCCGAGTACGAAGCAGCCTTACACGGCCTTCGTATCGCTGTTGAACTTGGCATCAAGTGACTCATGGTCTATGGGGACTCTGCTTTAGTCATCAAGCAGGTCAACAAAGATTGGGATACAGTCCACGAAAAGATGGACGCCTACGTTGCCGAAATTCGTAAACTTGAGAACAAGTTTTACAGTGTGGAATTCATCCACGTTCGCCGTGAAAAGAACGTAGGAGCCGACAAGCTGTCCAAGCTAGGCTCATCCCGTGCCAAGTTACCCCCTGGTGTTTTTGTTCAAGACTTAATCAAACCTTCGATCCCTGATCAGGTAGAACATACACCATAACCCACTTCGATGGTCAGCTACCTGACCACACTGCTCAATAACGCCAACGTCGAGGACGACGATGGTCTCCTCACCGACGAGGATGATGAGGGTACGAGTCACCGATCGGCGACGCCTCTCCAAGACTCGGAGAGAGCCCTTTATCAAATACCCGAATGACCACCTTGTCCCGGAGGACAAACTTGCGCCCAACAATGGTCCGCAGAGCCAAGGCCTATGCTATGGTCAATGGCGAGTTGATGCGCAAGGCACCCAAGTCCATCATCTTCCAGAAGTGTATCACTCGGGAAGCTGGGATTGAGCTTCTTAAAGCCATCCACGAAGGTACTTGTGGTAACCATGCAGCGTCCCGAACACCGGTCGGCAAAGCCTACGGGCAGGGTTTCTCGGCCAACAGCCGTTCGATGCCGAAGATTACGTACGGCGGTGCGTCAACCGCCAAATGTTTGCCAAGCGAGATTCATGTCCCAGCACATGATTTACAAACAATCCCAGCTGCTTGGCCCTTCTCATGCTGGGGACTGGACATGATCGGCCCTTTCAAACCAGCTCCTGGTGGCCATACAAACGTCTTCGTGCTTATTGACAAATTCTCCAAGTGGATTGAATACAAACCAGTCACGAAAGCCACGGCCGAGAAGGCAGTCCAGTTCCTCGACGAGGTCGTCCACAGATATGGTGTCTCGAACACCATCATCACCGATCTAGGCTCACAATTTACAAGTGATGCATTCTTCAATTATTGCGATGATAGCCTGATCAAGGTCAAATACGTCTCCATCGCTCACCCCAGAGCTAACGGACAAGTTGAACATGCTAACGGAATGATCCTCGACGCACTCAAAAAACGAGTCTTCCAGGTTGACACCAAGCTCAAACCTGGTCGGTGGCTCAAGGAGTTATCTGCGTGGGTCCGGGGCTGCGTACTCGGACCAGCCGCAATACAGAGTCTCGCCATACTTTATGGTGTACGGCTCGAGGCATCATACCGGCCCGGTCGCTTTCCAATCACCACGGGTAGCCTACCACGATGAAACCACCTCCGACGAAGCTCGAGAGGTGGACATAATCGCTAAGGAAGAGCAGGTCCTCGAGTCATGTGCTCGGACTGAGAAGTACTTAGCCACGGTACGACGCTACTACAACCGCAACGTCCGAGGACGATTGTTCGTGGTCGGCGATCACGTGCTCCGCCGTATTCAAAATACGGACGGCCTCCACAAGCTATCACCAAGGTGGGAAGGACCGTACAGAATTAAGGCTGTAACACGCCCAACATCGTACCGGTTGGAGACACTAGATGGAGTCGAAGAGCCAAACTCTTGGCATATAGAGATGCTCATACGCTTTTACCCATAAAGATATGTATCTTGTACTCTTGATTTTTTCCTCTATTAACAAAGTTCCTCTTTTGTTGTCTCTTTTTCGTCCTATTGCAATTTCTTTTTAGAAATTCCGCACCACCTTGCATACATGCGCCCTGCATAAGTCACATCTAAACTTTGCGTTTCACTCGCCGAGAACGATTTGAAAAGGTCCTGCGTCTCGGTCCTCTGTCGATGTACTACAGCTCCACGCTACACGGCACTAGGAGATCCGGCAGGCACCCTCTAATAAGTACTTAGGATCGTACCTAGTGATCCCGACGTACCGCGCTGTTCACTAGTGCGTCCCTTTGTCACTTTGACAGAGCTAATTGCTTCGAGAGTGGGCGCAAAACTTATTGGTCGACATAATTTTTCTAAAAAACGTTTTGCATCGAGCTATGCATAATGATCTAATTAAACAAACGGCAAAATACTTATCACCTGCTTAAGTATGCCTACATTGTCTGCATCTTACCACGGCCTTAAGTTTTGTTTCGAGCACCCCGTGCTCGGCACCACTTATATACAAGTTTTAAATAAACAAGTTTAAAACAAGGGCCCTACTGACCACCATTCTCCGCTGCAGGGTCTTCGATGAGCGTCATATCGCCGACCAGCTGCTCCGCAACAGGGACGAAGGTGGCCCGGAGCTCCTCGGCATCAGCGTCGCTGAGTTCCGGCGCAATCCCGAGCGCGACGGTGGCGGGATCCGCCGCTGCCACTCTCGAGCGGACCACCGCCAGCGCCGTGGACACCGCATATGTGCCCGCCCGGGAGATGAGATCCTGCAGCGCCGGCCACAGCCGTTCACGCTGGTCTGCGACCACCCTGTCTTCGCCGACTGGGTCCGCTGGGTGCACCTCCTCCGGGAAGACAGCACGGAGAACCGGCTTGATGTGCTCGATCCTCCGATTAATCTTCTTTTGGAGGTAGGCGCAGCTCTCTCGCAGGCACTGGAACTGCGCAGTGTGCCGATCCTTAATATCTGCAGCCGGTAACAATGTGGTTAGCATGTGCTGTTAGATCCAGTACATGGCAGACAACCTATACAATCGACCTAAGTTGTGCAACTTACCGGTCAGCTCCGCGATCTGCGCAGCATCCGCCTTGGCCTGCTCCTGGGCAGCCTCCAACTGCTTGGCCAGAGTGGCTTTCTCCCGCTCCAAGGCCGCAGCCTTCTCCTCCAGCCCTGATGCAGAGGCAGAAGTTATCACATTTTTATGGCAACAGAACCGTGCTTAGCCTGGTTAAAAAGGATACGGTCACATACCTTGTCGGCCCTCCTCCAGCACCGCCACCTGTTGCTCCAGCGCCAGCCGAGCAGCCTCCTTCTCGGCGAGCCGGGTCTCATAAACCTGTGCTTGCGCCAGCATGTTGGCCCTCTCCTCCCGGAGGGTCTTGCATTCTTCATCAATCAGCGCGAACCGTTGAATGGTCCGCGCACGCTGGGCATTGGTGGTTTGCAGGGTCTATATAAACAACAATACAGTCAGTATGTGCTCGGCACACCCATTCATCACAAACACCAAAACACCCATACCTGGATCCGGGAGGTGAGCGTCTCCAGGGCCTCCCTAATGCCCTCCTCCATCACCTCCTCAGGCACCTCATCATACGAGGTCCACTCCTTCCCCACCATCCTCGAAATCATGACACGATTCGGAGGAAAGGAGATGGCGGGTGCCTGAGGGGGCTCCCTGTGGATCTCTTCCACAGGAGAGGACGGGGGACTGGGCTGAGCAGTCGCCCCGGGTTCCTGCTGGGCTGCTTGCTCTGTCATAGCCTGCGCGGTCGGCCCTGGCGTGGCCCGCGCCGGCTCCGGACTCGGCTCGGCGGGGCGACGGACGGGCTCCGGCGACGGGACCATCTCCTGCTCCGCCGGCTCCTTGGCCCGTGGCGTCTCTACATGTCGCGAAGCACTGGTGGCATCCGCCTCGCCCAGCTGGGGCTCGGCGCTCGACACCGCAGCTGCTGGTGGCGGCGTGGCAGCAGTCCCGGTCGAGCTTTGGGTGGGGCCAGTACTTGGGCGACTACATATCAAAAAACATCGGCATGAACACACAGCTGCTTCTAAAGCAAGCAATCCAAATTGCAAAGTATACAACTACTTACCGGCAAAAACCGCCCTTGAACTGAGGCACGCCGCCGCTTCTTGGGGCCCTGCCCCCAGACCCTGCACTGGGCTTGGGGACTGCCTTGGGCGGGACCTGCCGCCCACCCGGGGACTGCTCGGCGCCCTCCTTGGTAGCCGCCCCCGAGGTTGGCGTAGAGGGGGCGGCGGCAGGCTTTGGCTTCGGCGGAGCGAGGGTCGGCCCCACGTTCCACGGCGACCGCCGCGGCACTGGTTGGGGCGACTTAGAGCCACCACTCCCATCCCCGGCGCACGCCTGGCGCTTGCGCCGGTGCTCGGCTATGGTGATGGTGTCGTCGGAGTCCGACGACAACGGGCTGTCCGGGGCCAGCCTCTTGCTGCCGACCTCGGCACCGGCCTCCTTGCCGAGGTTTAAGCTACCCCCGGTGCCAAGGTTGGCCGGCTTCTTCTTCTCCTTGGGGGCTGCACTGGCCGGCTGCTTCATTGCCGCGCGCCGTTGCCCCCTGGTGGTCGTCCCCACCACGATATCATCATCATCATCTTCTTCTTCAGGGCTAAGGTCCTCGACCTCGCCCTGGTCGGCAGTCCTCTGCGGACGCCGCTGACCATGAAGGGCATCGCCCTCTGGCCAGTTCTCCACTGGTACAGCTGAGAAATATTGGTCGCTTCGACCCTACACAAAATGTTCAAGTGCTCAGCAACATATCAGTGGTCAGACACATTATCACATTGCACAGAAAGTAAAACTTTTTGTCGCATTACCTGTGGTGGAGGATTGCTGAGACGGTAAGGCAGCTGCTTGGTGGTCGGCAGAGAAGTATTTGAGTTATACTTCTCAAACAAGACCGAGAGCAGATGGTGGACGTCGTTCTCGTCGGCTTTCTCCTCCGTCTCCCGTGCTGGATCCTTCACCCCACTGTATTGCCACAGTGGGTTGGTCCTTTCCTTGCACGGTTGAACGTGACGGACAATCCACATCCCGGCCACCAGCGCCCCGTTCACCTTCTGGTTGTCAATCAGCGCCAGAAGCTCCTCCACCTGAACATCTCCAACAGGTGGTGCCTCTCCCCACCTGGGATTCGCCTCCGGGATTTGGTGGATGTCGCACGGCACTTTCCTCCCAATGGCGACATCCTGGCTCATATAGAACCAGGCCCTGTTCCATTTCTTGGGAGCGGAGTTGAACTTACTCCCCAGCCAGGACGCGGCCATCCCATCCCGGAGCCGGATGTAGGATCCCCCGGCCACTTGGGACCCCCCGGTCTCCACCCCCTTCTTGCGGAGCACGAAGAAGTGGCGGAACAGATTGAAATGGGGGGGGTGCCCAAAAACATCTCGCAATACGCGATGAAGATGGACACGGTCAAGATGGAGTTGGGGTCCAGGTTGCATATGGAGATTGACCACCATATGCACAGGTCCCGAAGGAACCCGTTCACCGGTTGCCCCAAGCCACGAGGAAAGAAGTCCTCGAAGACGACGAACTCACCCGGCAATGGCGTCGGCTCGTCCTCGCCTCGAGGCTCCCTCCATACCCCCATCTCCCGCGGCGGCAGGTACCCGTGGTTCGCCAGCAACTGGAGCAACTCCCGGGACGAGGTGGATTGGACCCAATTCGGCCCGCGCCTCGCCGACTCCCCGCCCTTCGTGCCCTTCTTGGTCGACCGCTTCGCTCCCATCTCCGGCGGCGAGTCGATGCGGTGGTGAAACCCTAGCGGGATGAGCGGCGGCGGCGGCTAGATCTACGCAGCGCAGCGATTCCGGCGCAAGTGCAGGCACCGGATCTCGTTAGTTGCCCCTGGTGGTGCTGGCTGCGCGGCGGATCTGGCGGCGAAATGGATGGCGGCGGCGGCGGTTTTTCTCTGGAGCGCAAGAATGCGGAGAGCTCGAGAAACTACTCGAGTGCGAATGCAATGAGTGCGGAACCGTCTACCCCCGGCGGTGCCCGCTATTTATACCAATCGGATGACGTCCGGTTGACTTCTAGGGTTGGACCCCCTCTGACTCCTGTGGACCGCCCCATTTTTTACCCTAGTGGGCCGCGGTCCCATGGGCCATACAAGATACACGTGCGGCCGACAAATTTTTTACTATTTCGGTAAAATATTTCACGGGCCCGATTCTCTTAGCGCGCGCACGTGGGCTTCATTTTTATCCCGGGACCGCCCAAAGAAGCTCCCCGGTAGTCCTTTTTTAACACGCCTATGTCCTTGGTCCTTGGAATTTTTCCTTTTCTTTTCCTAAGCGAGGGCCGTAGGTATTTTTCTCTGGACTTTTTCTTAAAAAAGTTCAATAGAACATATACTATCTTCCATCGAACTTGGGGACTACGTGGGCCCACGTCACCTCGCGGTGACTTAGGGCCTACTATTTCTGAACAGTTCTGGTTGATTTTTTTTCCTTCGCTTACGTTGCGCCTTTGCACCGACGTTAATCACGTGTCAACGTGGGCCCACGTCTCAGGACAATTAAAAAGAAAAATTCTTTTTTCTTTTTGAGCACCATGCATCTTTCGACAAAATCAGCTTCCTTGACATAGCAGTGGTCGGACACAGACCGCTCGGGAAAACTGCTCGGCTAAATGTGGTCGGCACTACGTGTGGTCAGCACTGCACGTGGTCGGCACTACGTATGGTCAGCGCTGCATGTGGTCGGCACTATGTGTGAACAGCACTGTATGTGGTTGGCACTACTATGCGTGGTCGGTACTACGTGCTCAGCACATCATTGCCAGCGCTCAACGTGGTCTGCATCTATACTGCTCAGCACGGGTCAAGACGATGGACTTCCCTCAAGATACATGGCGCTCGGGGACTAGCTGTGGGGGGTATAAATCCGGTATACCACCATGGACAGTTCCAGGGCTGCTCGGCAAGACGGCCCAGACCAGACAAGACCCAGCCCATTACCGACCAGGCTGGTGGGCTGGACTTCAAGACAATGACGTGGTCCGCAACCGACCAGAAGGTGGATCGCGCACAAGGATGCTTGTCCCGCAAGTAGACTTAGTCGGTTAGGTCAGATAGAGTCCTCCTAGGGCACGACTTGATGTAACCGACCACCTCACGTGTATCCTTGGCTGCTCGGCTATATAAAGCGGCCAAGGACCCCCCTAGAAGGCAGGCTATTCTCTGGCATCCTAACCTAGAGAGCTTAGCGCTTCATTGTAATCCGACACTTGATCATACAGCATAACACGAGAAGCAGGGCGTAGGGTATTACGCTTCCGAGCGGCCTGAACCTGGGTAAACCTGGTTGTCCTTGGTTTGTCTTGTTTCTCGAACGTCCAGATCGTAGATCGTAACACGCCCTTACCGAAACTTACCGCCGTGGGATACCCCGTGGTGGACTGCCGGTTATCCATAATCGACAGCATCCTAGTACAAACTACTGGAGTACTAAACTACATCGGCTAGATCCCTCGACGGCCTGGTGGCGATCTCCTCAATCGTCCTTCCCAAGGAGCTCGGCCTCGAGCCTTGCTGACAGATCTGAAATAATGGAAAGAATCAGCAATGGAGGGTATAAAGAAAATTGAAACATCAAGGTCGAATGCTTACCATTAGCCCGCATCCTGGCCGCATCTCTCTCCTTGGTGAGGGTGTCGATCTCCATGGCCCGATCTCGCAGATCGAACCGGGCTTCCAGCAGATCAGCCTCAAGCTTGGCGTTCTCGGATCTTAGCCGCTCCACTTCTTCAGTCAGAGCGGCTAATTCCACAGAGCGGTTTTCTTTAGGCTCCGGGGAGCCGACCCTCCTGCAAAGCCAAAAGGTCAGAATAGTCGATTCAAACCAGGGATTTCTATGGAGAGGGTACCTCATCTTGAAGGCGCGGTGCAAACTTTCGTCCTCATCCACCGCCAGAGGGATCCTGCGGGCCTCTTTTTTCCCTGCTGCTGCAGATTCTTTGTTGTCCGCCATCGGGATGAGTTCTGCTTTAGGAGTAAGAGAGGGTTTTTTCTGAGGCAAGGAAGGCTTGGTGGAATGAATCTAGGAAGAGCCGATGGACTGTATTTATGGTTATGAAGGGACGCGTCGGGAAGCGACGAGAAGATACCGCGTAAATATCTTGCAGTTTTTCAGGAGACGTGTGGAAGAGGAAGTTATTCGGAAATGTCCTAAGGAAAAGAATTTTGGAATAAAACATTTTTATCCCAAAATTGGGGGGCATGTGTTTGCACCGAAATTTGGATCGGTAAACATCTAAGGGAAATCTCCTGGAATGTCAGAAGATCGGCAAATTGGGTTGTCCGATGGAATTTATCAACGAGGAAACATATTGACATTTTGTCTAAAAATTGTCACAAAGAAAGAACAGACCCGACGAAGGACGACTAGATTAAAAGTTGACTAATGGAGTCAACTATTTGTTGAAGGCTATATGGAATCGGCTAACTTCATTCGATTGCCACGGGTTCAAGACGCGGAGACTCCACAACGAAGGAATAGTGGGTCCCAAGTTATCTATTAGGAATAATTATTTTAGATTTTTTTCCATATTTACAAGTCGTATTAGAATAGGACTTGGTCAAAGCCCAGGGTATAAATATGTAAGCCCGGCACATTGTAAGGGATCCAGCATTCAATCAATCAAACAAACAACCCTTTCGGCCCCTGCGCCACAGCCTCTGTGCCACCTTAGTTCTTAGGATTTCGGCGTATTTGCATCTGGCTTGGCTGGTTCGACCTCTCGCTTGCTGTAAGTATCGTTAGAAAAGCTTTTATTTATGTTTAGATCGGGCTGGTTCGACCTCCTTTCGATGCATCTGTAAGGGTGGCTATTGTACATTGCAAAATAGGGCCGGTTCGACCTCCTATGGCGCATCTACGGTAGTCGGCTACGTGTTCACGCTAGATTTGGCCAGTTCGACCTCTTATCTAGTATCATGCATGCCATGGTTTGTGTTAGCACTTGACAGGGCCGGTTTGACCTCCTGTTGTATGGGTTAATGCAAGCTAGTTATCGGCTCTCTTGGATTTGCCAGATCCAATAGATTCATCAAGTTACCCTTTGCTAGTTATCGGCTCTATTAGGTTTGGCATCCTAGTAGATTCATCAAGTTACCGATGTTGTTAGATCTATTTGTCATTTACTTTTAACACATCTTTTGCCCGAATTAAGATTGGCAGATTTGGCTTACATCCTTTTAGATCCGATCGTCCTCAATGCTCACGCTGTTTAGATCTCTCATCACGATGATCGATCTTGTGCTTGCATCAGCCAAATCCTATCAATCTTATTCGTGACGTGTGCGCATTCTAGGGTTTAAGCGGTTTTATGTTAGAGCTTACCAGTTTAATCTATCTAGGTGGCTGCAGCGGGTTAAGTCGTCAATCTCACCAAAGTAGATTGCATTGGTAGGTTTTAATGTAGAGTCGTTCATACACTTAGTTCGTTCTCACGTCGGTATCGGTTAAATTAGCCGATTCACCAGAGCTTCAACCATATCATTGTTTGCAATGAGTATGTTTAGATGCTGTGCAGTTTATTGTTGACGGTCGTTAAGTATCAATTTTATACCGTCAACGCAGCAAGAGAAAGGACTAATATGAGTTCACTGTTAGATATAGGGGTTACAATCGACCAATTCCACGAGTTTTGGTGATTGTCTATTTACTCGGGGGTTATCGAAAGAGAACCAAAGGAGGCCCACATGTCATGATTACATAGAGATAAAGACCGAACGGGTAAAATTGTATAATCTAGAAGACTCCGAGAAGGCGACCCCGAAGGCCGGGCCCCACCGGGGGTGGGCGGTCGGCCGACCCAAGGGGGAGTCGGTGACTCCCCACCTCCACCAATCGGGTGGAGTCTCGTGGATCCTGCCTCCACCGCCTTTGAGGATGAATAATTATCGTCCATTTAGGTCGGTTTGATCCGAGGGCTGTGGTTAATCCTAGGGGGCTATATATTGAGCCCCCGGCCCCAGGTGAAACCCGAATTCAAAGCTAATTCATTCAAGAGTTCATTCTCTCATCGGAATTCGAGAAGCCGAGCCACCATCTTAATTAGAGCTCCATAGTTTAGTAGCATAGCTACATAGGAATAGATCTAGAGGGAATCAAGCCTAGCTTGGAGTCCGGATCTGTCGGAGTTCTTGGTAATTCCCCTCTACATTCTTGTAATATTCATCATTGTTCGTGATACTATGAGTAGTACTTTATTCTATTCTATTATATCATACTTGACTTTGCTCTATTTGATTATATTCTCAATTATATTGTTCTTAGTTTACTTTGATTATATGTTTAGCATAGTTGGACTAGAATTATGTTTATGCATAGGATCGTATAGCGCTTACTCATTAGATCGATGGGTGAGTGGTAAATATTGTGTAGGCGTGGTGCTTAGACCGTATTTATCTGCGATTGCACCCTATTGGCCGGGTCGTGTGGTAGATCGCGGAAGTGACAGGTTCCGTTGAGTCCTTTGTATTCCATCCCCGTTGGTAGGTCTTAGTAGAACAACCTATTACATTGAAGTCATTGCTATGTCTCTTGTCTTCTCTCGGTAATATCACTATGCATAGATGTAACCTTTTCCCGCCATGATTGCTAGATGTTCTTGCACTAATCATTGTATGCTTTGACCTTATAGTTAGAATAACATAGGATTATACCCTAGATCATCCTAGTCCATGCTAGTGTTATAAGCTTAGAGTGCTAAGTTGAGATGGCTTATTACTATTATTTTATGTGGCTAATTGCTCTCATTTATCTTATGTCATTTATCATTCATTCCTATATTTTATGTGACACTTACCCCGTATGAGATGATCGATACGAGACAAGGTTAAGCTCTCCATTACAAATGTGCATTGCTCATCACTCATTATCCAAAGTGCATTCCCTTCCCGGTGGTAAAAATATAAATAACGATACCTGGATACTCCTGGTTAAAATGCTACATCGGTATTATCTCGTGCGCTTGCGGATCCCATATTTATTTCTAGTAGCAGTTGCATTATTTAGTACCAGCATTTTTGGCGCCATGTTGGGGATGACAACCTAACACTGAGTGGCGTTAGAAATGTCAACATTTATCAAGCTTGCTTGGACGAGACTTGGCCCAACGATTACTTAGTCAACGGGTTTCAAATTCACAAGTTTGGTAGATTCGTTAGGTTTATTCATGTCATTGCATACGTGTAGGATTTTACATATTTATATCAAATAGATTGAATCGGCTAATGGCTTCTGTGCTTCATGTGTGTACTCAGATAGCCGATTCAGTGCATTTGTTATCTCTTTTGGCACGTATCATGTCTAGATTTAATTACCATAATTGTTCATTCGATCATGACATGATTAACTTCTTTATTTAATGCATGATTTATTTACCGCTCTATTATTTACATGCATAATGGATCTTGACTCTCTAGTCATTGTCCTAACCTGATCGGCTATTTAGCCATACAATCGGAACTGTCTGGAACCAAACCGGCAGGTTCCATAATTTGATCTTTCCCTTTCTCCTTGTCAATTGCAGGGTCAAATTGACTGGCACGCCCTGACTCCAACCGGATCAACTGCTGGAGGTAGCCACGGGGATCAAGGAACGTGAGCCTTGGTCTGTCTGGCTTGCGAGAGTGCTCGTCCCGGCGCGAGGACTGACCCCCGTCACATTTTTGCACCGATAGGATTGCGGCGGAGGAGCAAGTCTGGATGGCGTCCTACAACCTTGAGGACACGGCTCAGATGTGGTACCTCCTCGTCCAGCAGGCGGAGGGCACGCCCAACTGGCGGCGCTTCACCGAACTCCTCAACCTCCGCTTCGGGCCGCCTCTCCGCTCCAATCCCATGGGCGAGCTCATGGAATGCCGCCGCACCGATACCGTGGAGGAATACCAGTGCCGCTTCGAAGCCTTGATCTCCCGGGTCGGGCCGCTGGAGGAGGCGTAGCGTGTCCAGGATTTCATGGCAGGGCTGGGACCTCCGCTCAGCCACGACGTGGAGATGCAGAATCCGCAAACCCTCCTCGTCACCATGAGTCTGGCCCGGAAGTTGGAGCTTCACGGGCACAGCGTCGCCCCCGCCGTCACCACGTCTGCGGCCCTGACGCTGTGTCTGACGGGCTGCGGCCTCCTTCATGGGCCGCAACAGCCGCTCGCGCTCCCGGCCCTACCTCCATCGGCCTTGTCTCTGCCCCCGAGCCGCACCACCATCCCTACTCCGTCGTTCGTGGGCCGCCAGGTCCGCCGGCTGTCCTCAACGGAGATGGATGAACGTCGTCGGCAGGGACTCTGCTTCAATAGCATCTGCCAGCGCCTATTCTTCCTCAATATGGCAGAGGACGACAAAACAGAGGAGTTTTCACCTGCGCTAGACAACACGGACAACCTGTTAATCTCGCTTCATGCGATTGCGGGCGTCCGCATGGGCGAGACAATGCAGGTGCGCATCTCCCTGGGTGGAGCATCCCTCCTGGCTCTGCTGGACTTCGGCTCGACGCACAATTTCATCGCCATGGACGCGGCCGCACGCACCTCCCTCCGACTCCAACTCAAGGGCGGCATGAAAGTCACGGTCGCGAACGGCGAACGGGTACCGTGCCCAGGCGTGTTTCGCGCGGCCCCCTTCTCCATCGAGGGTGTCGATTTCGTCACCGACTTCTACGCGCTGCCACTAGCAGGCTATGATGTCGTTCTGGGCACTCAGTGGCTCGCGACACTGGGCCCGATTCTCTGGGATTTCGGTGCCCTGTCCATGTCGTTCTGGCACCACAACCACCAGGTGTGCTGGCAAGGGGTGACCGGGCCTTCCAGCCCAAGTCTGAAGGCATGCCACGCCACCACCGACTTGTTGTCGGCCCTCCTGGAGGCATTCACTCCCATCTTTACCGAACCAGAGGGCATGCCGCCGCCACGCTCCCGGGATCACCACATCAACCTCCTCCCGGGGGCGGCACCTGTGGCAGTCAGGCCATACCGCTACCCGGCAGCTCACAAGGACGAGTTGGAGCATCAATGTTCCACCATGCTGCGCTAGGGCATCATCAGGCGCAGCACATCGGCTTTCTCCTCTCCAGTGCTGCTCGTCAAGAAAGCCGATGGTTCGTGGTGCTTTTGCGTCGACTATCGAGCACTCAACTCCATCACAGTCAAAGATGCCTACCCCATCCCCATCGTCGACGAGCTTTTGGACGAGCTCCATGTCGCCCGGTTCTTCTCCAAACTGGACCTGGGCTCCGGGTACCACCAAGTCCGGATGGCGCCAGGAGATGTTGAGAAGACAGCGTTCCGGACGCACGACGGGCTGTACGAATTCATGGTGATGCCTTTCGGCCTTTGCAACACGCCGGCCACGTTCCAAGCATTGATGAACGATGTGCTCTGGCCGTTCCTTCGCCGTTTTGTCCTCGTCTTCTTCGACGACATCCTCATCTACAGCCACTCCCTCGCGGAGCAACTGCAGCACGTGCGCGCCGTCCTCACCACTCTACAACAGCATCAGCTCTTCGTCAAGCGCAGCAAGTGTGAGTTCGGTGCCTCCTCCATCGGCTACCTGGGTCACATCATATCGGGCCAAGGTGTGGCCATGGACCCTGAGAAGGTACGCGCGGTGGCAGATTGGCCCTAACCGCGGTCAGCACGCGCGATCCGCGGCTTCATGGGGCTTGCGGGCTATTACCGCAAGTTCGTGAAGGACTTCAGAACCGTTGCCGCTCCACTCACCGCCCTCCTTAAGAAAGAGGGCTTCTCCTAGTGAAAGCTCCGGTTTGATTTTGGTAATTAATGACACTCATTGTTGCTAATGCTTTGCTCTAAGTGTGTTTAGACACATAGCAACATAATGGAGCATGGTGATCATGGTGATGGACATGGTGGACATGTTGGATGATCAAGCTCCGGAGATGGATGGAAAGGCCCATGGAGATCAAGGCTAAGGTATACTTGATAGGGCTTTCCGGTTTAGTGATCAAGACACTTAGCGAGTGTGGTCACATTTAGGATAGACAACCGACTATCAAGAGGGGAATCCACGGATGACTCGTGGTCCAAAATGCCTCTAGTTTTGACTTTGCATGATGCATGAGAGACTAACTAGAGTGCTAACCCTTGCCGACGTGTTCATGAGATGTTACGCTAACTCCGGTGCTTAAGTTGTGATCTACACTGTGGGAGTTGGTAACCTAAGGCAAGTGGATGGACCTTGGATCGAAGACGGCACGACGACGATGACAAAGTGACAAGTTGGTGGTCCTCTGTGTGTGCCGGACGCGGCCTCGGCTGGCCGGACGCAACACAGAAGGGCCTGCAGCAGAAGATGGCGTTGGACGCGGCGCTGGACGCACGGCCAGGCGGGCCAGACGCGTTCGGCGCATGGAGGCATGGCTTGGGTGGCTGGCCAGGCTGTGTGCGGCGCCGGACGCGGAGTCCGGGCGTCCGACGGGCGTCGGACGCAACACAGAGAGGGTGTTGGCGTTGCGCGACCGCCGGACGCGTCCAGGGGTGACCGTCGAACGCACGGCAAAGGCGACCGTCGGACGCTGACGTGGCTGGTTTTCAAACCGGTAACGGTCGGCTCAGGCGCTGCGGGAGAAGGCGCCCCGGCGCCCTGGAGCGGACGCGTCCGGCGCAGGTATTTGGGCGGCCCGAGGGGGTAACGGCTCATTTTTGAGCCCCGCCTATAAATACTTGTGTGGTCGGTTTGGGAGCTCTCTCTTGGCCATTTCTTTCACACCTGAGCATTCCTGAGCAAGAGACTCCCTCTCCCACTCATCTGTTTGATTCTTGATCATCTTGTGAGAGATTTGAGTGAGGATTCAAGTGCGTTGCATTGAGAGTTGCATCTAGAGGCACTTGTTCATCGAGTGGGCTGCGGATTCTTGTTACTCTTGATTCACGTCACCGTAGACAGTTTGGAGCAGCGGGTGGTGGTGAGCTCGACTTGATGATTGTTCGAGGCCACACCGGGTTCTTGTGAGGGGTTCTTGGTCCTTCTCCGCGGGAGATTCGCGAAAGGATACTCTAGTGGATTGCTCATGGCTTGTGCATTCTTATCTTGTGTGGAGATTGCGGCTCCCCGTCAGGGTCTTTGGCATCGAGCCAATTGAGCGGGCAACTCACCAAGCAAGTGCATCGCCATAACGAGGACTAGCTTGTCGGGAATCAAGTGAACCTCGGTAAAAAATCATTGTGTTGATTTGTGATTGCCGAGGCTTCGACCTCCTTGTGCTTGTGCTTGAGTTTGCTTGTAGGTGATTGTTTCTACGCCAGTGATTGGCCATCTTCATCTCTACGCGGCGGTATAAACATTCATCCCCTCTCGCTTACATTCCCGCAAAGTAGAATTGCTTGTGGTTTGCCGAGAGCCTTCTTTTGGTTAGCGCTATCTCGAGCTTTACTTTCCCGCAAAGTAGAATTGCTTGTGGTCTCCCGTGAGCCTTAATTGTGTAGCGCTATCACAGCGATTGTTGTGTGCTTGTTGAGTAGCTTATCATCTTGTTAGGAAGGCTTGCATAGCATAGTCGAAGCTTTAGCTTTGCACATTTGCCGCTTAGTTGCCTAACAAGTTTGCTTAGTGTAATTGCTAGATTTTTATTAGGCTATTCACCCCCTCTAGCCGTTATGACCTTTCACGTGGTATCAGAGCTAGGCACCGTTTGTTTGTGTTGGATTGACATCCTACGGTGTAATTGCTAGATTTTTATTAGGCTATTCACCCCCTCTAGCCGTTATGACCTTTCACGTGGTATCGGAGGCACCGTTTGTTTGTGTTGGATTGACAGGCACCACCCTTCCATGGTGATGACTATACCAAGTGGAAGCTTAAGATGAAGAGTCATCTCAAGTCAATCAATAGGGAGGTGTGGAATGTGACCGAAACAAAGTTTGAGTTGCCAATGCCGAGGCGCCCACACCGGCCGAAGAAAAGAAGCAACAAGCAAATGATGTTGCCGTGAGTTCATTCCATGAGGCCCTTGATGAGAAAGCTTTTGAGCTCATCAAGAACCTTGAGTTGGCTCATGACGTTTGAGCCAAGCTAGAAGAAGCTTATGAAGGCACCAAGAGTGTGAAGACATCAAGAGCTTACATTTTGCAAGAGAGGTTTGCAAGCTTCTTAATGAAGGAAGATGAAAGTGTGCCGGAGATGTTTCATAGGCTTCAAGTGATTGTCAATGAGCTCAAGGGACTTGGAGAAGAGGTCAAGGATCAACAATTCTCAACCAAGTTCATGAGATGCATGCCCAAGAGGTTTGACATGTTGAAGGCCGTCATGGTGAAGACAACCATGAAGGAGAAGCCAACACCCAACCAAGTCTTTCGAGAAGTCATGGCCAATGATGAGTTTAGAGAGGACAATGAGAAGGAAGAGTTGGTGAAGAAGAAGAAGGAAAGTGAGAAGAAGGATGATGACAACAAGAAGAGTGTGGCATTCAAGGCCACATCATCCAAGAGCAAGGGCAAGAAGAAGAAGTAAGAGTCTTCAAGTGAAGATGAGCTATACTCTAGCTCAAGTGAAGAAGAAGACATGAGCGAGCAAATGGCACTCCTTGTCAAGAAGATGGGGAAGCTTGTGAAGAAGGGATACCGGTCCAAAGGCAAGAGAAGCTCATCTAAGAAGAGTGACCGACCCATGAAGTGCTTCCGGTGCAATAGCAAGGACCATCTCATTGCCAAGTGTCCTTATGATAGTGATGATGAGGATGCCATGAAGAAGGAGAAGAAGAAGCAAATGAAGAAGGAGGAGAAGAAAGACTCCTCCCACAAGAAGAAGAAGGGTGAATCTCATGTGGTAACTTGGGAGAGTGACTCATCTTCCTCAAGTGATGATGATGATGATGATGATGATGACTCCAAGAGCAAGAAGAAGGGGCATGTAAGCATCGCCATTCAAGAGAAGATTTCTCTATTTGGTGCTCCATCATCTTGCTTCATGGCCAAGGCCACTAAGGTACAACCTCCACCCGATAGTGATGATGAGAGTGATGATGATGAGACCACAAAAGAAGAACTCTTTGTCATGCTTGAGGATTACAAAGGTGCTTTCAAGGATTATAGGAAGGAATGTAGGGGCTTGCGCAAGGACAAAGAAAGCCTTGAGCAAGAACTTATGGAGTTGAGGGCATCTTATAAGAGTCTAAAGGTAGACCATAAGAAGCTAGAGATTGCTCACTCCAAGCTTGAAAAAGCTCATTCCTCTCTAGTTGAGAAGCAAGAGAAAGAGCAATCCCAAGTGGTGGTTGTAGAGAAGAAAGATATTGGTACATCATGTGATTCACTTGATGATTCAATTGTGATTGCATCACCTAACCACACTAGTAGTTGAGGATGAGAACCTTAAGAAGGAGGTTAAGGAGCTCAATTACACCTTGGCTAAGGCCTATGGTGGTGAGGACCACTTGCTTATGTGCTTGGATAGCCAAAGAGCATCTCTCTACAAAGAGGGATTGGGCTATACCCCCAAGAAAGGCAAGGCCACCTTTGCTCCTCACAAGACTAGTTTTGTGAAGAACAATGGTAGCTATTGCAAGAGTTGCAAGCAAGTGGGTCATGTAGAGCAAAGATGCATGAACAAGAACACTACTGCGTCCTCCTACAAGTTGAATGCTTCTTATGCTCTTGTTAGGAGTGATAGTGGTGTGAAGGCTAGATTCATTGGTACACCATGGATGGGCTCAAAGAAGAAAACCATTTGGGTGCCAAAGAGTTTAGTGACTAACCTCCAAGGACCCAAGCAAAAATGGGTACCTAAAGCTTGATCTTCTCTTATAGGTCAATTACAAAGCCGAAGGGAGGCATTGGGTGCTTGATAGTGGGTGCTCAAACCATATGACCGGAGAAGATAGTATGTTCAAGTCACTTGACAAGAATGACAATGGTGGATTTGATTCTATCACATTTGGTGACAATAGTAAGGGTGATGTCATGGGGCTTGGGAAGATTGCTATATCCAATGACAAGAGTCTCTCCAATGTGTTGCTAGTTGATACTTTGAACTTCAATTTATTGTCAATGGCTCAATTGTGTGATCTTGGCTACAAGTGCATATTTGACAAGGATTACGTTGAGGTGGTGAGCAAAGATCAATCCAATCTCGTCTTCAAGGGGTTTAGGCATGGAAGCTTGTACTTAGTTGATTTCAAGGCTAGTGAAGCTCAACTCTCATCTTGTTTGATTGGCAAGTCTAGCAAGGGATGGCTATGGCATAGAAGATTTGGTCATGTGGGCATGAAGCAATTGAACAAGTTAGTGAAGCATGATCTAGTGAGAGGCTTGAATGATGTCACATTTGAGAAGGATAGACCTTGTAGTGCATGTCAAGCCGGCAAGCAACATGGGAAGCCACATCCAAAGAAGAATGAGATGTCAACTTCAAAGGCATTTGAGTTGTTGCACATGGACTTGTTTGGCCCAACAACATACACATCAATTGGGGCAACAAGTATGGATTTGTAATTGTGGATGACTACACAAAATACACTTGGGTGTTCTTCCTCTATGACAAAAGTGAAGTCTATGATCTATTCAAGTCTTTTGTCAAGAGGTTGCAAAATGAGTTTGATACTACCATCAAGAAGATTAGAAGTGACAATGGTAGTGAGTTCAAGAACACAAGAGTTGAAGAGTTGTGTGATGAGCTTGGAATTGTGCATCAATTCTCACCAACCTACACTCCTCAATCCAATGGTGTAGTTGAGAGGAAGAATAGGACTTTGATTGAGATGGCTAGAACAATGCTTTGTGAGTACAATGTGAGCCAAAAGTTTTGGAGTGACGCCATCAACACGGCTTGCTACTATAGCAACCGTCTCTATTACCATTGGAAGTTAGAGAAGACTCCTTATGAGATCTTGAATGGAAGGAAGCCCAACATTTCTTACTTCCGGGTCTTTGGTTGCAAGTGCTACATTCTCAAGAAGGGGCAAAGACTTGGTAAGTTTGACAAGAGATGTGATGAGAGATTTCTACTTGGTTACTCTACTTCAAGCAAGGCTTATAGAGTGTGGAACTTGGCTAGTGGGCTAGTTGAAGAGGTTCATGATGTTGAATTTGATGAAACCCAAGGCTCTCAAAGTGAAGATCAAAATCATAATGATGTGGGTGGAGATCAATTGAATAATGCAATGAGGCACATGGACATTGGTGACATTAGGCCGAGGCAAGTTGATGATGGTGATAAGGTGCAAGTGCCAACTCAAGTTGTGATTGATGATTCTAATGAGACAAGCACAAGTTGTACTCAACATGAAGATCAAGGTCAAGGTCAAGCAAGCAATGCAAATGAGTTAGTTCTTCAACCTTCAAGCATTACAAGAGATCATCCTCTAGATCATATCATTGGTGACATTCAAAGAGGTGTACAAACAAGATCAAGGTTGGCTAGCATATGTGAGCACTACTCCTTTGTGTCATTCATTGAGCCAACTAAGATTGATGAAGCATTGAAGGATCCGGATTGGATAAATGCCATGCATGATGAATTGAACAACTTCACAAGGAATGAAGTTTGGGAGCTTGTTGAGAGGCCAAAGAAGCACAATGTGATTAGCACCAAGTGGGTCTTCAAAACAAGCAAGATCAAGATGGCTTAGTTGTGAGGAACAAAGCAAGACTAGTGGCACAAGGCTACACTCAAGAAAGGGTCTTGACTTTGGTGAGACATATGCACCGGTGGCAAGATTGGAGGCAATTAGAATCCTATTAGCCTATGCTTGTGCTCACAACATCAAGCTCTATCAAATGGATGTGAAGAGTGCATTTCTCAATGGGTTTATCAATGAAGAAGTCTATGTTGAGCAACCTCCCGGTTTTGAAGATGACAAGAAGCCCAACCATGTCTACAAGCTCAAGAAGGCATTGTATGGTTTGAAGCAAGCTCCAAGGGCATGGTATGAAAGATTGAGAGACTTTCTTCACTCCAAAGGCTTCAAGATGGTAAAGTGGACACTACTCTTTTCACCAAGAAGATAGAAGATGACTTGTTTGTGTTGCAAATCTATGTGGATGATATCATCTTTGGATCAACCAACCAATTCTTTTGTGAAGAGTTTGCCAAGATGATGGCTAGTGAGTTTGAAATGTCTATGCTTGGAAAGCTAAGCTACTTCTTTGGACTTCAAATCAAGCAAATGAAGAATGGCACCTTTGTGAGTCAAGGCAAGTACATCAAGGACATGATCAAGAAGTTTGGATTGCAAGATGCTAAGGCTATTAGCACACCAATGGGAACAAATGGCGGCTTGGACATTGATGATAGTGGCAAGATGATTGAGCAAAAGCTATATAGATCAATGATTGGAAGCTTGCTATATGTGACCGCTTCAAGGCCGGATGTCATGTTTAGTATGTGCATGTGTGCAAGATTTCAAGCTTCTCCTAGAAAGAGTCACTTGACGGCGGCCAAGAGAGTGTTGAGATACTTGAAGGGCACTCAAGATGTTGGTCTATGGTATCCCAAGGGGTCAAGCTTTGAGTTGATTGGATACTCTGACTCTGACTATGCCGGTTGCAAGATTGATAGAAAGAGCACAATTGGAACATAAGTGCTAGGAAGATCTCTAGTTTCATGGTCTTCAAAGAAGCAAAATAGTGTGACACTTTCCACCGCCGAAGCCGAATACATAAGTGCGGGGAATTGTTGTGCACAATTGCTATGGATGAAAGCCACCTTGAAGGACTATGGGATCAAGTTCAAGCATGTGCCTTTGTTTTGTGACAATGAAAGTGCAATCAAGATGACAAACAATCCGGTTCAACATTCAAAAACCAAGCACATTGATGTGAGGCACCACTTCGTTAGAGATCATCAACAAAAGGGTGACATTAGCATTGAAAGCATTGGCACCGAAGATCAACTAGCCGACATATTTACCAAGCCTCTTGATGAGAAAAGATATTGCAAGTTGAGGAATGAGTTGAACATACTTAGCTTCTCCAACATGGATTGATGCACCCCATATATGACATGCCTCTCCTCCAACATAGCAAGGTAAAGTTGTTTATTGCATCTCATGCATCCTTTGCTAGTTGTGTAGACATGCATACATGTGCATCTTGCTAGGCTCATTCATTGCAAATCAAATGAGTTTGATGTATGTATGGCACCACTATTGTTTCTATGCTTGATTTGATCTAGTGGTGGCATATGACATGTTTGTGAGCTTGTGAACCTAGTGTTGAATCTTTAGAACTTGCTCATGATGTGTATTTCAACATGGTCAAGATAACCCTTATTCTTATGAGGTGTGAAGAAGCTTGCCCTTGGCTCAAACCGAGATACATATTCTGGGCATGTGATTTAGATTTGGCCATAGTTTGATTGACTTGTTTCATCTCATACACCCTTGTTGGTCATTGTTGACAAAGGGGGAGAAATACACAAAGAGGGGGAAATAAGTCACAAAGAGCAATGGAAGGGGATCAATTTTTATGATATGACCCAACCATGAGCACACAAATAGGGGGAGCAAGCTCATAGACTATTTGTTGTATTTGTATGTGCATACATGATGATATGGATCATTGAAAGCTAAATTCAATATTCATGCTTGTTTGGTGTATTGCTAGTATAGAACTTGATTGATGAAATGAAGTACTAGCATGCTTAGGTGGTTTCTAGACATAGTGTTCCTTTGTTCAAAGTACCTTGCTTATAATGTTGATCTCATGAGGTATTTTGAGTTTTGATGGATGTCTAGATTCTCATGGTGCTAAGGAAGGTTTATTATCGCACTCCGATTGGTATCACGCTTCAAAGGTCAATTCTATAAACCTTAGTACCATTTTGGTTGTGATAACTCTCCCACAAGTTCTATCTATGCATATATGCTTGAAAATCGACCAAACATTTGATGCACATATTTAGGGGAAGCTACCACTATCAAAACAGGAATTGAAATGCTTGTCCAACCAAGATTCATGATCAAAATATCTTGGGCAGGCAATTCAATTTCATATTGAATTCAATTTTCATATCTTTGTGAGTGTTTGTGAAGGGTTGTCATCAATTACTAAAAAGGGGGAGATTGAAAGCTCCGGTTTGGTTTTGGTAATTAATGACACTCAATGTTGCTAATGCTTTGCTCTAAGTGTGTTTAGACACATAGCAACATGATGGAGCATGGTGATCATGGTGATGGACATGGTGGACAAGTTGGATGATCAAGCTCCGGAGATGGATGGAAAGGCCCATGGAGATCAAGGCTAAGGTATACTTGATAGGGCTTTCCGGTTTAGTGATCAAGACACTTATCGAGTGTGATCACATTTAGGATAGACAACCGACTATCAAGAGGGGAATCCACGGTTGACTCGCGGTCCAAAATGCCTCTAGTTTTGACTTTGCATGATGCATGAGAGACTAACTAGAGTGCTAACCCTTGCCGACGTGTTCATGAGATGTTACGCTAACTCCGGTGCTTAAGTTGTGATCTACACTATGGGAGTTGGTAACCTAAGGCAAGTGGATGGACCTTGGATCAAAGACGTCGCGATGACGACGACAAAGTGACAAGTTGGAGGTCCTCTGTGTGCGCCGGACGCGGCCAGCATGAGGCGCCGGACGTGGCCTCGGCTGGCCGGATGCAACACAGAAGGGCCTGCAGCAGAAGATGGCGTCGGACGCGGCGCCGGACGCGCGGCCAGGCGGGCCAGACGCGTCCGGCGCATGGAGGCGCGGCTCGGGCGGCTGGCCGGGCTGTGTGCGGCGCCGGACGCGGAGTCCGGGCGTCCGGCGGGCGTCGTACGCAACACAGAGAGGGTGTTGGCGTCGCACGACCGCCGGACACGTCCGGGGGTGACTGTCGGACGCACGGGAAAGGCGACCGCCGGACGCTGACGTGGCTGGTTTTCAAACCGGCAACGGTCGGCTCAGGCGCTGCGGGAGAAGGCGCCGGATTGGAGCGGAAGCGTCCGGCGCAGGTATTTGGGCGGCCTGAGGGGGTAACGGCTCATTTTTTCGCCCCGCCTATAAATACTTGTGTGGTCGGTTTGGGAGCTCTCTCTTGGCCATTTCTTTCACACCTGAGCATTCTTGAGCAAGAGACTCCCTCTCCCACTCATCTGTTTGATTCTTGATCATCTTGTGAGAGATTTGAGTGAGGATTCAAGTGCGTTGCATTGAGAGTTGCATCTAGAGGCACTTGTTCATCGAGTGGGCTGCGGATTCTTATTACTCTTCGGTGATTCCCGTCACCGTAGACGGTTTAGAGCAGCGGGTGGTGGTGAGCTCGACTTGGTGATTGTTCGAGGCCACACCGGGTTCTTGTGAGGGGTTCTTGGTCCTTCCCCGCGGGAGATTCGCGAAAGGATACTCTAGTGGATTGCTCGTGGCTTGTGGATCCTTGTCTTGTGTGGAGATTGCGGCTCCCCGTCGGGGTCTTTGGCATCGAGCCAATTGAGCGGGCAACTCACCAAGCAAGTGCATCGCCACAACGAGTACTAGCTTGCTGGGAAGCAAGTGAACCTCGGTAAAAAATCATTGTGTTGATTTGTGATTGTCGAGGCTTCGACCTCCTTGTGCTTGTGCTTGAGTTTGCTTATAGGTGATTGTTTCTACGCCGGTGATTGGCCATCTTCATCTCTACGCGGCGGTATAAACATTCATCCCCTCTCGCTTACATTCCCGTAAAGTAAAATTGCTTGTGGTTTGCCGAGAGCCTTCTTTTGGTTAGCGCTATCTCGAGCTTTACTTTCCCGCAAAGTAGAATTGCTTGTGGTCTCCCGTGAGCCTTAATTGTGTAACGCTATCACGGTGGTTGTTGTGTGCTTGTTGAGTAGCTTATCATCTTGTTAGGAAGGCTTGCATAGCATAGTCGAAGCTTTAGCTTTGCACATTTGCCGCCTAGTTGTCTAACAAGTTTGCTTAGTGTAATTGCTAGATTTTTATTAGGCTATTCACCCCCTCTAGCCGTTGTGACCTTTCACCTGGTCGCCGGAAGTAGAGACCGCCTTTGCTGCACTCAAGACTGCGGTCACCACGGCACCGGTTCTAATCCTCCCCGACTTCAGCCAACCCTTCATCGTCGAGTGCGATGCTTCAACGCACGGCTTCAGCGCTGTTCTGCTCCAGGGACAGCGCCCAGTGGGTTTCTTCAGCAGGCCAGCCGCACCTCGGCACCGGTCATTGGCAGCCTACGAGCGCGAACTTATCGGTCTCGTGCTGGATGTCCGCCATTGGAGGCCATATCTGTGGGGCAGGCACTTTTTGGTAAGAACTGACCATTTCAATTTGAAATTTCTTCTTGATCAGAGGTTGTCCACCATTCCCCAGCATCATTGGGTGGGCAAGTTACTTGGCTTTGATTTCACGGTGGAGTACAAGGCTGGAAGCACCAATATGGTGGCTGACGCCTTGTCAAGGCGTGACACTGAAGAAACAACAGTACTGGCCATCTCAGGCCCCCGGTTTGGCTTCCTGGAGCGCCTCCACCAAGCTAACCAGCAAGACCCCGCCTTGGTAGCCCTGCAGGCTGAGATCAACTCTGGGCACCGAGCAGCTCCCTGGTCTGTCACGGACGGGCTGGTAGCCTTCAATGGCCGCCTATACATACCGCCAAGCTCGCCACTACTCCAAGAGGTCCTCGCTGCTGTCCATGATGAGGGCCATGAGGGCGTCCAACGCACACTCCACCGGCTCCGGCGTGACTTCCACTCACCCAACCTCCAGGCCGTTGTACAGGAGTTCGTCCGCGCCTGTGAAACCTGCCAGAGATACAAGACAGAGCACCTGGACCCAGCAGGCCTGCTCCTTCCTCTTCCTGTGCTGTCCTCAATCGGGACTGACATAGGGATGGACTTCGTTGAAGCACTACCGAAAGTGGGTGGCAAATCGGTGATCCTCACTATTGTGGACAGATTCAGCAAATACTACCATTTTATTCCGCTGTCTCACCCATACTCAGCAGAGTCAGTGGCCCAGGCATTCTTCCCTGAAATTGTGAGGCTGCTTGGTCTCCCTCAGTCCATCGTCTCGGATCGAGACCCCATCATCACTTCCATCTTCTGGAAAGAGCTCATGTGCCTGTCCGGGGTCAAGCTTCAGATGACAACAGCCTTCCACCCTCAGTCTGATGGACAGACGGAGGCTGCTAACAAAGTAATCATCATGTACCTGCGTTGCATGACAGGTGATCGGCCTCGCCAGTGGCTGCAGTGCTTGCCATGTGCGGAGTTTGTGTACAACACCGCCTACCAATCTGCCTTGAAGATGACGCCATTCCAGATCGTGTATGGCCGCGAGCCGCCCACCATCCGCTCCTATGAGCCGGGCGAAACGCGTGTCGCTGCTGTGGCCAAGTCCATGGTTGAACGCGCGGAGCTGCTGGAAGACGCCCGCGCCAGACTGGAGCAGGCCCAGGAAGTGTACAAGCGGTTCTACGACAAGCATCACCGCGACGTCCGCTTCAACACGGGCGATTGGGTCTGGCTCCGCCTCCGACACCGCGCTCCTGCCTCCCTGAACATGGTCACCAAGGGCAAGCTGCGACCCCGTTTCTACGGGCCGTACCGTGTAGCGGAGGTCATCAACGAGGTTGCCTATCGCCTCGACCTGCCGCCCCGAGCCCGCCTCCACAATGTCTTCCATGTGCGCCTCCTGAAGAAGTTCGTGGGCACTCCTCCAGCATCTCCTCCAGCCCTGCCTCCAGTCCACAATGGCGCCACCCAGTTGGTGCCATAACGCGCCTCACGCACCCGGCTGGCACGTGGCGTGCGACAGGTCTTGGTTCACTGGCAGGGTGAGCCGGCAGCTTCTGCAACATGGGAAGACATCGACTCCTTCCAAGACCGCTACCCCAACTTTCAGCTCGAGGACGAGCTGCTGGTCGAGGGGGGAGAGATGTCATGTGGGGGCGACACTACAGCCGCCGGCCTCGAGCATGAGGCACAGCAAGCAACAGCATGCAGGGCCAGCAGGCTCATGAAGAGGCCAGGACGGCTGGAGTTTAAACTCTGCGCGTGGCTCAAGAAGAAGATGGAAGGATTAGTCTTTATTAGCCGCCTAATTTAAGGCTAGGCATTAGAACCAAGGAGCTGAGCTCCTATATATGTAGCCCATCGACTCTGTTATGAATCAAGCAATGAAGTTGTTATCCTAATCTCATCCCCCTGCTATGTCTAATCTCATCCCCCTGCTGACTGGTGCCAGGAAGCCCTGGCACCTCCATCTCCTACCTCAAGCTATAATCTGCGCAGCCAAGGGCCTCTAGAGCTAGGTGTGGAGGTCCTTGACACACTGTGCCACCAAGCTCCGTAGTCTAGGGATAGGACTTTGTGCTAATCTTCGTGTGCTGCCTGACTGGCTTGTGGAACTGAAATCTCTCTAGAGTCTGAACGTACAGTTATGTAATGCTCTCCAGCAGTTGCCTGAACAAATAGGAGAACTCTGCTCACTCCAGCACCTCAGCATAAGGTCTTTGCCTTCCCTGACTTGCCTTCCCGAGAGCATGCAGTTCCTCAACTCACTTCGAACTCTCAACTTGGATAACTGTGGCGCACTGACCCAGCTTCCTGAGTGGCTAGGCAAACTCTCTGCACTTCAGATACTCTGGCTCCAGAACTGCCGTGGTCTTACATCCTTGCCCCGCTCCATACAACGCCTTAATGCTCTCGAGGAATTATTTATAAGCTACAACCCTGAGCTGCTTAGGCGTTGCAGGGAAGGTGTGGGGGAGGATTGGCACCTTGTCTCACATATTCAAAATTTAAGGCTTTGGGACTAGGGGCTTCAGATCAGCACCATATTCTAAGGCAGAAAAGGATGGCCAGGTGAGACATTTCTGTTCCTCTTAGCATGTGCGTACATGTTCGTTGTTGAAGGAACCCACACTTATTTCTTCTGCTTGCAAAATTGCACAGCTTAGATATTGGTACATGTTTATATGCTGCCTTCTTTTTTTTTTAGGAAAATCATATTACATGTCATGTGCTCGTGTTATATCACTACTATTTACTATACTAGTATAGTGCCCGTGCTAACGCAACGGATTCACTTCAGTGATACACATGAAACAACCAATGATGATATTTTTTTCTTTTCCTCAATTCTAAATGATGAACAAATGGAGCAATCACAAGCATCGACCACCTGAAAGCACACACCAGATTGCATCTGACTTCCGGGATCTCGTTTTACCACTGCAAGAGATGAACAGAGGACACCACTCGATCTGAGACAATGGTAAAAGGGTGAACTCGCTCACAGAAGTGCACGCATCTGATCCCCACCACCGCAGATGATCTGATCTCCATCGTTTACTGGTGGCTGATGTTCCTCGATTTCTATTTCTGGCCCTAGGAGTAGCTAGCATAAATCTGTCAAGACAAAAATTGTATTTCTCAGTTGGATTTTTTTTATTGGCAATGCAGAAACTACTAAAGAGGTTATACATGGATATAATCAACGCTTTTAACAATGCAGAAACTTTTGAATAGACCATGCATTCACATTTATCGTGAAGGAAAAAATACCTTACCATCTCATATGACAGTTTCAAAGTAAATTATGTGGTTTCATCACATTTCATCAGGTTGCTGAAATGCAAAATGAAGGAGCCACAACCAACTTTCAAAGTATCAGCTTTGGGAACAAGTTCACTCAATCACTCATGCCATTGAAGCCAAATATGTTGCTGCACAGTACCTGAGCATGCAAAGTTCGTTGTCAAGAAAGCTGAGCAAGATTACAAAAATACATTTTTTTCAAACAAAAATCTCGAAAAAAAGAGCAAGCAATAATCATACTGGGATACTGAATGAAGATCATGGAGCATGAAATCTCCAGGGGCAAAAATGCCACTTACTGATCTGAGGCTTTACAGAGATGACAACCACCGGTGCTGCGCGGTGTGGATTGCGAAGGAAGCGCTGACGACACCCAGCATTCAGGCATCACAGCCTTGTAAACTATGCCACAAGTACCTCTTCCAATCACAGCACTCTCTAAAAAGTCCTGGGTTGCTCATATGGACACTAAAAATGTTGCCTCCAATAAAATTGAGTAGAATCCACTGCAGAATCGTTGGTGGGAGAGATATTTCTGGAATCCAAGACAATCTGAGCTTGGTGAAATGAAAACACCTGAAACCAAATAGTCCAATGCAGCCTATATTATGTATGTGGCAACAAAATGATTCATTTTGTCTTATGATGCATGGGAAGTTTATCTTGATGATGAATCCAACCAGCTATTAATATATCAGATCAACACGAAAGACAAGATGAGTTGCCAAAAATAAATCCTTTTCCTAGAAATAAAGTTTCTTAGTGGCTGTATGGTTGCCTTCCTCTTTAAAAGCTTTTAATTATTATCCATCTCATAACCTTGAGTAAAAATTCAGAACCAAAGCATAAGATTTGTATTCCTAAGACCTGATAAATATAGCCATAGAATAAAACACGGAAAAGTGACCATTGCTTTCTTTTCTTTACAGGTTGATTGGGCTCTAATACCATGAAAAAATTTTAAAGGCTATTACAATTTACAACTTTGCAGCTTTCTCCCATAATGCAAATATGTTTTCTCCCGTAATGCAAATATGCTAGTGCATGTACCTCTTCATCTACATTACAATTTACAGAGAGCATAATGTTTTAAAAAAAACTAAACAAAGTAGCAAGCAGCCAGTAGACAGAAGTAGCAAGAACAGATGAATTAAAGGTGTATTCGCGGATTCGCCTGTTGTTTGCACATATAGGGATAAGACTGGCAGCAGCAATACCAAGAAATATTTCACCTCATGATCTGCAGCTTCCTAGATCTCTAGCACCGCACATGTCCTCACAAGAGAGAAGAATACCATGTCCAGCCGTATTGAGAGTACCCTGCAGAAACCGCACCAAAAAAAAAACTCGGATCAGATCAGTAATAATGCGGCCTTCCAAACTTGGACCAACGGAGAGAAGATCCTGCCCCGACGACGATTCGATCTGTGGTGTGGCCGATGGATTGGGGCCGAAGAGGAGGGGATATCTCTGACTGGGGAATTTGGATCGAGAAAACGGAAGGAGAGATGGGATGGGCTGGCTTTGCCTGGTGGAGGCACGGGACCTTCTGGTAGGCCATGGCGCTGTTGTCATCGCCTCACCGCCGTGCCTCGCTCCGATCGTTTCTTGTATGGGTGTTGAGCGGAAGCCGACGACCGGGGCAGGAGCAGCAGCGCCTCCTCTCCTCCGTCCGTGGACAGCACGGCCCTGAGGGCGGGCGGGCGGGGCGGCCGCCCCGGGCCTCCAATCCTACGGGGGCCTCAACCCAGGTATACTGTATGTTACGTGGTTACGCGTCCTCAGCAGCCAAGATTTTGCGTCTGTAGGAATGCCGTCTCTCGGAATCAAGTCCAGGTTCACCGTTCAGAGTGACTGAACGCACGAAACATATGCATGCACATCTATGTACTTGCTTTCTTTTATCTTCTCCGAAGTAAAAAAGACATGAAAGCCAATACAATTTGCTAGCTTCCTTCACTATTTCTTTTGCCTTCTCAAAGTGTATATGAATATGACAAAGCTGATCATGCTCTTTACTTCTTAATTTTAATATTTTGTACAAAATCTCTTCAAAGCTTTCATATGCATCATAGCTAAACCTTCGACTTTAACACACTTTATATATAAATGTTTAGTTCAAGTAAGTAATGTACCATTCCCGAATAACGAGGGTTGGAACTTGCTTCATTTATATAAAGAAAAATATTTTGTCCAAATGTATACAAGGGCCCCCAAATATTGGTTTCGCCCCGGGCTCCTAAAAACCCAGGGCCGGCCCTGCACCGATGCCATGGCCACCCACGTTTGGCGGCCGGCGGCGTTCGCTCCTGCGATGCCGATCTGGATTTTGGAAGAGAGAGGTGATGAGGAGTACGGGGAGGGAAGAGTCCTTCAGGGGCGCTTGTCTCTGTTTTTTTTTTTTCGTAGTAGCACCGAGACGGAGGAGGTGGGATTCGATCTCTGTCCGCTAAGAGTCGCGGGCTTGCGTGCGCAGGGTTGAAAGAGTGGGAAGCCTAACCATACATTTAATTACCTTTAGATCTAGTTTAGAGATGTTTTACACTCTTGATTTTGATGAGGGGGTAGTCTTGGCAAGTATTCCATTATAGTAGAGATTGGTTCACATGACCTACACTTTTCCTTTTCTTCTCCTCGTATCTATTTGCTCAGCTTGGTATACATATATGTGTTTTGCATGTTCTCAATATACATACTTGTACAACGAAATAGGGTATTAGATAGAAATGTGGCATAGTCCCAAAAGGCGTGATACTAGTAATGTTTGTTGCACTGCTTAGTCCTCTCGAAACTAATTATTTTTCCTTTTTTTTCAGACTCTGAAGAGGTTATGCATATATGCATCAGCTTTGGAAAACAGCCGCTTGCAGAGCTAAAGAACTTCGACTCATGTGCCCATTCTCAGTCTTCGAGTTGATGGAACATGTCTTTCGCTTTGCGTAGCTAACCAGACAGTATGATGGCAAATGCCACGACTGATGTGCTTCTGAAGAATGAAAAAGCTGACAGTTGGGTGGCACGCGCTGGGAGCTCAAGGCAAAGCGCTTGCAAAGAGGAACTTACAGTTGTTGGAGCAGATCAGTGCTTAAAGGCTGAAGCCATGCTAGCAAGAAAATAATGAATGATCAAGGAGAAGATTCAGAGGGAATGGCTTTTCTTAATTGTATTGTTGTGTCAGAACTCTGAACCGGTTTTCAGTTTCTCTCTAAGTGCAGGTTAGCTGACTCTGCTTTTAGTTTCAATCCCCCGTCTGAGAGAGGCAGAGATGCTGTCTTTGAATCATGTTATTACTCGTATAGAAGCTTGATCCTTTTTGTAAATATCGATTTCTTCTTGCTCCACGCAAAGGTAGAGCTTTGATTATCGATCAGCTAATGATTTTGCATGTATGTAATGCACTTGATCAGTTGATCTTAATTCTTCCTTTCATTGTGATGCGAATAGGAAATTAGGAATGGCTAGCTACAGTCACAGCATTCCCTGTGTTGAACATGCTGGTACTACTAATAGTCCTTGTATGATTGTGTTTACCATGAACATCATCAGCTACTGCTACTACACCTTTCCGTGGATCACACTGGGTTGCTTTGGGTCACGGACATCATCTGATGAAACCTGTACCAGCTCAGCTACGAGTTGAACAGATTGGACAGCACCAGCGACAGAATTTGTAGAAGCAGCTAGACATGCACAGAAGAGATCGCAGAAGATTCTTGGCTGTGAATTGTGCATTCTGGCACTGGCTGTGCAGTGTGCACCCTAGATGGTTTCAGCATGCAGTCTCAGCTCCGTGGAACAGACAGGGACAGGGAGACAAGGCGAGGCTGCAGCCGGTTTCCCCAGCTTCTGTTCTGTCGGGTGCCACGCTTGTGTTGCATTCAGCTCGCTCTTGCGTGTGATCTGGGCCGAATTGCCGGCATTTTGGGCCCAGTTGGTCGCGTATCCCGTCGGCCCGTGATGAGCTCGGGCCGTATTCTCAGTTGTTGGCCCAAGCATATTTAGAATTGGCAACAACCTAACATGTGGTCCATGTTCACATAGGACTGGGCATGGAGTCTCTGGAAAACATAAACTGGTCCCGAGGCCTGATTCAATATGGCAACGGGTATGTACCCGATGGGTACTGGCCACCCATACCCGTACCCGCTAGGTTAAAATCTATTCCATCGGGTTACCCACGAAAGGCGATGGGTAAAGAATTCATTCGTACCCGCACCCGATGGGTAATTCTTACCCGTCGGGTATTCCATACCCGACAATATACCCATGTTCAATCTTGACATACAAAATATAACAACTTTTAGCAAGTTAAATATAACAACTTCCAGCAAGTGTACGACTAAGGTTTCAAGATGGATCAACAATATATATACTAGAAGTGTTTGGGCCAGATTTCACGGGCTATATTACACTATATGGGCTACAATCACTTAGGCTGGTTATTCATTTTTACGGGTATTTTTTACCCACGGGTATACGGGTATAGATGCTTGCTATTCCACACCCGTACCCGTCATACCCGATGGGTAAAGGATTTCTTCCAGTAACGTACCCGCGGGCAGGAAACTCCTTCCACACCCGCCTCCTTAACGGGTAAAACCCATCGGGTTCTCGGGTTTCGGGTACCCATTGCCATTTTGAGGCCTAATGCAGCCGTGTCGATGTTCGTCATATGTGTTATATTGGGCCTGCAGGCTGCAGCCATTGCGAAGGAGCAGGTTAACTTTTTTTTTTACAACAATTTTTTTTGAGCATTTTTGTACAACAAATTAAGCAGGTTATTATCCTTAAGCCAGTCTAGCGTACATGGTACATGAATGGAGACCACCACCACCAACCAACGAACTTGATTTAGAACGCAACTACACATGGATTAAAAATGGGCTTACGAGTATGAAAGTAGTTTTAAAATATTGATCGATCGGTCCTCTTAAAAAAAATATTGATCGATCGGAGGAAGTAGCTTAGGCATTCATGTTGTTCATGTTGAATCCGGTCCAAGTCAACATACTACGAGACGTCCGGGCCACCACGAGCCGAAGAACGCAGCGAGATAATTACTCTTTCGCGGTGAAGAACAGAGAGGTTTACGAGCAAACTACCAAAGGATAATCAACACGCTTTCGGGACGAAAAACCAACTAGTTTTCAAACAAACTAGCAAATGAACCGGTGAAGCTCTCGCCCGGGAGGGACCCCGTCAGAGCAAGGACGTCGCCGGGTTGTCCTAGGTCGGCCGGCAAGCCTAGGACGCTATCCTTGGTCGCCTGAATCAAGAGATGAACAACATGGGGCTGGAAAAAGATTGTAAAGGAAGGAGATAGATTGGTTTTTGTGTCGATTGATTAGATGGGATCAATCGGCTATGATCCTCTCGTATATATAGAGTAGGGTTGCCTTATCCCAGTAGAAAACAACTTCCCATATGCGGTCTCCAAGTTTCCCACGTCCAAAAATAGATTCAAACCGACTTGAGAAGTCAAATCGGCTTAGGAAACGGCCTCGAGTCGGCTTATCCAGGTCTCAAGTCGGCTAAGCTGGTTTCTCGGGCCCAAGGGGCTGTTTTCAGCCCCAAAGTCGGCTAAGTCGGGTGGGTCACCCGGCTAGGCCGACCAGCAACCAGAAATTACGAATGAAATCTTTTAAAATTTATAATTAATTCATCCGGATTCCAAACGGGACAAACCATATATGTTTTTTGATTAGCTCTACGAGAGGAATGCAATGGTGAGGTTGATTCTTGCATTTGAAGAAGTTGGTCAAGTCGGCTTAGCCGACTTAGGGACCCGGCTAAGCCTGTTCTCGCTGATCCAGGCGCCCGAAAAATGGTTTTCCTCGCCCAAGCACCAAATGCGATGATCCGAGTTTGCTCTCTGGTCTTCTTGATGACAGAAACATTGTGACAATATCTATTATGCCCTCTGGACAATTTTGGGTGTAAACACATGTGCGTCGCATCCTAGCTAGTCGGGTCAATAGTGGGCTAGTTGCTTAGTGCAGGTGCATGCATGCAGACAGCAGATATGTTGTAGTTGTACTCCCTCGCGTACCAATAAACCAGATATGTACTGTACCAATTACCAAACAGGCCAAGCTCGCGTGATTTTCCAATTCTCATGGTTCCTCCCTGTTAGCAGTATAGGCGGAGAGTAGGAGTATTAATTACTGACTGGTTCACCATGCACATTCGGAGCTTCAGTAATTTTCACATGAAACTTGTGATGTGAAACACTGGGGACTAAGTTGTTCCTATGATTCCACATTTCTATAGTGACGTGATTTTTCTTTCAAGATACCAGATTGACTAGATACAACTTTCATGTTACCCTTTCTCTTCTTTGATAATAAAGATGAGACGAGATCTGTTGGTGCAGTCCAAATTTAGGCGTCAGCAAGATCCACTTATTTACTCCTTATTACCTCTGCACTTCTCTGTCTACGAACATTTTGTTTTGTTATAGTTTAATTGTGAATTAGATTATTTAGTTTCAATTTTGTGGACATGAAGATGTTTTGTTTGGTTCGGGTGAATAGAAATAAAAAAAAATTCCCTCCTGCTCTGGCAACACATTGAGGGATCTGAGCAACAGTGAACATGCATTTGAGTCCCATTGCCTCCCCGGTGCGCCTGTGCCAGCGCCGGTGGCGGCCTCAGCTGGAAAACTGAACAGCACCAGCCACCGAGGATGAAGATCGCCTCTGGATGGGGATTGGAGAGGCGAATCCCCGTTTTCACAGTTTTTTCTTAGCTATACATTATACTCGAAGACAAATGTTCCCCCTTATATGGCATTCAAAACACACTTTATTATTCGTCGACTCAAAACAGAGTTGTAATGAATTTGGAGTATATATGTTGTATCCCAATACCAAAGACGCAAAATGTAACACACCTAACTCAAGTCGCAAGTAAAATAAATTAGTGGACTCACAAGCCACGGCAAATTTGTCCTTGAAAAGATTATTAGGATGCTTGATGGCTGCCTCACAGGCGTTGATTATATAAACCGACGGATTATTGACTGGATAAGTGAATTAGCTCCTCTGCTTCTGTTTCAGAGTTCAGACACAGAGGCTGCGGATACCCTCAGTGACCTTATCCTCCTCTTCTCTGTCTAGTGAGGCTGCTAAGACCTCCTCGTCCTCTGTCATCGGTGACCTCATCTTCGCCCTCGTCATAGGTGACCTCATCCTCATCCTTTGCCTGGAATTAATATGTATATAGTTATTGTGCCGGAAAAGAGAGCGGAAACCAATGCCCTTCAATAATTAATAATTATAGTAGTAAATGAGAACCTGAAATCTGAGTGCAGTTTTCAGTTCTTCCAGCATTGCAACCAACCGTGGATATTCAACCGTGCATATCTCGAGCGCCCGTTCCCTATCCTCAATGTCCTCCGTCTATTGCCAGGAGAATGCAAGCATTTGCGTTAAATAGATATGGATGGGCGGGCTAGTCAAGGCTTGTGTATATGGAACTAAATTTGCGCAAATGATAAACAATGAGTAATTAACCACCACAAAGTATTAATACAAATTGAATGAAGCATCATATTGTGAGAGATGATTCTACATAGTCATAGCAATGGAGAACACATTACCACTCTTTTGAGGTCACGATCAGGTATATTTTCATTCACCCGAAGTAGTTCATGTTGCACACGGACAACGGTGGCATTCAAATGCTCATCAAATCGTTGCTTCTGCAAACAGGTGGCCACAACCACAAGGGTAAAAAAAGGACGCAGTGAAGTTTGAAAGGTGTACAAGTACTTGATAGTAAGATTATTTCCATTCACAATCCATGGGTTCAGAAAGCAGAATTCATGGCCCTGAACCTGATGATCATGAGAAGAGTACCTTGTGTTCTGCATCACCGCTGAGATTCATGTCGGATTTCAGCTGAACCATCTCGAATGCCTCACGGTTCAGTAAGTTATAAAGTTGCTGCTGATACTCAATTCGTTCCCAGACTCTATAGCTCTGTAGTTAATTTTATTTAGCTGGTAGAGGTTGAGCATTGATACTGTATAATGCAAAGCAGGCAGTGGTAACGTACCCTGAATTTTTGTCGTTCCAACATCAGCGAATCTGAATTGAAGTTTGCCATTTTATCTTCACCGTATCTTATGATCTCAAGCTTAGGAGGGTTGTTAGCGTGGTGGATGTCTATCGCCTGCCTCAACTCGGCCTCCACTTCCTCCACCTCTGTTGGGAAGCATGGGTAACAGATGACGTGGGCCTTGATTACCTGGAGTGATGAGATATTTCCTATTAATCCAAGGTCGAGACAATGGTTGTCGAGCTTAATGTCAGGCACACTGATGTTCAGGTTGATGACTTGAGGACTTGGCATAGCTCCCTGTACAGACAATTTTTTAAATAAAAAAATTAGAGCCTAGAACTGAGCAATGATGGATTATCCCGTGCACGTACGAGAGTACCTGCAGGCTCAGCGCATATTTCAGATCGTCCAGCTTTGCGGCAAGCACTGGATAGTTCAAGGTGAGAATCTTCAACACCTCTTCCAAAGCCGTGTTATGCTCCATCTGTTGTAACAGGAGAATGCATTTCCATTAAATACAAACACAAGCTGCTCTACCATGTGGCAAGCGTGGGGAGCAACTCTCTCAAAAAATAAAAATAAAAAGGCTGCTCTACGTGGATTAAAGTGAAGACGAAGTGCATTGCAGCAGCGTGATGTGGGAAATAATTGTAACACACACACCACTCTATTCAGGTCACGACGATCATGTGTACTTGTATCATCTTGCGCCTGAATTTCTTTGTGCCGCACACGCTGAAGGGTGGCCGTGAATTGCTGATGACATCCTTTCACCTGTTGCAAGCAAGAAGCCCAAGAACCCTAGGGTTAACAAAATAGTCTAGTTTTTAGACAGAAATGGAATCTCAATATGGGTTCCTTGAGCATCCATCCATGCAATCCAACTCCTGTTTGTTTGAGCTATATAACATTTCCGGCTCAAAGCTGACTTTCCAATTTCTTTTTAGCATGTTGCTATTTAATTTTTGAAAAGTTTTCGCACTAAAAACCAGGAAAAGCCCTCTTAGCGTGTTTTCAGTTTTTAGTTTATTTTTCATCAAAAGCCGGTTTTTCAAAATTCAGTGTGGGTACAATTTGGATGAAAATCAGTTTTTAGATATATATGGTGTATTGCAGAGTGCTTGTAAAGTGGTGATGTACCTAGCTATAATTTAATATAATTCTTCTTTCATCCAAAAAACCTCAAAACTATAATCTTTTACCATATTACTACTAATACCAGATTAATTTGACTGGTTTCAAGATTGACACATCTTGTTGTTTTTCTGAAAATTTTAATGTTACTAATTAATTAAAGACCCCACATGGACTCCACATTCATCCTCACAGGATGTGTTAAAAAAAATCCTAAAAACTATGACAATAGTAAGAAATAACTGATCTTTAGCTCGATAGACTCTAATTGTCATCACTAATAATAGTAAGTAGATCTATGTTATTTTCTAAGAAATTACCCATCTAAGTATATATGTAAGATACACAAAGAAAACCATAAATTTACTTCTAAGTTATCTACCTCTGCTATTATGAAAATATAATTGAAGTTTACATCCTAAATTTGTATTTAAATTTTCCATGTCCACCGTTATGAAAAATAATTTAAATTAAGACCATAAATCTACATCTAAAATTACTCACATCTACCATAATGAGAGATATTGTAAAATAACTCATTTTAATTTATCCCTAAATTTCATAAACTTACCATCATAAGAAACAAACTAATATATCCCTCCGAAATACCTCTAAATACAAATATAAAGTTAAATAAGTCAATACAAATCATGATATATATGTTTAACGAACTATATACTTCTAATGCAATTGAAATACAAGCTATGTGCCACCATACAGAATAAGTAAACATACATACATCAGTGAAAATAATATACCAAGCGTGCAAAAATGTTTGCTTAACACATCTAAAAACCTATGACACTAACAGTTCACTTTAAATTATATTCATACCGGTGACAATAAATTCTAAATGCTGCTGCTTCAGATAACTACACATATTTTAACTTAAACATACGGCATATCAATACTGATAATTTATTATGGAGAGATATTCATGCGTGACAAGATGTATACCTTATTCTTTATATTATCACTGAGATTCAAGTTGCTTATCAGCTTGCCCATCTCGGCTACCTCACGATTCATTGAGTTATGAAGTTCCTTTTGACGATTGATTTGCTTCACGATTCGGTTGGCCTGTTAATTTTAGCCGGAATAAGGCAGAGGTTGAGCATTGATTGAAACTGTGTAATGCAGAGCAGGCAGTAACGTACCCTATATGTTTCCCGTTCCAACATCTGCAAGTCGGAATCAGAGTTCACCATTTTATCTTCACCGTATCTTATGATCTCAAGCGTAGGAGGGCTGTTGGGGTGGTGGATGTCGATTGCCTGCCTCAACTTGGTCTCCACTTCATCCACCTCCGTTGGGAAGCATAAGTCACAGATGACGTGGGCCTTGATTCCCTGGAGTGATGAGATCTTTCCTATTAATCCAAAGTCAAGACAATGATTGCCGAGTTTAATGTCAGGCACACAGATGTTCAGGTTGATGACTTGAGGACTTGGCATAGCTCCCTGTAGAGACAATTTTTTTAAAAAAAAGAAAAAAATTAGAGCCTAAAACTGAGCAATGATGGATTAATTATTCCCGTGCACGTACGAGAGTACCTCAAGGCTCAACGCATATTTCAGATCGTCCACTTTTGCGGCCCACAGTGGATAGTCCAAGGTGAGAATCTTCAACACCTCTTCCAAAGCCGTGTTATGCTCCATCTGTTGTAGCAGGAGAATGCATTTCCATTAAATACAAACCCTAGATGTGTACAACTCGTTAGGCTGCTCTATGTGGATTGTGAACAATTGCAGTAGGTGATGTGGGTCATAATTGTAACACACACTGTAACTAAGATAAATATATGTTTCGCAAAAACAAGTATGATAAATATATGGAAAATATAGTATCACCACTCTATTCAGGTCACGACGATCATGTATATGTGTATCATCTTGCGCCTGAATTTGTTTATGCCGCACACGCTGAACTGTGGCCGCGAATTGCTGATGAAATCCTTGCACCTGTTGCAAGCAAGAAGCCCAAGAACCATAGCGTTAACAAAATGGGTCAGAATCTAGTTTTTACACAGAAATGGAATCTCAATATGGGTTCCTTGAGCATCCATCCATGCAACCCAACTCCTGTTCGTTTGAGCTATATAACATTTCCGGCTCAAAGCTGACTTTCCAATTTCTTTTTAGCATGTTGCTATTGAATTTTTAAAATTTTTCGCACTAAAAACCAGGAAAAGCCCTCTTAGCATGTTTTCAGTTTTTAGTTTATTTTTCATCAAAAGCCAGTTTTTCAAAATTCAGTGAGGGTACAATTTGGATGAAAATTAGTTTTTAGATATATGGTGTATTGCAGAGTGCTTGTAAAGTGGTGATGTACCTAGCTATAATTTAATATAATTCTTCTCTCATCCAAAAAAAAAACTCAAAAACTACAATCTTTTACCATAAACTACTAATACCAGATTAATTTGACCATTTGACTGGTTTCAAGATTGACACATCTTGTTGTTTTCTGAAAATCTTAATGTTACTAATTAATTAAAGACCCCAACATAGACTCCACATCACAGGATGTGTTAAGGAAAAAAATCCTAAAAACTCTGACAATAGTAAGAAATAACTGATCTTTGGCTCGATAGACTCTAATTGTCATCACTAATAATAGTAAGTAGATCTATGTTATTTTCTAAGAAATTACCCATCTAAGCATATATGTAAGATACACAAAGAAAACCATAAATTTACTTCTAAGTTATCTACCTCTGCTATTATGAAAATATAATTGAAGGTTACATCCTAAATTTGTATTTAAATTTTCCATGTCCACCGTTATGAAAAATAATTTAAATTAAGACCATAAATCTACATCTAAATTACTCACGTCTACCATAATGAGAGATATTGTAAAATAACTCATTTTAGTTTATCCCTAAATTTCATAAACTTACCATCATAAGAAACAAACTAATATATCCCTCTGAAATACCTCTAAATACAAATATAAAGTTAAATAAGTCAATACAAATCATGATATATATGTTTTCCAAACTATATACTTCTAATGCAATTAAAATACAAGCTATATGCCACCATACAGAATAAGTAAACATACATACATCAGTGAAAATATACCAAGCGTGCAAAAATGTTTGCTTAACACATCTAAAAACCTATGAAACTAACAGTTCACTTTAAATTATATTCATACCGGTGACAATAAATTCTAAATGCTGCTACTTCAGATAACTACACATATTTTAACTGAAACATACGGCATATCAATACTGATAATTTATTATGGAGTGAATAAGTTATTCATGCGTGACAAGTTGTATACCTTATTCTTTATATCATCACTGAGATTCAAGTTGGTTATCAGCTTGTCCATCTCGGCTACCTCACGATTCATTGAGTTATGAAGTTTCTTCTGACGATTGATTTGTTCCACGAGTCTTTGGCCCTGTTGTTAAATTTTAGCCAGTATAGGCAGAGATTGACCATTAGTTGAGAGCCAGGATACAACTATAGGTATTTATAGCAACTTAAAACTCTAGAGCGCAGATCTTGCTAGAATTGCGTACCCTCCGTTCTTGTCGTTGCACCTGTAGATAATTTTAGACTGCATGAGTAGGTGTATATATATATACCGTAATGCTAAAAACGGAATAATGTTGTAATTTTAAACTGCATTGAAGTACGGTGTGCGACAGTACCTTCTTTTTTTGTCGTTCGCTCTCTGAATCTGATGATTTCACCATTCGGTCTTCACAGAGTCTATGAATTTTAAAGGTGGGACGGTTGGGGAGGTCGTTGAATGTGTGCGTCAACTCAGCCTCCACTTCCAGCACCTCCGTAGGGAGGCAAAGGGAACAGTCGATGCGAGCAGTGACTTTCTTTAGCGCAGGGAGGTTTTTGAGTCCAAAGTCGAGACCCAAGTCGTCATCCTTTATGATGCAAACTGGGATGCGCATTTCGATGACTTCAAGCACTGGCATAGCTCCCTGTACAAATTGTACCTGGTATAATCCTTGACACTTTATATGTTTTAAATTCTGGAATCTTCCACCACCAGAAATACTAATTTTTGTCGGGAAACCGGAGTTCAATATCCCGAGTGCACAGAGCTGCTTGAAGTTCCCAATGATTTCCATATCCTGCTGATACAATGCAGACAACCGCAGGTCCGTAAAGCGGAGCATGGGAAGAGTTTGAGGACTAATCCACTCGGGCAGCCTGTTAAATTGCAACGGATCTAAGCGCAGTGCACGCAGATTATTGCAACATGGGACGAAAAGACTTGGTTGCATGATAGCATCTTTGCAAGCAAACCGTTTCGATGTACGGACTCCTATGATTTCCAGCCTTTTCAGATTACTCAGAGCCAGTAGAAATTCCCGCACCTGTTCTTCGTCCTGCAGAGTTATTCTTGTCTGGAGCAACCTTAGGTTTCTTAGGTTGCCCAACTCCTTGACAAAACACTTATCGTCAGCAGCAAAGAACATCCGCAGTTCTACCAAGGACGTCAGCTTGCCGATCCAATCCGTCCCTCTCGTCCGGTCATCAGCATATAGGCACATCAATTCTGTAAGCTGTCCCAGACTTGTTGGTAGTTCTTCTATCCCAGTTCTAGACAATAAGAGTGTCTGCAGGAATTTAAGATGGCCTATGTCTTTAGGGAGCTCACGGACAGGTGTAGATTCTAGACTAAGGTACCTCAGATGAAGTAGCTTCCCCAGATACCTTGTATCAAGATGACCTTCCAGAGGACAACTTACTAGAGACAACACACGCAACAATTTAAATCCAGCAACAGGGGGAATCATGTCTGTACCGCAACCCATGGCATTGAAATACCTCACTTTTTCCATGTCCTTATCATTAACATGAATGGGTTTTGCCTTTATTATGGGCTAGGCCCATTTTAGATTTAATAAATCAAATAAACTCTATGGTGTGTAATTGAGGAGAATATTAATTATGCCGGATTGGAAGACCAACGGTCCTTGACTTGACTTATATTGTGAGAATTATTCCACTTAATTTGAGAAGCAAGGAAAAGGACCAAGGTGTGCCACACGCGCGCGCGCGCGCGCCGCCGCCGCCGCCCGGGCCGTGGCCGTGGGCGTGGGCGTGGGCGTGGCGAGGCGGCGAGCGCGCGGACGGACGTGACGTGTTAACTTTTTAGCACTCACATACGGGAGTTTCAACTCAGTTAAACTCTTCGCCTTCCGTCTAACCCTTCAGCTCCTGCGCAACCTCTCCCTCTTCCTCTTCCTGGCCGGCTACATAAGGGCGCCGCCCTCTTCCTCCAAAAGAGAGAACATACAACCAGAACCGCAATCCTCAGCAGCAACAGAGAGTTCCCATCTCGTTGATCCGCGCGCACGGTGAAGCGAGAGGGCAGGTGCCTCCGGAGCCTCTGCCGATTGAGACCTTGCACGGGGGGTCGGCAATTAGGTTTTTGGGGAGCGTCTTCGCGACTGCCCAACCTCCATTGTTGCTGTTCTTCGCGTTCGTCTTCTTCCTCTACATCCCGGAGAAGAGATCGGCGAGTTCGTCTTCTTTCTCTACATCCCGGAGAGATCGGCTCTTTTGCAAGTCTTCATCATGGCGTTAGAAGATGGACATACTTCGGGAGCGAAGGGTATGGACTGTTCATCTCCTCTTTAGTTTTCGCGTTTCGATCATGACTTGTTTCAATAGTTGTCATGCGATGTTTCGCATGTGTTATCGATATGTGTCACTAGATTCGAATATCGTTTCAGCTTTTATATTGTCTCTTCTTCTTTGCATCGGAGTTATATGTTTTATCTATCTCGTTTCGAGTTATGTTAAATTGTTTCGTCGGTTGTTCTATGCATGTTCCGGTAGCTCGTCGAGATGTTTCTTATGCAATCTGTTTTCAGCCATGATATACATGTTTAATCTTGATGCTATGCAATATATGTCATGTGTATATGTCTTTGATTATGATATGCTTTACATGATTATTAAACACATGGTTCATGTTCTTGTGAACATGATTGATGCTATGATCTTTATTTACAATTATATAAATGTCATCATCATTTTGTTAATTTATGGAATTAAATTGACATGGAAATTGCCTTATATTCTAACAATCCAAAAACCTAATGATAGGCATTTTTACGTCGAGGTTTTGTCTTCTTTGCATTAAAACCCGATTCTTTTGATGGAAAGAATTTCTTGCTTTGGAAAGCTAAGATGGAACCGTGGTTGATCACTATGTCTTGTTATCACGCCGCGAGGGCGAGCCGAAAACTTGTCTCCGGAGCGAGAGGACTAAGTTTAAGGCTGATGACAACCTCTTTAGAGGAGCGGTGATCGGTGCATTGGATGCAAAGTTTCGAAGAGCTATATCATTCTTCCCACCGGGAAAGCACTTGTGGGATGCACTTGTTGGAAAGTTTGGAGTAACCGATTTGGTAGTGAGTGTACCTCATGGAGCAAATTGTATGACTACAAGATGGTTGAGAACCGATCTGTAGTGGAACAGGCTCATGAGATTCGAGGCACCGACTAAGGAACTCGAACTATTCCCTTGTCTTCTTCCCGACAAGTTTGTGGCCGGCGGTATAATCGCCAAGTTACCACCTTCTTGGAAGGATTTTGCCACCTCCCTTAAACATAAGAGGCGGAGTTCAATATTGAGGAGCTCATTGGCACTCTTGATGTTGAGGAGAGGGCAAGGGCAAAGGACAAAGGGAAAGGTGATGAGACCGCTTACGCAAATATGGTGCGAAGAAATTCAACAAGTTCAAGAAGAAGAAACAAAACAAGCAAGAGAATTCTCCAAAGCACGTTCGGTGGCACGAGTTTAAAAAGAAGAACAACACCAACAAAAGCAAGGTGGGTTGCTTTGTTTGTGGGAGTGAACAAAGCATTGGGCTAGAGATTGCCCAGATCGCAAGTTCAATCCGAGAAGAAATCAGCAAATGTTGTCACTACAGAGGCTGAGATGGAACAGTGGGGTATGGTAATTCTTTACCATTTGTTCTTTCATGTCAGTAATTCACCGAGTGGTGGATGGATAGTGGTGCAAATATACATGTGTGTGCTGATATTTCTTTGTTCTCTTTTTACCAGGTCGGAGGTCTGGCGCCTTGTTGATGGGAAATGGGTCGCGTGCTCATGTTCTTGGTGTTGGTACGGTCGTTCTGAAGTTTACTTCGGGAAAGACGGTGCCATTGAAGAGCGTGCAGATGTGCCCTCAATAAAGAAGAACCTTGTTAGCGTGTCTATGCTTTGTAAAGATGGCTACAAAGTTGTTCTTGAGGCGAATAAATGTGTTGTTTCTAAACATAGTACTTTTGTTGGAAAAGGTTATGATTGCGGAGGTCTATTCCGCCTATCCTTGCATGATGTTTGTAATAAGTTGGTAAACTCGGTTGATTTTTCGATGAATCCGATTTGTGGCATTCACGCTTTTGTCATGCAAGTTATAGTTGTCTTATGCGGCTAGCAAACCTCAATTTAATTCCTAAATTTAACCTAGTCAAAAAGTCTAAGTGCCATGTTTGTGTTGAATCAAAACAACCCCGCAAGCCCCACAAGGCTGTTGAGGCGAGGAATCGGCACCTCTAGAACTTGTTCATTCGATCTTTGTGAGATGAATGGAATTTTGACGAAAGGCGGCAAAAGATATTTCCTCACCTTTATAGATGATTCCACCAGATTTTGCTATGTGTACCTCTTAAAAACAAAAGATGAAGCGCTGAATTATTTTAAATCCTATAAAGCCGAAGTTGAAAACCAACTTGAGAGGAAAATAAAACGTTTAAGGTCCGATAGAGGAGGTGAATATTTCTCTAATGTTTTCGATGAGTTCTCGTGGAACATGGAATTGTTCATGAGAGGACACCTCCATTCTCACCACAATCCAATGGGATTGCCGAAAGGAAAAACCGCACTCTAACCGATTTGGTTAATGCCATGTTGAGTACAGCGGGATTATCCAAGGAATGGTGGGGGTGAGGCAATTTTGACCGCGTGTCATGTCCCGAACGAGTTCCTACAAAGAACAAAGAGATTACACCATTCGAGGAATGGGAGAAGAAAAGACTAAACCTCTCTTACTTGCGCACTTGGGGGTGTTTGGCTAAAGTGAATGTGCCAATAAACAAGAAGCGTAAGCTAGGGCCTAAAACTGTTGATTCTATATTCCTGGGCTATGCCTTCCATAGTGTTGGTTATAGGTTCTTAATTATAAAATCCGATGTGTGTTGACATTTCTAACGCCACTCAGTGTTAGGTTGTCATCCCCAACATGGCGCCAAAAATGCTGGTACTAAATAATGCAACTGCTACTAGAAATAAATATGGGATCCGCAAGCGCACGAGATAATACCGATGTAGCATTTTAACCGGGAGTATCCGGGTATCGTTATTTATATTTTTACCAGGGAAGGGAATGCACTGGATAATGAGTGATGAGCAATGCACATGCTTTGTAATGGAGAGCTTAACCTTGTCGTATCGATCATCTCATACGGGGTAAGTGTCACATAAAATATAGGAATGAATGATAAATGACATAAGATAAATGAGAGCAATTAGCCACATAAAATAATAGTAATAAGCCATCTCAACTTAGCACTCTAAGCTTATAACACTAGCATGGACTAGGATGATCTAGGGTATAATCCTATGTTATTCTAACTATAAGGTCAAAGCATACAATGATTAGTGCAAGAACATCTAGCAATCATGGCGGGAAAAGGTTACATCTATGCATAGTGATATTACCGAGAGAAGACAAGAGACATAGCAATGACTTCAATGTAATAGGTTGTTCTACTAAGACCTACCAACGGGGATGGAATACAAAGGACTCAACGGAACTGTCACTTCCGCGATCTACCACACGACCCGGCCAATAGGGTGCAATCGCGGATAAATACGGTCTAAGCACCACGCCTACACAATATTTACCACTCACCCATCGATCTAATGAGTAAGCGCTATACGATCCTATGCATAAACATAATTCTAGTCCAACTATGCTAAACATATAATCAAAGTAAACTAAGAACAATATAATTGAGAATATAATCAAATAGAGCAAAGTCAAGTATGATATAATAGAATAGAATAAAGTACTACTCATAGTATCACGAACAATGATGAATATTACAAGAATGTAGAGGGGAATTACCAAGAACTCCGACAGATCCGGACTCCAAGCTAGGCTTGATTCCCTCTAGATCTATTCCTATGTAGCTATGCTACTAAACTATGGAGCTCTAATTGAGATGGTGGCTCTGGCTTCTCTGAATTCTGATGAGAGAATGAACTCTTGAATGAATTAGCTTTGAATTCGGGTTTCACCCAGGGGCCAGGGGCTCTGAATATATAGCCCCCTAGGATGAACCACAGCCCTCGGATCAAACCGACCTAAATGGACGATAATTATTCATCCTCAAAGGCGGTGGAGGCAGGATCCACGAGACTCCACCTGATTGGTGGAGGTGGGGAGTCGGCCGACTCCCCCCTTGGGTCGGCCGACTGCCCACCCTGCCAGGTGGGGCCCAGCCTTCAGGGGTCGCCTTCTGGAGTCTTCTAGATTATACAATTTTACCCGTTCGGTCTTTATCTCTATGTAATCATGACATGTGGGCCTCCTTTGGTTCTCTTTCTGATAACCCCCTGCAGAAATAGACAATCACCAAAACTCGTGGAATTACGTCGTGTAACCCCTATATCTAACAGGTGAACTCAAATTAGTCCTTTCTCTTGCTGCGTTGACGGTATAAAATTGATACTTAACGACCGTCAACAAACTCCCCAATCTTACCTTTTGCTCGTCCCCGAGCAAAGATAGACTCGATGATGGATCGGGAGTTGCTATAATACTTTCACTCCTCACAAGTACACATGCGTTCAAACAAGAACTCTCCTCCGGATTAGAGTGAACTATCCCGACTCAAAACTCACTCATATTACCTTTCACCATGGGGCTTGTAACCGTCACTTGGGTCTTGAGTAGTTGAAAGATAGAACGGTCAAGTCAAGCGCCATGTTTCTCGCTCTTTGATCAACTATTATCCCGGAGTTTTTGCAAGGTTTTGAAATAAAACTCGAGTTCCTTGTATGAACCTTTCAAGTCTCTCATTTGTGGTATTTCGGATCCTCTCCAAGGCATGAGTAGTGTATGCCTTTTCTCTCTTCTCTCAAGAATATGTGGTAGTTGTGGAACTAAGGCATAGTGGAAAGTGCCTTCTCTCTCTCACCCTACTTTCTAATAGGCTTATGTGGAGCTCATAGGTGGGGAGACACTCAAACTCACTTGCATATATTGCACGGTTAAGACATGGATCCAATAGGAACTAAAATAATAAAGTCATATGTGCATGTGAATGAGGAAATGGAATGGATGAAAAGATGATAGGATGATGGTGATAAGGAAATGATTATGAGGGGTACTCAACTTGGTGAACATCTACTTCTACACTTGCTCCTTCGGGGATAACATGACTCCCTTTATTCGGAAACCTTGAAACTTCTTAAATGGAAAGACTTGGCTACTCTTTTTTTTTTTCAGAGCAACCAATCCTCTGGAAACAAAACTTTAGCACGGGGATTCATATAACTTGAAATGATAATAACTGGAGCTTTTATGTAGGCAAATAGAACGGCGATGATTATGTCTAGATGTTCACTCCCAGGATAGGAGTAGAACCTTTTCTGGATGCTGTGAAAGGAATGGCGTATGTATATGTGGAGGGATGAATGGATGGATGCGTACTCCCAGTGTAGGAGCAGCATAAGTGCGTATCTCCAGGGTAGAGATAGCATAGTAAGTGGGGAATGCGTACTCCCAGGATAGGAGTAGCATAAGTGCGTATCTCCAGGGTAGAGATAGCACAATATGTGGTGGATATGGATCTATATGTGGGTGGTACTTCGAGGAAACAGTAGCACGGAATGAATATAACATTTATAAAATGGGTGCATACTTCGAGGACGAAGTAGCATAGATCAATGGATGGAGAGCACATAGTATTGACTTTAACTGCATGATGATTCCTTATGGGTCCACAAGCATAACCACACTCAATGCCTATAAAGTCTACACTCAAACCTAAAATATGATCTATTTAAACAGATGGGTTTTCCTAATCTAGTAAGCATGAATATATGGCTGTGGTAGGAATTTGAACTCTCATCATAAAGGAACTCATCATGCAGGAATTTAATATTTTCAAAGATAAATTCTCCAGAACTCTAGTATCTCTAGGAACAAGATGGACAGCAGCTCAAAACCTTCCCATATCATACCCGTCAACCACCTAGACTTAGATCAAGTGTTTGCTACCCACAAGTTTCAGGTTCAGAGCAAATCTCAAATCTAAACAGTTGTGTCCAAAACTCGGGAGAGTGCAAGGTTGAAAACTAGGTACTTGAAAGGAATTATAGCAGAGCAACTATTCATCATCTCCATGTAGAGTTTATTCTAGGGATCACTTTTAAAGACAATTGCCAAGAGCTCTCCAAAAGTAGAAAAGATAAATAAGGAAATCTTTCGGGTTTCTATGGTTATGCATCTTTTTTTAGTTGTTTTAATCAAAGCACACTCTAATAAAGCATAAATAGATAAGTTGGAAACACTTAGCTTGGTACACGGGGATGCTCTCCCCCAAGCCGGATGTTGACATAGTCTCACGATGTTGCGACAGCATCGAAGACGTTCTAGTCCTCCGGAGTGTTGTAGATAGTTGCCGTTGGAGACAAAGATTCAATTTTCACGGGCAGCACTCCGACGGGACCTGGATGTCCTTCTACGCTTGTTAGCTCTTCTTGATCCTTGATGTTCTGAAGCTCAAAATAGACAACAAAGCTTGTGGAACTAATTAAGCGTTAGTGATAAAACCTCTAGGCCTTGGTTGTCTAGAACTTTCTTAACTTAGACTTGTTCTAACAGATCACAAGAAATATTTTTATCTTTTTATTATTTAAGGAATGCGGGCGGGGAAATAAATATGCTGAGAAATTATTTTTGTGCCACCACGGTGAATGCTTATTCACATGGGGCTTGACGATTTTTTGGATGCGAATGCACAACATCTTTATTTTCTTTTCTAATGCGAGAGATGGTAGAGATGCAACTAAGATGCAAATAGGAAAATAAATATGCTAAGGTAAAAATGCAATGCTTTGGAAAGTAATTGCGATAAATACCAAGTTACCTCTTGGCGTGGCGTTCGGTGGTTTTAAGTCCTCCGAACAGGACTTGTCATGTTTGCTCATTTTTCAAGGGGCGCATTGGCTGGCGCCTCTGATGACGTCGCCTCGTGTGTAGGAATTGATTCTGATTTTGCTTTTACCTTCCACACCTTCTTCGTTGGAGAGGGTGACCTCGAGGAGGAAGCTTCTTGGGGCACTTGGTTCTCTTCTGATGACAGCACCTTCTCAGGTTCTTCTACAATGTTCTTTTCTTACGGGTACCGATCTTCATATCGAATACTTCTCCCTCATAGTCAGCCCATCCATCTTTAGTGATGTTCTTCTTGTTCTGGCGACAGGTACGCTGCCTTCTCCTTGTTCTGTTCTTCTTGGGCTCCTCAGTGATTATATAATTATTATTGAAGTAGCGGCGTACCTTCTCAGTGGGAAAGTGGAAATGGATCTCTCCTGTCCCGATATAGATGATAGCTCTGGTGGTGTTTAGGAATGGTCTTCCTAGGATGATTGGAGGATCGTAGTCATCTCCCATGTCAATGACTAGGAAGTCTGTAGGGACATAATGGTCATCTATCTGGATGAGGACATCCTTCACTTCTCCTTCGATGAAGCGGAATGTCTGGTCTGCCATCTGCAGCTATGCATAGGTAGGCTCCAAAGGCATAGTGCCATATAGATACTCATAAGTTACTTTGGCCATAATGTTGACGCCCGATCCGATGTCACGACATGCTTTATTGAAAGAGCTTCGTTGATGGAGCATTGAATGGTTGGGACACCTGGGTCATCCTTCTTGATCGTAGACGTGGGGACTGAGTAAGTGGTCATGCTCCTTGTGGACTGCGGTGACCATCCTTACTTCTCTGTCTTCTTGGTCTTCTTATTCTTGTTCTTGCTCTTCTTAGCTGGACTCTTCTTCTTCTCACTGTTCTGTTGATGAGGGTGTGCTGGGAACTGCAGCACTCTGTTCTTGAAGAAGAAGGTTTCTCGCTTGCCCTTGATGTTGAAGATGATCTTGGCAGTGTTGGCATACATGATGGCTCCAGCAGTGTTCAAGAATGGTCGTCCCAAAATGATAGGGGACCTTTCATCACTGCCTGTATCCACTATCACGAAGTCTGCTGGAACATATGAGTTGCCCACTCGTACACATATATCTTCTAGTACTCCCAAAGGAACACGGAGTGACCGATCGCAAGCCGCAAGCACATGGTTGTGTATGCTAAGGGGCATCGAATAGCTTCTCATATATCACTCTTGGCATGATGTTGATGCTTGCACCGAAGTCACCCAGATTGCCTCATTAAAGTTAGTACTTCCAATGGAGATCGGAATGACTGGTCTCCCGGATCGCCCTTCTTGATTGGCGAGTTGAGTCAATCCATGACCCCTTCGATGGATCACTTCGGCTATCTTCTACATTGAATATATCAACAAGATTTGCGATCTCGAGCTCTTCGGGTTGTCCCGCCGCTTACCTTGACCGGTGGAGGGAGCAAGGTTAACAAGCCGTTGTACTTGCGACTCAAGTATCTTGTTGAAACTGAGCTGACTCTTGATGGCATTGGAAAAGCCATCCATTCTGTTGCGAGTGTCTCTAGGACCTTGTCATTTGATGTCGCTTCTTGGACAGATTGTCCATCATCTTGCCTTGATTCGACTAACTCTCTCAAAGGCGGCCGGTTGTAATTATTGTAGGAGGAGTTGTTACCTTGATAGTTGCCCGAATAATTGCACGAGTAGTTAGGCCTCTGCGCTGATTCCAACCTTGATTCTCGCGAGGACGATAGTAATTATTGTTGTTGTTGTTGAGGTAGTTCACGTCCTCCTTCAGGCTACGGGCGGTTAGCACCTGTGTGCCCGCCTCTCCACACTCTTCACATGTCATGCGAGCATCATGTATATGCATGACTTCTTTCTTCTGTGGCTCTCTCATCGAGCCTCTTCATTAGCAGATCCATTTTGGCGGACGATGTCTACCTCCTTCACTGGTGCATTCCTCCACCTCTCTTGCGGGTCTGAAGTTCTTTCTTCACTCCAACCTTGGTTGGATGCCATCTTCTCCACAAGAGCCGTGGCTTGAGGAATAGTGAGTGATAAGAATGCACCTCCAAGGCGGCATCCATCGTCTCTCGTGTGTCGTTGCTTGAGCCCATGGTAGAATGTCTCGCATGAGCAGCCATTCTCCATGCCATGATGAGGACACTCGAGGATGTAATCTTGAAAGCGCTCCCAAGCTTCGGGACAGTCTCATCATGGTGTTGCCGAAAGCTTGATATCTTCCCACGAAGAGCATTTGTCTTGCCCATGGGGAAAAACTTCGCCAAGAAATTGGTGGAACATAATGCCCACGTAGTATTCTTCTCCTTATTGGCATAGAACCATCGCTTCGCTCTCCCCAAGAGTGAGAATGGGAAGAGGCGAAGTAGTATAGCATCTCTGGGGACATCCTTGATAGTGAATGTGCTACAAATCTCCGGGAAGTGTTGGAGATGAGCACTAGCATCTTCATGGGCCTTCCCACAACCGGCTTGCTTGCACCATGTTGATCGGCGCGGGCTTGAGCTCAAAAGCTCCTTCGATGTCCGCAGCTGGTCCAAGTTTTAATGTTGTCCGTAGTGGGAGCCGAGAACTCGCGGAGTGACTTGTTCGCCATGGCTTCAAACGCTGGTGTCAAGTCTCGAACGAAAGGTCGACCTTCGCTTCCGACAAACTTCCAAGTTGAGTTGATGATGATGATTGATTGGTCTTCTTCAACTTGCTTCGGCCTTCCCGATTAAAGCTTCGGATTGTCAATATAGTTATCGGAAGAGTAGTCTTGATTACCCCGCATAAAATACACAAGTAGACAAAACAAGGGTAATCCCCGTAGAGATGGGTTAGTATGAAAAAGACTACTCGATCACATTATCTAGTGCAATGCTTGCTCATTATCCATTGGCTTTCAACCTTCCCCGGCAACGGCGCCAAAATGCTTGTTGACATTTCTAACGCCACTCGGTGTTAGGTTGTCATCCCCAACATGGCGCCAAAAATGCTGGTACTAAATAATGCAACTGCTACTAGAAATAAATATGGGATCCGCAAGCGCACGGATAATACCGATGTAGCATTTTAACCAGGAGTATCCAGTATCGTTATTTATATTTTTACCCTTTGGGAAGGGAATGCACTTTGGATAATGAGTGATGAGCAATGCACATGCTTTAATGGAGAGCTTAACCTTGTCCGTATCGATCATCTCATACGGGGTAAGTGTCACATAAAATATAGGAATGAATGATAAATGACATAAGATAAATGAGAGCAATTAGCCACATAAAATAATAGTAATAAGCCATCTCAACTTAGCACTCTAAGCTTATAACACTAGCATGGACTAGGATGATCTAGGGTATAATCCTATGTTATTCTAACTATAAGGTCAAAGCATACAATGATTAGTGCAAGAACATCTAGCAATCATGGCGGAAAAGGTTACATCTATGCATAGTGATATTACCGAGAAAGACAAGAGACATAGCAATGACTTCAATGTAATAGGTTGTTCTACTAAGACCTACCAACGGGGATGGAATACAAAGGACTCAACGGAACTGTCACTTCCGCGATCTACCACACGACCCGGCCAATAGGGTGCAATCGCGAGATAAATACGGTCTAAGCACCACGCCTACACAATATTTACCACTCACCCATCGATCTAATGAGTAAGCGCTATACGATCCTATGCATAAACATAATTCTAGTCCAACTATGCTAAACATATAATCAAAGTAAACTAAGAACAATATAATTGAGAATATAATCAAATAGAGCAAAGTCAAGTATGATATAATAGAATAGAATAAAGTACTACTCATAGTATCACGAACAATGATGAATATTACAAGAATGTAGAGGGGAATTACCAAGAACTCCGACAGATCCGGACTCCAAGCTAGGCTTGATTCCCTCTAGATCTATTCCTATGTAGCTATGCTACTAAACTATGGAGCTCTAATTGAGATGGTGGCTCGGCTTCTCGAATTCGATGAGAGAATGAACTCTTGAATGAATTAGCTTTGAATTCGGGTTTCACCCGGGGCCGGGGGCTCGAATATATAGCCCCCTAGGATGAACCACAGCCCTCGGATCAAACCGACCTAAATGGACGATAATTATTCATCCTCAAAGGCGGTGGAGGCGGGATCCACGAGACTCCACCCGATTGGTGGAGGTGGGGAGTCGGCCGACTCCCCCTTGGGTCGGCCGACCGCCCACCCCGCCGTGGGGCCCGGCCTTCGGGGGTCGCCTTCGGAGTCTTCTAGATTATACAATTTTACCCGTTCGGTCTTTATCTCTATGTAATCATGACATGTGGGCCTCCTTTGGTTCTCTTTCGATAACCCCCGCGTAAATAGACAATCACCAAAACTCGTGGAATTCTCATCGGTGTAACCCCTATATCTAACAGGTGAACTCAAATTAGTCCTTTCTCTTGCTGCGTTGATGGTATAAAATTGATACTTAATGACCGTCAACAATGTGCCTGATATGTATGTTGATACTATCATGGAATCAAGAGACGCTACATTTTTTGAGAATGAGTTTCCAAAGAGGTCTACACCTAGTGAAACAAATCATGAGAATATAGTTTCAAATGAGCAAGAACTATCTATTCCCATAGATCATGCTGAGGAATCTCCTTTGCACATCCCCGAGGAGGATGATACTATAGTCACACGCAAGAGTAAGAGGCAAAGAGTTGCTAAAACTTTTGGTGATGATTTTATAGTATACCTTGTGGAAGACACGCCATCCACCATACAAGAGGCCTATTCTTCTCCCGATGCTTTGACTTATGGAAGGAAGCGAAGGAGTGAGATGGAATCTATTATGGGTAATGGAACATGGGAGGTCGTGGACCGTCCTTATGGTCATCAACCTATAGGATGCAAGTGGATTTTCAAGAAAAAGCTTAGGCCCGATGGTACCATTGAGAGGTACAAGGCAAGACTTGTGGCCAAAGGATATACCCGAAAAGAAGGGGAAGATTTCTTTGACACTTATTCACCCGTGGCTCGATTGACTACAATTCGTACTTTGATAGCCGTGGCGAGCCTCTCATGGTCTTATCATTCATCGATGGATGTAAAGACAGACTTTCCTAAATGGAGAGTTGGATGAGGAGATCTATATGGATCGACGGATGGTTTCATTGCGGATGGTCAAGAGAACAAGGTGTGTAGGCTCGTTAAAATCTTTGTATGGCTCGAAACAAGCTCCTAAGCGGTGGCATGAAAAGTTTGATAATACTCTCACTACCGCTGGATTTGCTCATGAATGAGGCGGATTCGTGTGTGTATTATAAACATGGTGGGGGTGAGGCTGTCATGCTATGCCTTTATGTTGATGACATATTGATCTTTGGATCAAACCTCAAGGTCATTGAGGATGTGAAGAATCTTCTATCAAGCAATTTTGATATGAAGGATTTGGGAGAAGCCGATGTCATTCTAAACATCAAGCTTATCGAGAAGGTGATGGTGGGGTAACTTTGTTACAATCTCACTATGTGGAAAAGGTGTTGAGTCGCTTTGGTTTCAGTGGATCTGTGATCCTGCTCCCACACCTTATGACCCTAGCATGATTCGAGAAAGAATAGAAGAATTGCAAGGGATCAATTAACATACTCCCGCATCATTGGCTCTTTGATGTACTTGGCAAGTGCAACTAGGCCCGACATCTCTTATGCCGTGTGCAAGCCGAGCCGGTTTGTTTCAAACCCGGGAGATGATCATTGGCGTGCTCTAGAGAGAGTGTTGCGCTACCCGAAGGGTACTATGACTTATGGTATTCATTATACTCTGGGTTCCCCGTGAGTGCTAGAATGCTATTGTGATGCCAACTGGATCTCGGATGCCGATGAGCTTCATGCCACAAGCGGATATGTGTTCTTGCTTGGAGGTGGCGCTGTTTCCCGGAAGTCTTGCAAGCGACTATCTTAACGAAGTCTACAATGGAAGCGTAACTCGCAAAGATTAGACACCGCCGGGCCGAGGCCGAGTGGTTACGTGATCTCCTAATGGATTTACCGGTAGTTGAGAAACCAATACCGGCTATTTCCATGAACTGTGATAACCAGACTGTTATTACAAAGGTAAACAGTTCAAGGAGTAACATGAAGTCCACAAGGCATGTAAAGAGGAGATTAAAATCGTCGAAAGCTGAAAAACTCCGGAGTTATAACGTTGGATTATGTCCATACGTCGAATAATCGCGGATCGGTTTACTAAGGGTCTCACGCAATGTGATAGAAAGTGCATCGAGAGAAATGGGTATGAGACCCACATGAGGTCTACTTTAGTGGTAACTGCTCCTTGTGATCGGAGATCCCATGAATTGGAGTGGTGAAACAAGCTAGTAGTAGATCGAGAGGAAAGATCCCTTCTTGACTCATTTCGATGCACATCTTTCCTATCTCGTAAGGCGGGATGGTATATTTACCTTAATGTATTCCAAGAGTCTATTGAGGTGAGATGTTGTCCTACGTAACATCTTTTGAGGAGTACACCTATATGAGTCGAGACTGCTGGTCACGGTCTATGGGACTTGGGTAATCCCTAAATACTCATGAAAGGCACGAAGTGTGACTTATATGCTTCAAACAATGGGAATGCCTTTAGCTGCCCAAGATCGATAAAGGACTTGAGTGAATCTCATCTCGCACAAAACCGTCAATTCAAGGCATAGTCCATTGTTCGGTTGTGAATGGGTGAAACTCTTGCTCTAGGTGGATGTTCAACTTAACGGTCTCCACCGAAACACCGGTATATCAAAGAGCCGTGGTTACGATGCTTTACTTTTACAAACCCTAGAGTTTGGTGGGGATTGTTGGATTTATTATGGGCTAGGCCCATTTTAGATTTAATAAATCAAATAAACTCTATGGTGTGTAATTGAGGAGAATATTAATTGTACCGGATTGGAAGACCAACGGTCCTTGACTTGACTTATATTGTGAGAATTATTCCACTTAATTTGAGAAGCAAGGAAAAGGACCAAGGTGTGCCACACGTGCGCGCGCCGCCGCCGCCGCCGCCGGCCGGCCGGGCCGTGGGCGTGGGCGTGGGCGTGGGCGTGGCGTGGCGAGGCGAGGCGGGCAGGCGGCGAGCGAGCGGACGGACGGACGTGACGTGTTAACTTTTTAGCACTCACATACGGGAGTTTCAACTCAGTTAAACTCTTCGCCTTCCGTCTAACCCTTCAGCTCCTGCGCAACCTCTCCCTCTTCCTCTTCCTCCAAAAGAGAGAACATACAACCAGAACCGCAATCCTCAGCAGCAACAGAGAGTTCCCATCTTGTTGATCCGCGCGCACGGTGAAGCGAGAGGGCAGGTGCCTCCGGAGCCTCTGCCGATTGAGACCTTGCACGGGGGGTCGGCAATTAGGTTTTTGGGGAGCGTCTTCGCGACTGCCCAACCTCCATTGTTGCTGTTCTTCGCGTTCGTCTTCTTCCTCTACATCCCGGAGAAGAGATCGGCGAGTTCGTCTTCTTCCTCTACATCCCGGAGAGATCGGCTACTGCAAGTCTTCATCATGGCGTTAGAAGATGGACAGACTTCAGGAGCGAAGGGGTATGGACTGTTCATCTCCTCTTTAGTTTTCGCGTTTCTGATCATGCCTGTTTCAATAGCTGTCATGCGATGTTTCAGTATGTGTTATCGATATGTGTCACTAGATTCAGAACATCGTTTCAGCTTTTATATTGTCTCTTCTTCTTGCCGTCGCTTATATGTTTTATCTATCTGTTTCGTAGTTATGTTAAATTGTTTCGTCGCTTGTTCTCTGCATGTTCCAAAAGAGCTCTGTCGAGATGTTTCTTATGCAATCTGTTTTCAGCCGTGATATACATGTTTAATCTTGATGCTATGCAATATATGTCATGTGTATATGTCTTTGATTATGATATGCTTTACATGATTATTAAACACATGGTTCATGTTCTTGTGAATATGATTGATGCTATGATCTTTATTTACAATTATATAAATGTCATCATCATTTTGTTAATTTATGGAATTAAATTGATATGGAAATTGCCTTATATTCTAACAGTGCAAGGCTAGCCGACGAATACCACTTGCCTGTGACTCTTCCTTACTACTATCCTTCTCCTGCACAACCAAAAAAAGTTCCTCCCTTGACCAATCACGAATCATATGAAGTACCATGTCATGGACACGACAGCCACATAAAATGCCATCTGGCTCGTCTGGTTGGATCATGCCTCTATTTATGAGCTCAAGGAAGTAGCTTTCTCCTACACTAAAAAGATCTTTTTCTTTTTTTGTCTGCTGGACTAGACCTTCAGCTATCCACATAAATATTAAGTGATATTTGGGCACCTTATAATCTTCTGGAAACATACCTAGATACAGCATGCATGTCCTTAGATGATAAGGTAGATCGTAGTAGCTGAAAGATAATATCTTCTTCATATTATTAACTTGTGTGTCATCTCCATCGCTAAAACCAACTGAGTCATACACATTGGGCCACTCCTCTATTTTTTTCCCACCCAACAAACTTCCTATTGTAACAATAGCTAGTGGTACACCATCACATCTATGCAGTATTTTTTTAGATACCACAGCCAATTCATCTTTGTCTGGCCAGTTTTCTTCCACGCCAAATGTCCTTGAGTATAATAGTTCTCTTGATTGGCTTTCAGGAAGTTTTTTCATTCTATAAACTTTACCAATTTTTTCAGAAACATTAGAGTTACGAGTAGTTGCAATTATTCTGCTTCTGAGATTATTGTCCACAAAAATGGCTTTAATCTTGTCCCATGTTTCTGTGTCCCATATATCGTCAACAACAATGAAGTACCTGTACATGGAGTGGTCCAAAAAGTTATTGTAGTGGTCCAAAAAGAGAAGAGGCAGCTTTCTTTGGACGTCAACAACAATGAACCACGAATCAGTAAAAGCAAACTCACTATATATATGATGTTCATCATAATTTATTCCAAGGGTTAAAGGCACCTAGCTAGCTATTGCCTCCTGGAAATAGTAATAGCTCCTTATATATATGATTATTTTCACAGGGCCCCACATGCATGACTCCACGTAATAATTCTAAACATAATTGTACGAGCATGTAAAAAATCAATGATTGTTACAATCATACAACGGTCTAGATTAATACCAAATACAGCTATTATAATCCAAAGAGAGATGTATCGTTGATTGTTATGGTAATCTGTTAGTGCACATTAATCCAAATATTTAAGATCAAATACAACTAATAATAAGGTTAACTAAGGGGCTACATGAATCGAACATTTTATATCCATTATTATTATCTATGGAGTATATTTATCTATATCTGTACAAGATCGAAGGATGCATGCGTATTTCAGTAATCTTAAATTGGCATTCAAGCGGTGTACTAGCTAAAAACACTGTTATATATGATAGTGCACAAGATTATGTTTGCTGAATTAGGTTAGTAAATATACTGTATGTACCTTTTTCCTTCAAGGAAACTTCGGAGTCGGTCAATAAGCTGCCTTTGATCCATATTCCTCAAATCATCGCCAGTGTACCCTTGATCATCAACTGTGGCAGTTAGACCGCCAATGGCACTTTTCCTTTTCTCGGCATCATTAACAAGATCAATGAGAATGTCCCTCAAGACTTTATTTGGGTCAGGATGACAACCCACTGGAACAAAAGCACCACAATCGAATTGATGATAAACCTTTTCATATACTCGCCTTGGCAAGAGTTGTCTTGCCCAATCCTCCAATCCCAACAATAGAGATTATTTTCAATTCATCTGCTGGATGCATCGGCATCGTCCTTCTGTATGGACAGCATCTCAATGAGTTCATCCCTTGGCTCATCGATGCCAACGAGCTGTGAAGCTTTTTTTGTAGAAATCCAAAAGGCGAGGATCTATTTCATGTGGAGAATATTTGGCCACAATATCATCAACTTTGTACCTGGTGTGCTAGTCGGCTACCTTCTGAAGCTTCTGCTCGATATCATCAATGGCCTCAGTGGTGGATTTATTATGGGCTAGGCCCATTTTAGATTTAATAAATCAAATAAACTCTATGGTGTGTAATTGAGGAGAATATTAATTGTACCGGATTGGAAGACCAACGGTCCTTGACTTGACTTATATTGTGAGAATTATTCCACTTAATTTGAGAAGCAAGGAAAAGGACCAAGGTGTGCCACACGCGCAAGGCTATGCCCCCCCGCCGCCGCCGCCCGCCGGCCGGCCGGCGGGGGTATGGGCGTGGGCGTGGGCGTGGGCGTGGCGTGGCGTGGCGTGGCGTGGCGTGGCGAGGCAGGCAGGCAGGCAGGGAGTTTCAACTCAGTTAAACTCTTCGCCTTCCGTCTAACCCTTCAGCTCCTGCGCAACCTCTCCCTCTTCCTCTTCCTGGCCGGCTACATAAGGGCGCCGCCCTCTTCCTCCAAAAGAGAAAAAATACAACCCGTAACCGCAATCCTCGGCGGCAACGAGAGTTCCCATCTCGTTGATCCGCGCGCACGGTGAAGCGAGAGGGCAAGTGCCTCCGGAGCCTCTCGCCGATTGAGACCTTGCACGGGGGTCGGCAATTAGGTTTTTGGGGAGCGTCTTCGCGACGCCCAACCTCCATTGTTGCTTGTTCTTCGCGTTCGTCTTCTTCCTCTACATCCCGAGAAGAGATCGGCGAGTTCGTCTTCTTCCTCTACATCCCGGAGAAGAGATCGGCTACCGCAAGTCTTCATCATGGCGTTAGAAGATGGACAGACCGGAGCGAAGGGGTATGGACTGTTCATCTCCTCTTTAGTTTTCGCGTTTCGATCATGCCCGTTTCAATAGTCCGTCATGCGATGTTTCGCATGTGCTATCGATATGTGTCACTAGATTCAACATCGTTTCAGCTTTTATATTGTCTCTTTCTTGCCGTCGGTTATATGTTTTATCTATCTCGTTTCGGTAGTTATGTTAAATTGTTTCGTCGCTTGTTCTCTCGCATGTTCCAAAGAGCTCGTCGAGATGTTTCTTATGCAATCTGTTTTCAGCCATGATATACATGTTTAATCTTGATGCTATGCAATATATGTCATGTGTATATGTCTTTGATTATGATATGCTTTACATGATTATTAAACACATGGTTCATGTTCTTGTGAACATGATTGATGCTATGATCTTTATTTACAATTATATAAATGTCATCATCATTTTGTTAATTTATGGAATTAAATTGACATGGAAATTGCCTTATATTCTAACAATCCAAAAACCTAATGATAGGCATTTTTCTCGCGAGGTTTTGCTTCTTTGCATTAAAACCCGATTCTTTTGATGGAAAGAATTTCTTGCTTTGGAAAGCTAAGATGGAACTGTGGTTGATCGCTATGTCTTGTTATCACGCCGTGCGAGGGCGAGCTCGAAAACTTGTCTCTCGAGCAGGGACTAAGTTTAAGGCCGATGACAACCTCTTTAGAGGAGCAAAGTGATCGGTGCATTGGATGCAAAGTTTCGAAGAGCTATATCATTCTTCCCACCGGGAAAGCACCGTGGGATGCACTTGTTGGAAAGTTTGGAGTAACCGATGCCGGTAGTGAGCCGTACCTCATGGAGCAGCTGTATGACTACAAGATGGTTGAGAACCGACCAGTAGTGGAACAGCTCATGAGATTCAAAGACCGGCTAAGGAACTCGAACTATTCCCTTGTCTTCTTCCCCGACAAGTTTGTGGTCGGTATAATCGCCAAGTTACCACCTTCTTGGAAGGATTTTGCCACCTCCCTTAAACATAAGAGGCGGGAGTTCAATGTTGAGGAGCTCATTGGCACTCTTGATGTTGAGGAGAGGGCAAGGGCAAAGGACAAAGGGAAAGGTGATGAGACCGCTTCGCAAATATGGTGCGAAGAAATTCAACAAGTTCAAGAAGAAGAAACAAAACAAGCAAGAGAATTCTCCAAAGCCTGTTCGACGGCACAGCTTTAAGAAGAAGAACAACGCCAACAAAAGCAAGGGAGGTTGCTTTGTTTGTGGGAGTGAACAAAGATTGGGCTAGAGATTGCCCGGATCGCAAGTTCAATCCGAGAGAAGAAATCAGCAAATGTTGTCACTACGAGGCTGCGAGATGGAACAAGGGGTATGGTAATTCTTTACCATTTGTTCTTTCAATCTGTAATTCACCGAGTGGTGGATGGATAGTGGTGCCAATATACATGTGTGTGCTGATATTTCTTTGTTCTCTTTTTACCGAGTCGGGAGGTCCGCGCCTTGTTGATGGGAAATGGGTCGCGTGCTCATGTTCTTGGTGTTGGTACGGTCGTTCAAGTTTACTTCGGGAAAGACGGTGCCATTGAAGAGCGTGCAGCATGTGCCCTCAATAAAGAAGAACCTTGTTAGCGCGTCTATGCTTTGTAAAGATGGCTACAAAGTTATTCTTGAGGCGAATAAATGTGTTGTTTCTAAACATGGTACTTTTGTTGGAAAAGGTTATGATTGCGGAGGTCTGTTCCGCCTATCCTTGCATGATGTTTGTAATAAGTTGGTAAACTCAGTTGATTTTTCTGATGAATCCGATTTGTGGCATTCACGCTTTTGTCATGCAAGTTATAGTTGTCTTATGCGGCTAGCAAACCTCGAGTTTAATTCCTAAATTTAACCTAGTCAAAAAGTCTAAGTGCCATGTTTGTGTTGAATCGAAACAACCCCGCAAGCCCCACAAGGCTGTTGAGGCGAGAATCGGCACCTCTAGAACTTGTTCATTCGATCTTTGTGAGATGAATGGAATTTTGACGAAAGGCGGCAAAAGATATTTCCTCACCTTTATAGATGATTCCACCAGATTTTGCTATGTGTACCTCTTAAAAACAAAAGATGAAGCGCTGAATTATTTTAAGTCCTATAAAGCCGAAGTTGAAAACCAACTTGAGAGGAAAATAAAACGTTTAAGGTCCGATAGAGGAGGTGAATATTTCTCTAATGTTTTCGATGAGTTCTCGTGGAACATGGAATTGTTCATGAGAGGACACCTCCATTCTCACCACAATCCAATGGGATTGCCAAAAGGAAAAATCGCACTCTAACCGATTTGGTAAATGCCATGTTGAGTACGGCGGGATTATCCAAGGAATGGTGGGGTGAGGCAATTTTGACCGCGTGTCATGTCCCGAACGAGTTCCTACAAAGAACAAAGAGATTACACCATTCGAGGAATGGGAGAAGAAAAGATTAAACCTCTTACTTGCGCACTTGGGGGTGTTTGGCTAAAGTGAATGTGCCAATAAACAAGAAGCGTAAGCTAGGGCCTAAAACTGTTGATTGTATATTCCTGGGCTATGCCTTCCATAGTGTTGGTTATAGGTTCTTAATTATAAAATCTGATGTGCCTGATATGTATGTTGATACTATCGGGGAATCAAGAGACACTACATTTTTTGAGAATGAGTTTCCAAAGAGGTCTACACCTAGTGAAACAAATCATGAGAATATAGTTTCAAATGAGCAAGAACTATCTATTCCCATAGATCATGCCGAGGAATCTCCTTTGCACATCCCCGAGGAGGATGATACTATAGTCACACGCAAGAGTAAGAGGCAAAGAGTTGCTAAAACTTTTGGTGATGATTTTATAGTATACCTTGTGGAAGACACGCCATCCACCATACAAGAGGCCTATTCTTCTCCCGATGCGACTTATGGAAGGAAGCAGAAGGAGTGAGATGGAATCTATTGTGGGTAATGTAACTTGGGAGGTCGTGGACCGTCCTTATGGCCGTCAACCTATAGGGTGCAAGTGGATTTTCAAGAAAAGCTTAGGCCCGATGGTACCATTGAGAGGTACAAGGCAAGGCTTGTGGCCAAAGGATATACCCGAGAAAGAAGGGGAAGATTTCTTTGACACTTATTCACCCGTGGCTCGATTGACTACAATTCGTACTTTGATAGCCGTGGCAGCCTCTCATGGTCTTATCATTCATCGATGGATGTAAAGACAGCTTTCCTAAATGGAGAGTTGGATGAGGAGATCTATATGGATCACCCGATGGTTTCATTGCGGATGGTCAAGAGAACAAGGTGTGTAGGCTGTTAAAATCTTTGTATGGCCTCGAAACAAGCTCCTAAGCAATGGCATGAAAAGTTTGATAATACTCTCACTACCGCTGGATTTGCTTTGTGAATGAGGCGGATTCGTGTGTGTATTATAAACATGGTGGGGGTGAGGTCTGTCATGCTATGCCTTTATGTTGATGACATATTGATCTTTGGATCAAACCTCAAGGTCATTGAGGATGTGAAGAATCTTCTATCAAGCAATTTTGATATGAAGGATTTGGGAGAAGCTGATGTCATTCTAAACATCAAGCTTATCAGAGAAGGTGATGGTGGGGTAACTTTGTTACAATCTCACTATGTGGAAAAGGTGTTGAGTCGCTTTGGTTTCAGTGACTGTGATCCTGCTCCCACACCTTATGACCCTAGCATGATTTTGAGAAAGAATAGAAGAATTGCAAGGGATCAATTAACATACTCCCAGATCATTGGCTCTTTGATGTACTTGGCAAGTGCAACTAGGCCTGACATCTCTTATGCTGTGTGCAAGCTGAGTCGGTTTGTTTCAAAACCAGGAGATGATCATTGGCGTGCTCTAGAGAGAGTGTTGCGCTACCTGAAAGGTACTATGACTTATGGTATTCATTATACCGGGTTCCCTGAGTGCTAGAAGGCTATTGTGATGCCAACTGGATCTCGATGCCGATGAGCTTCATGCCACAAGCGGATATGTGTTCTTGCTTGGAGGTGGCGCTGTTTCTGGAAGTCTTGCAAGCGAGACTATCTTAACGAAGTCTACAATGGAAGCGTAACTCGCAATTAGACAGACACGCTAGGGCCGAGGCCGAGTGGTTACGTGATCTCCTAATGGATTTACCGGTAGTTGAGAAACCAATACCGGCTATTTCCATGAACTCGTGATAACCGATCGTTATTACAAAGGTAAACAGTTCAAGGAGTAACATGAAGTCCACAAGGCATGTAAAGAGGAGATTAAAATCTCATCGAAAGCTGAAAAACTCCGGAGTTATAACGTTGGATTATGTCCATACGTCGAATAATCTGCGGATCGGTTTACTAAGGGTCTGTCACGCAATGTGATAGAAAGTGCATCGAGAGAAATGGGTATGAGACCCACATGAGGTCTACTTTAGTGGTAACTCCGCTCCTTTTGATCGAGATCCCGTGAATTGGAGTGGTGAAACAAGCTAGTAGTAGATCGAGAGGAAAGATCCCTTCTTGACTCATTTCGATGCACATCTTTCCTATCTAAAGGCGGGATGGTATATTTACCTTAATGTATTCCAAGAGTCTATTGAGGTGAGATGTTGTCCTCGTAACATCTTTTGAGGAGTACACCTATATGAGTCGACCGCTGGTCACGCCTATGGGACTTGGGTAATCCCTAAATACTCATGAAAGGCACGAAGTGTGACTTATATGCTTCAAACAAATACGGGAATGTCTTTAGCTGCCCAAGATCGAGAAAGGACTTGAGTGAATCTCATCTCGCACAAAACCTGTCAATTCAAGGCATAGTCCATTGTTCGTTGTGAATGGGTGAAACTCTTGCTCTAGGTGGATGTTCAACTTAACAAGCCTCCACCGAAACACCGGTATATCAAAGAGCCGTGGTTCGATGCTTTACTTTTACAAACCCTAGAGTTTGGTGGGGATTGTTGGATTTATTATGGGCTAGGCCCATTTTAGATTTAATAAATCAAATAAACTCTATGGTGTATAATTGAGGAGAATATTAATTGTACCGGATTGGAAGACCAACGGTCCTTGACTTGACTTATATTGTGAGAATTATTCCACTTAATTTGAGAAGCAAGGAAAAGGACCAAGGTGTGCCACACGCGCTGCTGCCGCCGCCGCCGCCGCCGGCCGGCCGGGCCGGGCCGTGGGCGTGGGCGTGGGCGTGGGCGTGGCGTGGCGTGGCGTGGCGTGGCGAGGCAGGCAGGCGGCGAGCGGGCGGGCGGACGGACGTGACGTGTTAACTTTTTAGCACTCACATACGGGAGTTTCAACTCAGTTAAACTCTTCGCCTTCCGTCTAACCCTTCGGCCCTGCGCAACCTCTCCCTCTTCCTCTTCCCCGGCCGGCTACATAAGGGCGCCGCCCTCTTCCTCCAAAAGAGAAAAATACAACCAACCGCAATCCTCGCGGCAACAGAGAGTTCCCATCTCGTTGATCCGCGCGCACGGTGAAGCGAGAGGGCAGGTGCCTCCGGAGCCTCGCCGATTGAGACCTTGCACGGGGGTCGGCAATTAGGTTTTTGGGGAGCGTCTTCGCGACGCCCAACCTCCATTGTTGCTGTTCTTCGCGTTCGTCTTCTTCCTCTACATCCCGGAGAAGAGATCGGCGAGTTCGTCTTCTTCCTCTACATCCCGAGAAGAGATCGGCTACGCAAGTCTTCATCATGGCGTTAGAAGATGGACAGACTTCGGGAGCGAAGGGGTATGGACTGTTCATCTCCTCTTTAGTTTTCGCGTTTCGATCATGCCTGTTTCAATAGCCGTCATGCGATGTTTCGCATGTGCTATCGATATGTGTCACTAGATTCAGAACATCGTTTCAGCTTTTATATTGTCTGTTCTTGCTTTGTCGCTTATATGTTTTATCTATCTCGTTTCAGTAGTTATGTTAAATTGTTTCGTCGGTTGTTCTCTGCATGTTCCAAAGAGGCTCTGTCGAGATGTTTCTTATGCACTGCTTTCAGCCATGATATACATGTTTAATCTTGATGCTATGCAATATATGTCATGTGTATATGTCTTTGATTATGATATGCTTTACATGATTATTAAACACATGGTTCATGTTCTTGTGAACATGATTGATGCTATGATCTTTATTTACAATTATATAAATGTCATCATCATTTTATTAATTTATGGAATTAAATTGACATGAAAATTGCCTTATATTCTAACACTCAGTGATGTCGCGACGAGCCTTGAGCTTGCCAAACAGGCCACCCATCTTCTTCATTGCACGATTGAGCTTGCTACGGCTTACAGGCTCACCACCCTCAACACGCAGGAGGAAAGTGTCGAGGACATCCTCCATGTCATAAGATGCATCCCTAATCCGGCGTGCCCATATCTTGAGTTGCTCGTCGAGCTCATCCCATGGCACTGTGGACACCTTGTGGAGGGCGGCCTGGATGTTCTCCAGCTCCCCATGGACGAACTCCACTTTCTTCTTCAGGTTCTTCTGCAGACTGTATTCAGATTTGAGGGGCTCGAACAACTTGGGGGCGAGGCTGCCGATCGCCCCTAAGACCGCAGACATGATGGTGGACTCTCAAGTTCAATCACTCTAGGGTTCTACTTGCTTTGCTATGTAGGTCTGTTGTTGTGGATTAGATCGAGCTCTTCTGCATATATAACAAAATAAAAGGCACCAGGGCTTGCCCAGCTTATCTCTCCACCGGCTTATCTCTCCACCGACGGGCCGTGTTACCTAACCTCCTAATTAAATGAGTAGCACAGCAAGGATCGCATGCGCGTGCATGTGGCTTTAAAGTGTGTGGACTGTGGATTTTTCTTTGCAGCCACACCATCGTGTCTTGGGCCGGCGGGGGCTCGCTTTCACTAGTACCCAGACGGGGCACTTTTTAACCAAAAAAACAGTAAATCGAACCGAACCAAATGGAAAGTTGGAAACCACTGTCATCGACTCGATGACGACGACGACGACAGGACTCGCTGGGACCTCGCGTGAACGGGTGGCCGTGACAGACGGGCAGACAGCCGCTGCGCCGTGAGAGACGGGCAGACAGCTGAGACGGCGGCGCCGCGGGACGGGGACACACGAAACGACGATTCCATGAAGTCGAAACGTCGACTCTCGTAGATGACGTGACCCTACCCAGTATTCACGTGGATGACTCGAGTCCAGCTACGGACGAACGGCGGTAGTAGGCTGGTGTAATGAAACAGACTCGCTCGCATGACTCCCCTTGCTGGGATGAAAAGCAGTACAAGATGGCATGAATGACACGCAATTCGGCTGGCTGCCACACCGGCATAGCCCACGGGCGCTGTCCTCCCCGCTTGCTTGCACACTAGTAGTAATCTGACGCAGAAGAGCCCACCCGCACCCAGAGTCGCATTTATTTTTATTCCGTCCGAAATGGCCTTGGCGATCGATTCATCGATGGATGGATCGTCGTCTTGTCTATTCAGTGCGCGGGAACGTGGCGCGTTCCGTCTTCTGCAGCCCGAAAGGTAGCAAAAGGGAGGAGAGCGGAAAAAGAGGCGATCAAGCAGAATCGGATTCTGCCATGCACAGAGAGAAGATCGATGAATGGAAAGCGGATGATGCGGCAGGAGAAATGTCATGCCTGGCTTGGACCGAAAGGATCCGGCCGGCAGGTAGCATAGGAGGTTCGCAGTTGGGCACCAAGATTTTTTTTTTTTTTTTTTTTTTTTTTGAACCTTGGGCACCAAGATTTGGTTCCACCTCCGCTTGAACGCTGCGATGAGTGAGTGAGGAATGAAACGGCGCGTCCGTTGTGTTGTCAGCAATCGACCCTCGGACTCGGATCGGATCGGAGACGGCAGGGGAGCGACACTGCTGTCTGTGTCGTGTCAGCACACGGTTAACGCACCCGTGCTCACGCGTGAAACAGACCCGCCCCGTGCTCGCGCACACGCGTGCGCGCATGCGAGTACGTGGAACACCTTTTTCTTGGCAGCGAGACGCACATTGTCCTTGCGAGAGGCTACTCATTTTTACTACATACAGGACGGGCCGTCAGCCTGGGGGGTGGCTCCTTGCCGTGGTCCGCATGTGCCAAGAAAAGGCTAAAAGGACCCATAGGACCACCGAGCACATAAAGTAGCAGCCCATGAGACCAGGAAACGGTTCGTAAGTTGTGTTTCTGTTCTTCTTGCTCAAGCCAGCATCCGACACTGAGTTTTTTTCTGAATAAAACTTCATTTTCTTTGATTGATGTGCTCATGGTACAAAGTGTTTTGGAGATAAAATCGCTGGGAATTTGAAGTATGGGAAGCGCCATACCTTGCCGTGTTGAAAGCTCCGCCCCCGGAGAGCATCCTAGCTGGCCGCCCTCGACATGGTGGTGGCAGTGCCATGTGATTGAGCTAGGCCCTGATAAAATTTGGTTGTTAATGTTAGAGACCACATCGATTACTTTTGGCTGGCTTCGATGACAAGCACGTCATGTCTTAATTTATATATGCATAAGTACTGTATCTTATTATTCTTTATGCTTGAGTGGAGTAAGTGGCGCTAATAATGGCAAAGTGTATTCACAACATGTACCCATTCAGTTACACGCCCTTTTCTATCACTGGGGAGGGATCTGGGGACAGAGAACTTTGTAGTCTTCTAGTCTTCTCCATCGCCGGTCGCCGTATCCATCAGCATCAGGTTGCGGCATCGGCCACCAACCGAGCGGAGGGAATGGACGATGGGGGGTTTGTATGTTGAAGAGTTAGAGCAATTTCGACAAAGGAGCTATGCATGTTGTGTAATCTATATTCAAGTATTTTGGGAAAAATAGAGAGTCCAATAACTATTGTATCTAGCTTTATAAAATAGCGAGTCATTTATTTCAGAGTTCTCACATGCTAAATGTAGTCCACATATGCTGCTAGCCATCTGCCTTATACTAGAAAGGCTGTTGGTGTTTTTTTTTCTTTTGCTTGCAAGGGTTTCTTATTTTAGAGTTTGGCTAAACACCATCTATTTTTATTGAATCTCTTGGAGTTACTTTTAGCGTACCTAACTTTTTTTCTCGAATACGCAGATTCGTATATCATTGTATTAAGAAGAAGAGTTCAGACGAACATACAACGCGCATCTAACGAGCGCCAAATGAGGTCAACGTGCACAGCCGTAGCTGGACCATTCTAGCGAGAAGATCTTTATGTTGATATTATATAAAAGGAACAACCAAAGTGTGAGCATTCTCGCACCCTATGGGTCTTCGATGAAGAGCTCCCACGCGCGCCCTTTGAACGCTAGAAACGCCTCGTTAAGGCCTTCACCTGGCTCGATGACAACGTCCCAAACGCAACTTCGAGTATACTCATGGGCGCAGGCGAACCGGGGTTGGCCGGCGGCGCTTTGCCGAACTGCTGCTCGAGGAGTACCGCGCCCTGCTGGGAGGCCGGTATATGAGCCAACGGTTGGGCGGCTATCCGTATGCTCCTGCGCCTGATAGGGAGGGGCTTCCTCGTTCTCGACCTCTATCGTGGTGGAGAGGCAATCAGGGGTGGTTCCCGCTGGACCGGCACCTCATCCCAAAACTGTGCGAGGCGCTGAGCGGCATTTCGTTGCGTGGTCATCTCGTCATCTAGCTCGACGTCGGATTGACCAACCCGAGGAGGTGTCTGCTGCGCCAACTCCTGTTACAGACGACTGTGGCGTGGAGACATCCGCCACCGGAGGCGGCTCCATGGACCTTGCGGGGGCGGCTATGTTGCCTACCTCGACATCTGGGGATGGGCCAGCTCCTGCATCGATGGCTGAGGCAAGAGGACAGCCGCGGTTAGGAGCTCCTCTAGCATCGGGTCGAAGGAGACGACCAAAGTGGGAGGACCATCAGCCGCGCACATCGCCTCCGCAAAGCGGGTCATGCTCAGGAAGGCACTCCACGGGCGCCCACACGGTGGAACCCGAGGGCGCTTGGGCGGCCCCAGCCGACAGAGCTTCGGAGACGATCGAGATGTGTAACACCTCTGGTGTTAAGCTTTCTTTAAACATATGCATTGCATTTTGCATAAGCATCATTACATGAGCATTAGCATAAATCATGTCATTATAATATGTGATGCTTGACTTATAAGTGTAGATGCTTGTCTTTTGTGCAAAACATGACAACAAAGCTCAAGTGATTGATGATTGCTCACTAAGAGAACTTAGACATGCTAAGGACACTAAATGAAGTAAACTTTATGTTAATGACTTTGCTTAATTAAGCTTGCATGATGGTTTGACCAAATTGGACCTATGAGTGATTTTCCTTGACTTGCTTGGACTTGATAGCTAGACCTAATGCATGTGTGTGCACCCTTAACCAATCTTGTATAGAATTTTATAAGAAACAAAAGTTACAATTCTCACTTTTCATGAAAATGGCTAGAAAATGCCCTAAAAGATGAAAGAAGTAAGGAGTAGGGGCTGTTTTTCATTTAAATTAAATTTTAAAGGCATTTTACTTTGGAATTTTGTAATTCAAAATCCATGCAGAATCTGGCCATGACCCTTTAACATGAATTGTTCTACTCTTCAAAAGCTACATTTTTCCTAAAACAAGTTTCACCTAATTTGGCTTGGTTAGGAGCAACAGAGCATGGAAGTTTGTATTACACATCGGGAAAATAGCATTTCGCTGACGGCTTCATCCATGGCCGTCAGGGGAAAGGCTCGATGTGGAGTCGGCCGTGGCCGACCGCGCCAGCATGCGGGCGTCGCATGTCATGGGTCGTCTGTCCATCTCAGGCCGTTTAGGCCGCGTGGATGGCCTCCTCCCCACTCCCGCTCGCCACACTCACTCACTCCACTCCCTCACTGCTCTCTCTCGCTCCCGGCGATGCGCCACCGCGAGGAGCATCTCCGCCGCCGCACAGCTGCTCCTCCACCCAGCCATTCCTCTCCATTTCATGTGTAGAGCTCTGCCATGCCTCGCGTCGTCCCGTGAGCATCATCTCGGCCTGTGACATCGAAGGTAGCCACTCAATCGGGCGTTTTTCCTCTCCGCCGCCATGGCCACTGGCGTGGTCGAACTTCAGCTCACCGTCGACAGCATGGCTCAGCGCCTCTCCTTCCTCCCTCTCTCCCGTTCCCACATCTCTGAGCGTCGTAGATGTTGTAGGGGTAGATGGATTGGCCGATTAGGGTTCCAGCGTGCCACGACCGTGACCGTGCCGCCGCCATTTTAGCCGCCGCGTCAACATGCATGGTGGTTGGCACCTTTCTCTCCCTCTCGCGCCGCGTCTTCTTCGCCTAGGGCTTCACCTCGTGTGCGCTTCTCCGCGTCCCGTCGGACCTCGCCGTAGGCGGCAAGCACCTCGACGGTGACATGCAGCGCCGCCGTGCCGCCATCGCTACCGACGAGCTCGCTCTGGTGGCCTGCTGCTTGCTTTTCTTGGACCGTTGGGTGCACATCATCGAGGGGAACATGACCGTGGGGTTGGCTTGGCCGGAGACCTCGCCGACGCGAGCTCGTGCCGGTCAAAGCCCTCCCCTGCCTCTGGTCTGGCTGACCAGTGGGGCCAGGCTGATCCCTGCGTCCCACCCGTCAGTCGGGGGACGGATCTGGGTGCACAGTGTCGGGTGCACCAAGCGTAGATGAGTCTCTGGGTATAGATCCGGGTGCGCGTAGCATTTAGGGTTTGATTTTCGGAAAAATGAATTTCTAGATTTTGCCGATAAATCTTCTAAAAATCATAACTAAATAAATAATAGTCCATTTTAGGTGATTCAAGTTGCTATATTTTTATGGGGATGTGTTCTATGCAAAAAAAATATGATATATATTTTTAGGAATACTTTTATATGCAGCTTTATTTAATTGTTATTATGTTGATAAAATGAATAAATTCATAACTAATTCTAGGAGTATCAAAAAAATGTGATTTTAGTTTTGTTAGCTTTTTTATGAGATGTATAATCCGTGAAAAATATATCATGCATGCATACTTGTGTAAAATTATGAAGTTGTGAATTTAATTTATTAAATGTTGATTATTGTGTGATTTTTGATAAATTAAACATGGATGCTTTGCATCTGGTAACTTTTGTGAGCTATTCTTATGCTAGTATGTAGCTAGGAAAAATATGAGATCTGTTGTTTGGCACTTTTCACGGTGCAAAGTATTTTCATGCATATTCGGCCTGCTACTTGTTATTTTTTATAGCTTAAACTACTGGTCAAATTGAGCTGGAATTTTTATGATGTGCTATGCTAGACATGCTTTAGCTACTGTAATTTCCTCAGATTTTTTTGGGAAGTAGAAATGCTAGTTCCTGTTTTACCTATTTATTAATATATGAATAATATGACTTAATTAAGTGGTTTTTGGTTAACCATAATACTTTTATGTGCATTTGGAATATATGTGAGTTGTTGGTACAGTTGGTTTGGTTCAGTTTAGACTAATAAATATTTTGAACTTTAAAAGTCCACTTATAATGCGTTGAATATGCTATGAAGGTTGTTTTGTGTGTATGCCATTTAGGATTTTATACATGATATACCTTGGTGAATTGTATATGATGCTTTGTTGCTTTACTGGCTTGTTTGCTGGTCTCAAGTAGAGTAGTATGGTTTTGGTAGGTTTGAATTATTCGTAGTAAAGAATGCAGTAGATGACATGTGCTTATGGTACATGTTCTTGGATGATGTTTACCTTGTAGAAGAGATATGCATCTACTCGATCAATGAATTAAAATAATTCATCTACATGAAAGCATCCATTATCATCATATACCCTTGTATTGCACCTGCATACATGATATTTATATCGACATGTGCATCATACAAGATCGCAGGAGCAAACCCTAGTAGCAGCTTAGGAGGATCCCGAAGGCGGCCACAAGAGGAGAACGCGCAGGAGCTGTCCGAAGAGGAAGAGCTCGAGGGAGGACTGCCTGAGTGCCCTGACCACCACCCAAGCTCGTTTAAGAAAGGCAAGCCCCGGTGTATTCTCACCTACGGTTTGCTAAATCATCACCTTGCGTCCTTTTAATGTTGATGCATTAAGTTAGTAGGCTGGGTTTGGGAAAACATTGCTGCATTATATCCTGCCTTGTTATTTCGATATATCCTTCCTTGTTATCCGGTTAGCGTATGATTGAGTCAATGGCTTAGCTATGCTTAGACTGATAGAAGTCGGGTGATTTCCTGTCACCTGCGAGCTATAGGTGGTTACCTGGTTTTATGGGCATTGGGTTGTTGATCCTGGAAATAACCAAGTGTGTGAATAAATGGGACCGGGTAGAGTTTTATAGGGTTTCAGACTATAGTTACTCCATCTGTGTCAGTTAAGGACTGATCGTTGTCGGCCCTCAAGTCATGTTGAACGCATGCCCCACATTTAGCTGGAAGGATAAGTCGTTTCGACCGCGAAGCCTAATAGCTCTATTCAGGCTAGGAACTGACGTGCTTGGCGCATCATACTGGATATGGTGGGGAGTAGGCGGGAGCGCCACGGAGAGTAAGCCCGAGGACAACTGTGTTCTGGGCAGCCGGGTGGCTCCTGGGTACGATGGCTTCGGTTGGACCCGCGACTTTACTCAAATAGTACTAACGGTGACTAAGGCAGCTCTTGCAAAGCATGTCTAGTTTGTGTAGGGAATACCTCGCCAGCTGGTTAGTAATCGATTTGAATCATCATCGCTCCTGGACAGTGAGCACTTGATTTGAGCTTCGTCATCGTAGTAATGATGGAACACAATGTTGGTTATATGGATGGTTTGGAAATGCCTAGTTTAATGGTAATTCTTGATGCTTAATAAAGGAATGATTAAAATGGGTAGCATAGGTGCTCATTTAGTTAAGCAGGTTTTTAATATATAATGCTATGTCTAAAAGAAGGATGATTAATAAATACATAACTATGCTTTTCCGCAAAAAGAGTCAAGCTAGCTCACTTTTATAAAGCCTTGCATAATCCTTGGAGTCTATTTATTTTTAGTTTAAGACGGATAAGTCTAGCTGAGTACATTCTCGTACTCAGGGCTCTGGCTTTTAAAACTACTTTGCTTTCGCTATGCACTTTTAAGACTTGGTATTGTAATAACTCTATGTGATCTGTGATGTAATCGAACTATGTGCGAACTTGATGTAACTCGTGAATGGTGTATGTGAAACAATCTGCGATCCAAGCTGTGTTGTTGAAAAGTTTGAAATCCTTCATGGTTTCACGGACTACCGGGTCTATCAAAGCGCAATGGTGTTAATTCATCTGCCACGGCAAGCGGTCTTAGCATGATTGGGCTTTAATAAATTGGGCGATTCTATTACAAGGTGGAGGCCGGTGCTGTCTGCGCGAACTCAGTCAACCGCTCGAGACGCCTCCGACGCTTGCATCTCCTCCACCTTTGCCGTCGTTGACCATGAGTGGTGGGGGAGATGGTGGTCGTCACGGCTCCTCCAAACTCACGCGAACCGTGTGAACCACCAAGGTCCGTCGGCCCATCAGGACGATCCGAGGCGTGGTTGCCCCATGCACGATCGCCCACGCGCCTTGGCTGGTTGCAGTCATGCACGATGTGTCGAAAATCCCTACACCGCAGACAACGCTGGGGCAGCTTGCAGGTGGCCACCAGGTGCGCGAAGGAGAGGCAATTGAGGCACTTGCTGTGGAGATCTAGTGGTTGACGACCTGCTAGTCGACCCCCGCGAGCTGGCCTTGGTGGCACAACCGAGGCGGTCGTCGGACGCATCTCTTGCTGGTGGAGGATCTCACGCCACCCATCGGCATTAGGGGCGGAGATCTGTCGATGGCGGCTGAGGCGCTGGTGTGCCGTGATGTGGCCCTCCACTAGGCGAGGCGGCAGGCCGTGCACCAGCTATGTCGGCGGCCAACGACGCTTTGCCCCCTCCGACCAGCAACCTAGCGGCCGAGCACCACGCCACCACGGCCCGAAGGCAGGGGCATCGCAGGTCGCGTCGACGACCTCGACGACTGCGGCTCCCGACGAACGACATCCAGGTAGGGCATTATGGAGGTTGGCGTCAATTCCGCATCGGAGGGTAGATGAGGTCCTCGTCTGCCCAACGATGCACCTTGGGCCGTCCCGCTGTGCTACCCTACAGATGGAAAGGGGTGGCATTGGGGGACAAGCTGGGCGACGGGCTTGAAGCCGGGGCAGGCGGGTGGATGAGGAAGGCGTTGAGGCCGGCGCTCACCCCAGCCAGAGAGGGTGAGGACGCCCGCGCAGCAGTACCGGCGTCATCGCCGTCGCCCTCGTCAACATCATCTTCCACGTCGTCGCTCTCTATGACATCCTCGATGAGGACCGGTGGCTCGATTTGCTCAACCTACGCCCTGGGAGCCGAAACATGGGCACCTCGCCGCGGCGAGCAGGGGACCGGGGCCACCGTCTCCGACGAGCCCGTGGTTGCCGGCACCGGGGGGCTTCCAATGGTGTCAGATCAATGGGGAGTGGTCACCAACAGGGCCGGCGGCGGCCTGGTCGCCCGTTCTCCCCAGTCTGGGCCGCCACGGCAACTCCGACACCGACGAGGCCCGTCTCCGACGGGGATGGAGGCGGAAGCGCCATCGAGGGCGAGCAACGCGAGTCTTCTTGGCATGGCGGCGCTGAGGATGGTTGCGGGGAGGGAGGACAAGGGGGAGAGGGCTGGGATGGATGGGCGGGGAGCCCACCAGGTCCGCCATGCCCGCTACAGGTTCATCCTCAGCCTCTCGTATGAGAGCTCCTAGCGTACTCCCTCTGCCCCAGTATTTAAGACGTTCTAGCACTCTAGATTCAAAGGTTCATCAATGTATATAGAGACAACCCCTGTCCTGGTACGGAGAAACTTTAATGCACTTCATTCAAAGCTAAAAGGTCAAGAAAAATGGGACAAAGGGAGTACCTAGCTTTAGTTCTCCACTGTGCTAAATTCAGCCCAGCAGGCCTGTAGCAGAAGTAGTGGTGCTAAACTATTGGCTGTTTTGTGGAAACAATGGCGCGCTAACCACCATATTAGCGTAAAGGATCACGTAGACGTAAAAATGTAATGTCTTCGCACTATTCCAAACGCTATATCCGGCCATAGCTACCGCTGGTGATTTAATTTAGACCCTTGATTTTAATATAAATGTAGAGCGCCCTAGTGGCTGATACGATTTTTTTTTTCTGAGGTAAAGGGTGATACGAAATTGGGTAGGTGTACGCTTTCAGTTCATTGCATTTCTTGTTTCGCAAAAAGAAGAAGTTCCTTGCATTTCTTAAGTTTTATAAAATCCCGGTGACGGCACCAATGTGTGTGTGCAACCTAAAGTGACCGGTTGAAACTAAACAACCCGCAACTTGCATATATTAAAATAAAATTTATAAAAAAGCGTTTGATGAACTAATTATATGAGCTAACAGCTAACTTAGCTTATGCCGCCCACGCGGATTTGGCTTCTGTTTGGTTAGAGAAACATAATGAGATAGCGTCCATACCCTTCAACCAGGTCCCACCTAAACTAACTCTTCCGGTGTCTATCTGGAGCATTGGACCCCGTACGCCTTCTTCTATTAGGCCTCGTTTAGATGCCCGACTTGGACCACCGAGTTGGTACAGTGTGCATTTGTTTGCACTGTAGCATTTCGTTTGTATTTGGTAAAAATTGTCCAAATTTTGACTAATTGGGCTCAAAATGTTCGTCTCGCAAAGTACAACAAAACTGTGCAATTAGTTTTTTGATTTAAAATCCTACATTTAAGATCTACGACACGTGTCGACATTTTGATGTGACGGAGAATAGGAATTCTGCATAGTGAAATTTGAGGGCGAATTTGGTATCTAAACATGGCCTTAGTAGTTATAGTTATGCATCTCCTCATTCCTCAAGCTGGACTCCTCATTCCTCAAGCTGGACCGTATGATGATGACACCATGTTGAAAACGTATAAGGTTTGAGTGGTCTGAAAATGTGCAGGTTGCTCCAGAGTCCCATAGCTGCAATCTAATTAACCTTGCATGATAAGATTTCTGAAGCCCACTCTTCTCAGATCAGAATATTGGAAAGAACAAAGTTGACAACTTGACATTCAGAAACGTAGTTGTAATATATCTGTCAAACTCTTCACATGGTGGTTACATAAAAAAACAGCAAAAACAAGATTCGAACAACCAAACCGCTGGGAAAAGGTGGGAGAAACATCATGTCCATTCCCATTCGTCACATGGTATCAGTGGATGTGCAGCTACTTCGTGCTTTTCTGCTGTCAGTGAGTGGCAAAATTCCACTATGTAGTCGGGATCAAGAAGCCAATGATTCCCTTGGGGTGTCAGGATTTACGTGCATAAATTGTGAAAAAGATGGTCAGCTGGTGTCAGCAAACCCAACCCTAGACTACTAAATCTCACCGCAACAGTAGCTAGAAGGCTCTAGAAGGAGCTGGAATCCGGGTGTAGGGGAAAGGTAGGAAGAGTCGGGAAGAAGAACAGTAAACTAGTACATGTAAAGGTAAAGGTAATGTTGATTGATAATTTGATTGATGTCCACCTGGCTGTGTGATTTTCCTTTTGTAGCTGGAGAAGTCCCACTTGCCAAAAGGTCCATGGCCCACATGCATGGCAGCAGTATACTAACAAGCTGCCGCAGTGTAACAGTTGACAGCCATTGAGCCGTAGGACCTTTTTGCTTAAAATCTGAATGAAACTAACCCAACCCATCTCCAGATCGAGTCGATTCACGGTTCCATCACAGTTTGGGTATGGGCCGGGAGCCGGCTTTGCTGAACCGTTGAACAGGGATAATTGCTGCCGCCAGCACTTCATCATCCATCTAATAAACAATATAAGAGGGTCCGGCCGGTAGGCAAGCTCCTCTGTAGGCGGCCGTGGGAACACAGCGACCCGGGGAGGCGGGCGACGGCGACGCCGGCAGCGAACTCCTGTCGGTGGATGTAAAGTATAAGAGCGTATAATTAGTTACTTTTTTAAAAAAAATGATGATCAACGACTGTCGGTGGGAGTCGTTCGTCCTTGTTGGCGATGACGAACTCAGTGGACACTCGCCGCTTTTCGCCAAGGTCGTACCAAAGTCCCTTCTGGTTCATGAAGCCAATTAGGTAGGCGTTGTCATCTCGAACGGCTAGGGTAGTCGGCGTTTCCTTCTCCACCTGTATCTTGATGTTGATGTGAATCAACCGCGCTGGCTCGCAGCGATTGTCCGGCGAGCGGATCTGGCGTTACAACAAGTGCATTACCATGCCGGGTATCACTGCCACGTTGGTAATCAGACTCAAGTGAACAAGAGCATTCTTAGATGTTAGAAACTGAGTCGCTCTACCTTTTTCAGCTGTGTTTTTAACTTTGCTACTCAAACATGATGGCTCCATAAACTCTGTTCTAGGAAAAAAATAAGAATTGAAAGCTACTTTAAGGTATTTTGCGGAGGCCTTAAATATATGTGATGAACAATCCTTATCGTGGAATGTGTAAAAACTTGGAGCCGGTTTCAGCAGTTTTCAATTCGTCCCAAACAGCCATAATTTAATTTTTTTAGGAGAAAGTAAATTTAAATATATATGTACTGTCCCATTTAGGTGGGTTGGGCCGTTTTATCACTATCACTTATCAGGGCTTTTTTTTGGTCTTATTCATGGGCTGGGCCAACTCGATCGCCGTTGTCCAAGTACGACTGCCTGATCGAGTAGTCCGGACAGAGTTAGTGGGCCAGACTCCACTGGAAGTCTGGACTGAGAGAGGAACCTGCTCTCGATCCGCACGGAGCCTCCTCTTCAGTCGTCACGTGGGAGCGAATGCCGGCCGACTGGCTGACGCCGACAGTCAGACGTTGGACTCCAGTCTCGACTCCACATTCGAATGGCCCAATCCCGCCGCCACCTTGCTGACCGTCCTGGCTCCAGCAGCACTTCCTCTTCGCCAGCGGATGGACGATGGTGGACAGCGACAGTCGCTGGCTCGCCGCGCGCTGAATCAAGGCTGACTGCCCTTGTCAAGCAAAGGTGAGCTCTTTCGGCTTCTTCTGTCGCGCGTGCGTCCTGGAGACGGTCTTAATTACCGTGTGTGCGAGTGCGATGTAGGGAAAAGGCATGGAAGCGCCCGTGCCCACAGCCTGTTCGTGGAAATGTCCTCAAGCACAAGCAGTCCTCCACCGTGTTCGACGTTGACGTGCAGGTGGTGGTGCTGCTGGAGAAGGGCGCCTGCAGTTTCATTCAGCTCTCATCACCCCCTTTGAAAATTCCTTGGTGCTTACTTCTATCTTACCAAGAATTTGCACCAACCGTCGGCTGGGCAAGGACTCACATTTCCTCATTTCTGTTTCCTCACTCAGTTTAATCAAAAATGACGACATGGTGGTTGTGGTTGAGTTCTTCAGTTTGTTTTAAACACGATATGCCTGAATTTCTTATTGACTAGGAAGGGGCATCTCACCCTCTTGTTTTGTCCTTTTAGTTGACCTGACTGACTCTTCTCAATCATTGCCCACCCTTTCCTCGAATATAATTCTCGTTGAGGATAATATATACCTGTTTGAGACAAGCCTATCATTTTAGTCTGGGTTGAAGCGAGAACATGTCAACAACGCGTTACAACCTCTGAAGCACCGAAATTTCAGTATGCGCCTAAAAGGTTCCTTTAGACCAAACCCTGCAAACTCAGTTTTCCATTGAGAAGATGTCTGGAGATTGCAGGGTACACAGCTGCTGATGAGATTTCGAGGTACCGCCTTTTAGACCAGATTTATCATCTTCATTTGGTTTTTGCTCAGGTCATGCTCATCTGTTACTTCTCTGGCATCAACCATTTCCTTCAGCAAGTAAATTTACATTCATTTTGCCTCTTGCCTCTGCATTCCGAAGATCCAATCAGTAAAAAGTAGATTTTTATCCTTCTGTTCTAGAGGCTTTTGTATGTTAGTTTCTCTATCTTTAGGAAGTACATTTTCATGTAACTGTCACAGCCTTCCTTTCCTCTCACATGCATATCGCTTCCTGTTGTTGTTAGAAACAAGAAGAACAGAGGAGTTTGCTTGGAAAGAAGCACTTTAGGAGCCCAAAAGTTGTCCAGTCTATTTTTCTGCCTCTTCTAAGTGGGACTCTATTGAACACATGACCAGTAGAAGGACATAGCTTTTTTTTTTCCTTCATTCTTCCCTGTCAGTCTGTCCGAGGCTTTGGTACGTTCCTAACCTTCAAATAGCTCGTTTGCATGTATATAGCTGACTTTCATATACGTGTCACACCCTGTGTTTCCTCTCATTCATTTTAGTTTTCTGGTGATGTTAGAAACAAGAACATAAGAGTTTGCTTGCAAAGGAATACCTCGAGAGCGCGAAGTCTAAAGGGTGTTTTCTCAGGTCAGATGCACATCATTTCTATGACACCAGATCATTGTGTGCACGAATCATGCATGACAGAGAGTTTGCAAACGGAGAAAATAAATAAATAATCAAGCATTCAGCTGGATAGTAGGTCTAACACAAAGATTATTGTAGCTCATTTATGCAAAAATTTTAAGGTTGCTGCCTTGTCAAATTTAATTTGCAGGGTACAAGCAAGGAAGATACTTCGAGAAATATGAGTGGGATGGAAGTTGCCTTAGTATCAGCTGTATTGAAGGTTGTGGGCACAAAGTTAGCTCCTCTTGCAATCAAAGAGTTCAGATCTAAAGCAGGTGTAGCCAAAGATATTCAGGAACTCCAGGATCTAGTTGAGGAGATCAACGATTGGTTGCATACAGTAGGTGATAAAGCGATAAGAAATCGCCAATCATCTAAATGGCTTAAAACATTGAAAGAAGCTGCTTATGATGCTGAAGATTTAGTCCATGAGTTTCACATAGAGGCTGAAAAGCAAGATATAAAAATTACTGGTGGCAACAATACCTTGGTCAAATACTTGTTGACAAAACCTAAATCAGTTGTGTCTGAATTTAAGATAGCTCACAAGATCAAGGCAATAAAGAGCAGATTTGATGCAATTGTGAAAGGAAGGAGTGACTATAGCACAATAGCAAATAGCATGCCAGTGGATCATCCTATTCAGCATACAATAAAGACAATTGGAGAGGTGCCATTGTATACTATTGTGGACAAGACGTCAGTATGTGGCCGGGACCAAGAGAAGAATCAGATTACATCTGAGCTTATAGAGGCTAATGACCAACAAAGAATAAAGATAGTGTCAGTCATTGGGCTAGGTGGCTCTGGTAAAACTACTCTCGCGAAACTAGTCTTTAATGATGGTAACATTATAAACCATTTTGATGTTCTATTGTGGGTTCATGTGTCAAGAGAATTTGTTGTTGAAAAGCTTGTGGAGAAGTTGTTTGAAGCTATTGCTGGTGGCATGCCTGACCATCTCCCATTGCAGCATGTGAGCAGAACTATCTCAGAGAAGTTAGCTGGAAAGAGGTTCCTAGTAGTCTTGGATGATGTTTGGACAGAGGATCGTGTTGATTGGGATCGATTCATGGTACATTTAAAGAATGGTGCACCTGGCAGTAGTATTTTGCTCACTACTCGTAGTAGAAAAGTTGCAGAAGCGGTGGATTCTAGTTATGCATATGACCTACCATTCTTGTCTAAGGAAGATAGCTGGAAAGTTTTTCAGCAATGTTTTGGACTTGCCATGAAAGCTCTAGACACTGAATTCCTACAAGTCGGGATAGAGATTGTGAAGAAATGTGGTGGGGTGCCTCTTGCCATTAAAGTTATTGCAGGTGTCCTCCATGGAATGAAAGGAATTGAAGAATGGCAGTCCGTAAGCAATAGTAATTTATTACATGTCCAGGATGATGAAAGTAGAGTATTTGCATGCTTATGGTTGAGTTTTGTTCACTTACCAGATCATCTAAAGCCTTGTTTTGTATATTGCTCTATATTTCCAAGAGGCTATGTAATCAATAGGCGTCATTTGATTTCTCAATGGATAGCTCATGGCTTCGTTCCAACAAACCAAGCTCGACAGCCGAGAAGATGTTGGAATTGGCTACTTTGATTCCTTTCTTAAAGTGGGGTTTCTTCAAGATCAAGGTTGGTCCTCTAGTGATGAAGTAACATGCAAAATGCATGACTTGATTCATGATCTCGCTAGACAAATTCTACAGGATGAATTTATGTCTGAGATAGAAACAAGCAATCAAATAAGGAGATGCAGATACCTATGTTTGACTTCATGCACTGGGAAGCTTGACAACAAATTATGTCGCAAAGTCCGCGCACTCTATTTTTCTGGCCGTGGCCTCACATTCGAGAAGACAATGAACAAGCAGTGTTGTGTCCGTATTATTATATTGAAGTATATAGCTGCTGACTCATTGCCTCTGTTTGTTTCAAAGTTTGAATACCTGGGATATCTTGAAATATCCAATGTCAACTGTGAGGTACTCCCAGAAGCTCTCTCAGATTGTTGGAACTTGCAGGCCATTCATGTAATAAGCTGCACCAGACTTACAGTTCTACCTGAATCTATTGGCAAGCTTAAGAAGCTTAGAACTCTAGAACTGAATAAGGTTTGGTGTGTAATGAGTTTACCTCAGTCTATTGGTGATTGTGCTAATCTTCGAAGCCTATATCTAGAAGATTGTAAAATCAAAGATATACCAAATTCCATGGGAAAACTGGAAAATTTAAGGATCCTTAGTATTGTGAGTTGCATATATTTGCAAAAACTTCCAGAAACTTTTGGGAACCTTTCCAACTTACAGGCTGTCACCTTAAATAGATGTTTGTTCAAAGTGGCGAAGCTAGAGCAAAATAGAGGGTGGTGCAACTACAAATAAGTGACTAAGAGGTTTACCAAAAATAAGTAGCATCGGGATGGTTAAAAACGCCAACGAGGCAAAATACATCATTTAACTTGAAGTCCTCAACATATTCCACACTTTGACGACCTAAAAAGAGAAAACAAATGACTTTGATTCAAATTTTATTTTTTTTCTACCAAATAAAAACAAATGAAAATAAATATAATCAATTACCTTTATTCATCATCTTGAAATCTACGCCCTCGCATTTTCATGAAGCGACGAACCACAGCATTATTAGTGACTTTCATCATCTCTTCTTTCTCCACATAGCAAATAAGACAATTATTCATAAATTCATCACCAATGCGATTGCGCAAATCCGTCTTCACAATCTTCATGCCAGAGAAAATCCTCTCAACTGTAGCAGTAGCAACCGGCAACACTAGTACAAGCTTCATGAGTCGATAAACTAATGGATACCGCTCATGTTTTTTAGTCTGCACCATTTTTTGAGAAAGCTCGGCAACAGATTGTAGGTTAGAGAACCTCTCATCATCTCTCACATCTGATACGTAGAGTCCAAGATGGTGGCTAAGGTCCCTCAATTCATTAGAATCAAAATCATGTGGATAAAGCTTTGCAAGGGTCATCAAATTATCTAAATTAAAATCATGAAATGAGTCTCTTGGACTAAATGAAGCCGAGCAAATAAGCAACGAGAGCTTGTTTCATTGAAGCGGTTGTCAATCTCTTGAAGTAGCCAGTCAATAACATCATTGAAACAATCAACTTGATAGTAATGTTTGTTTGTAATTCCAGATCTATGCCTCCGCTTCTTGGGATCAATATATTCCTCTTCCATTTCCAATTTGGAAATATCATGCTTGTCACAAAATTCATACACCTCAGCTAATAAGTTTTCCCATTTTTCTCTCCTAAGCTCATCTAGTTGGGTTCTAGTTGCTCGCACACATTTAATAGCATTCACTATGTCCTGGTCCTTCTGTTGCAATGCCAATGACAAGATGTTTGTGGTTCCCAATATAGTCAACATGAGATGCAAATAGAAGACAAAGTTAAAAGTCTGGAAGTATTCTAGAAGATTTGACGCTTGGTCTCTAATTTTCCAGTCTTTTGTATCCTTTTCCACAATTTCTAGCACCTTGACTATTGTAGAAAACATGCCAACCAAACTTTTGAGAGACTTATAATGGGAACTCCAACGAGTATCTCCAGGTCTTTGAAGACTTTGCTCTTGATTCAACCCTGTCCCTGTTTCAAGTTGCCCACATCCTAGTGCCTTGCTCATTTCTTTAAGATTAATTTCTCTAATCATGTCCCTTCTCTTGGATGATCCACCCACCACATTTAGTAACATGGAAATCTTATTAAAAAAATCGCTAACCCCTTTATGCTTCCTAACAATAGCGACAAGTACTAACTGGAGTTGATGAGCAAAACAATGCACATAATAAGCCGAACTACTTTCTCTCATTATCAAAGATTGCAAGCCATTGAACTCACCTCTCATGTTGCTAGCACCATCATATCCTTGGCCTCGGACTTGCTGTAAGCTTAACTTAAGACTAGCGAATAGTTCATCAAAAGCGAGACTTGAGATGGGCGGATGACGTTTCAGTCACATGAACAATACCAACAAACCTCTCTTTGATAATTCCACATTTATCTACATATCTCAAGACAACTGCCATTTGTTCTTTCCAAGAAACATCTCTGGACTCATCAACTAGTAAGCAAAAAACATCGTCCCCAATTTCTTCAAGAATAGCCTGTAGCACTTCCTTTGCAAAACAATGCACAATATCCCTTTGTATTTCTGGAGCAACCAAAAGACTATTATCTGATCTATTTGCTCCTATTGCCTTTTTTAAGGCTGGATTTTGCTCCGCTGTATAATTACGAAGTTCTCTGAAGTTTCCTTTATTTAAGGACTCCTTTGACTCATCATGGCCCCGAAAAGGCAATCCTTGGTTCAATAATATTCTCGGCAACATCAATAGACCCATTCAACCGAGTAAGATAGTTTTTCTTACCGAGATTCGCTAACACTCTGAAAAGCAACATCAATATGCTGATTTCTTTGTAACAGATCATCACACTTCTTCATTGCGACATAGTGTGCACCACCAACATCTCCTACATGAACTCGTAGCCTGTCTTTTTTTGTGAAAGGTGTTCCAACCATTTTTAACAAATGCCTCATAACCGGCATCTTTCTTATCTCTAAATAAGAAACAACAAAAACAATATGCTCTATCTTTGGACTCACCGTATTCAAGCCAATCAAACTCATCAAACCATTCCGAAACAAATCTTCTTGGAACTCCTCCAATATGTGTCACAGGAAAATCAAATGTACGAGGCTGGCAAGCCTTATTCTCCAAGTACTTCCTTCTCACTCTCTCTCTCGATTAGGAGGATAATCACTAATTTGTTTCCTTATTCCTGGATCATATTTAATCTCTTCCTCCCAATTAATATCATCCAAAGGAGAATTCCGGAGATTATTAGCACAACTAGGTTCTCGTGTTTTCCTTTTGAAAAATCGTTCCATCAATTAGCCCGACATTAACACATATAAAGGAGCGTAAATATCAAAATATGTACTGCACTATACTATTGCAGTTCTAATCCAAAGATCCTAACGATGATAAAAAAGGAAACATGAAACACCATCTAATCTTACCTTAAAATTATTCTTGCAGCCCGAAGGGAATTCACGGAGATGATGAGAGATCGCCGGCGGCCGCTGGGCTTGTGGCGCCCGCTAGTCTCGCTAGATGCGTCGCCGTGACCGTGAGGGAGAGATGAGGGACGGGAGACGGGGAGAGGAAACGGCCTGGACTTGAGTCGCGAACGTGAATTCTGGCGGTGGCGGCGACGGAAAACGAAGCGATGAAACTTGAAGTTACGAGACAAGGACTTTATTTTCTCGGCTTCCTTCATTCACGTTAGCTGGGCTGGTTGCTTTGGGCTGTGGGGTGGTGCACCTTATTGGACTTTGGGTGGTGCATATACGGCCAAACTTTGATTACTATAAAGTGAAAACAAAAAACGGGGTGGTGCATCTGCACCCAGAAGACAATATATACCTTCGCCACTGTGTTTGTTTCTCCAACAACTACCTCAGTCCATCACTTCTTTGAGTCATCTAGAATCATTGGACCTTGGATTTTGTTTTAACCTTGTTGAATTGCCTGAAGGAATAGGGAATTTAAGAAACCTTAAAGTTCTGAATCTGAAGAGATGCAGAAAATTGCGTGCACTACCAGTGGTTGTGGGCTACTAACGCGTTTACAGTTTGAGCTTGTTTGTTATTGGAGACAGTACTAAGCATGCAAGGATCTCGAGCTTGGAAGTCTTGATAAGTTAAATGGCAAGCTGCGAATTAAAAACATTAAATATGTGAAAGATCCAGGTGAAGCGAGACAAGGTTCGTTTGAAGGAAAAGAATGGCATACAAAAATTGTCATTGGATTGGTATTCAAGATCGAGTTTCAGTCTAATGATGTGGAAGAAGAGTTATCATTAAATATGGAGAAGGACCTGCATTTGCTCAACAGTCTTGAACCACCATCAAAAATTGAGAAGCTGGGAATTTGTGGTTATCGGGGTTCACAATTGCCACGTTGGATGACAAAGCAAAGTAATTCTTGTGGTCCATTCGATGATATGCATATAGCAATGCAAAGAAATCTACCTGAATTCTCCCATCTAACTAAACTAGTATTGGACAACTTACCAAACTTGGAACATCTCGGGGGAACTTGTGGATTTTCCACTGATGAAGATCCTTAAGTTGAGAGGAATGCCTAATTTCGTGGAGCTGCTTACGATCGAAGCGGTTTCGCAACCGGGGAGGAAGGAGTAGAAATGCAATGTCGCTTCCCTCACCTATCCACTCTAGTAATAATTGACTGCCCGGAATTGGTTGTGAGGCCGCACTTTCCGCTGTCTTTGCGTAGTTTAACACTAGATGGAAGAAGCAATAGGCGCAGTTGGTTCCTTCGGGATGCTTCTTCCAGCCACGTCATTGTCATGCAGCTCATGGTCATGATGATGAGTCTTCATCTTCCTCCCGTGTTGTGGATGTGACGGGTACTCGGCTCAAGGAACTAAATCTCCTTCGATTGATGGGATCATCATCTGGTTGGGAGGTGCTGCGGCATCTCACCGGGCTTCATACCCTAGAAATATCCATGTGCACAAACCTTACACGTTTACGAGAGCTGCATCACCGGCCTCCGTAGACCGGGGATAGCGATTGTGCTAATCTTCGTGTCTTTGGCTTGTGGAATTGAAATCTTTACAGATTCTGAACTTAGAGTCATGCAATGCTCTCCCGCAGCTACCTGAACAAATAGGTGAGGACACATGGCTTTTACCATAACCATTGTGTGGACCTTTGTGTGTTGAGTGATTGTCAACATGCCAACACAAGGCGTGTGTGTGTTCTTACTAACCGATGGCACGCGGATACGTGTCAAACAATGGTGTCTCTTGGCTCATGTTGTCTGCAGGTGTCGAGCTCGGGGACGGTGGTCGACGGTCGACAAGATCAAGTAGGGCGTGCCGTCTTGCCGACGGACCGGGTGCGGTGAAGGGCGGACGTGAGGCTTGGATCGAGGGACCCGAGGACCGGGCGGCCAGCCGTGGTGGCCGATACTGGGACATCGACGAGCGCAAGTGTACACGGCGGGGACGCGTACGGGCTACGCTACTCGTGGAGGGTTTGGTGGTTTCGCCTCAAAACCATCGGCGGCGGGTTTCCCCGGTTTGCGCCTCAAAACCGGGGCGGAGGTCCCGGTGCGGACGGACGACACGTGGCGGCATCGGGGAGATTGCTTGGAAGCAAGGCTACCGGTGAGAAGGCGCGGTGGCCGTCGGATCAAGTGAAGCTGAGTTGGACCCTTATGCCCCGGCTAAGTGGTGTGGCTCTTCATGTATCCAAGGGCAAAGAAGGAATGTAAAATAGACTTGCCCCTCTATAAATAAGGGATGAGGGTTCTCCTTCCCCTCACCTCTTGCCATTTCCATTTTCCTTTAGGTTTTTCCCTTCCTTTAGTTGCAGTGTGAGAGAGAGTCTCAAATCTTTCGATTTGTACTCGAACCAGTGTGTGGCAAGCGGATCGCCGAGTATTCGCTTGTTTCCTCCGGGAGTAATTGCTTGTGCCTGTGTTTTCCCGTGATGGAATTTGTGTTCTTCCCGAGTTGACTTGAGGTCCTTGTGTTCATCGCGTGATTTCTTCGTTTTGGGATCGTTTTGGCTCGTTCTTTCTCCTTGGATCGATCTATGACACAAGAGTGATGTTTCCACCGAAGGAATCATGCTAGTTCCTCTTGAGATCAAAGATCCATGCGGATTTATCTCCGGTTGTCCAAGAACGGCTTTTCTTCATCTCCTTCTTGATTTCTCCCTCCTCACTTCGAATTGGCCGATGATCTTTTGAAGATAGGCTCTCCTCTGCATAAGCAACAACATTCCTAGATTTGGTCGCAAGAGGTTTCGATTTCAGATAGTTTGGGCCGAATCTTGGAGGAGGCGATTTTCGAGCATTCTGTTCGTGCAGATTTTTGTACTACCGGTACTACCGACAATAGCACCGGTACTACCAGTGGCACCCGGTCGGTACTACCGACAGTAGTATCGGTACTACCGACAAGTGCACCCGAGTTGCTGTTTTTCGTTTGTACTACTTGGTACTACCGACTATAGCACCGGTACTACCGGTGGCTCTCTACCGATACTACCGACAGTAGTACCGGTACTACCGACGAGCCGCACTCGAGTTCTTTTTCTCGTTCGCTGCGTGTTCGTTTAGTCTCCGATTTGCTTCCGGTTTGTTTTGTAGTGATCCGTGTGTTCCAAGGGAACATCCACCCGTCTCCGGTCGTGATCACTACCGCTTTGTGTTTCGGTTCTTGGGGTGTGAATCTTGGACATAGGCTCTGGATTTCAAAAGAAATTTTTGAAGCTCCCATTCACCCCCTGCGGTCGCTCTTACCGGTCCTTCAATTGGTATCAGAGCGGGTTAAGGATCACTTCACCTTAATCGGTCCGTGATCCCCGAAGGCGACATCATGGAGAACCGTGGGCTTGGAAAGCCACCGCACTTCGATGGCAAGAACTATCCCTATTGGAAGATCCGCATGTCGGCGCATCTCCAAGGGATTGATTCGCGTGTTTGGGAGATGTGTGAGAATGCGGACTACGTGGTACTTGCTGCCCGTGTTGACCAAGCACGGATCGACCAACACAAGGCGAACAACACCGCGAACCTGTCTTGTTTTCTGCTCTTTCTATGGAAGAATTTGAGCGTGTTTCGATTGTGCTCTTTGCTCGAGAGATCTGGTCTAGGCTGAGAAATATCATGAGGGTACTTGCCCATGTCAAGACCCGGACTCTATGAGACACACAAGAGAGAGTACGAGAACTTCGTTCAAACCGATGGTGAATCTATTGATTCTTTGTTCACTCGCTTTCAAACCATCGTGAACAAGATGAGGGCAAACAACCCTCAGATGCCCTATGACGATCATCAGAGAGCGCTTAAGCTTCTATATGCTCTAGATCGGAGGGTTTGGGAAGTAAAGGTCTCGGCGATCATAGAATCGCCCGGCTATGAGACTCTCACTGTGGATGAGCTGTTCAGTAAGCTCAAGTCCACCGAGATTGACCACCAGACGCAGGCGAGGATCAGAAATCCGTCTGCCCCCACCATGGCTTTGGTCTCAGGTACAGGAGGTTCAAGTTCTTTGACTAACCCTTCACAGCTGTCTTTTGCCCTGTCTTCTCTGGTCTCAGCTACAGAGGAGCAGATGGAGGCTCTTGGGGACGACGAGCTCGCTTTGGTGATTAGCCGGTTCTCACGGTTTCACAACAACCGTTTGAATCGCCGGCGTGGCATCACCAAGCAAGGATGCTTCGGGTGTGGAGATCCCGACCACTACGTCGCCAACTGTCCCAAGGCCGACAAGAACCACTACAACAACAAGAACGACTACAACAAGCGCAAGGACAAGCACGAGTCCTCTGCACCCAAGTACAAGTACAAGTACAAGGGAGGATTCGACAAGGAAGCTGTCAAGAAGAAGTACTTTGAGAAGCAAGAGGCAAGGCAGCGAGCTTTCCTTGCATCCCTCAGCGATCTCGACGACGACTCCGACAGCGGCTCTCCTCCAAGTGATGATGAGGCCGAGCAGAAGGTCGAGAACAAGTTCAACGGGTCATGTGCTTCTTCGCGACTCCAAGCCGGGGAGGCTCTTTGCACCATGGCGCTCGATGAGTCTACTCCAAGCATTGAGAAGAACGACGACACCGAGCCCGAGGTAGAACAAACTCCCGAATCTCTTCTTCTTGAGGTTGATAGCTTGACTACCACTTTGCTTAGACAAGATGCTCGCTTAAGCTTGCTGCTCGTGAGAGGAAAGATTTCAAGGCTAAGTGGTTGCTTGCTTTGTCAAAGAGCTAGAGTACATTAGGGAGACGGTGCACATCTCGATGAGTCGAATGTGATGCTTGTGCCATTCATATGGCAAACCTAGCTGATGTGCGGTCCAAGTATGTGGCTTTGGTAGATGAGCTTGATGAGGTTAAGGCTAAGTCTGTCTCTCGTGCATCCTTGCAAATCTTGTGATGAGCCGAAAACCGAGCTAGGTGAGAAAATGACTAGGATTGCCATGCTAGAGAAAACTAGTCAAGTTTCTAGATGTGCTTGTTGTGAAGCTTTGGAACTAGAACTAGGCTCTTGTAGGCATGACAAGAAAAGGGCCGAAGAAGAAATCACAAATCTTCGGTCCATGCTCAGTTGGTTGTCTTGCGGTGAACCACGGCTTGGCATGATGATGAGTCGGTTCAAAAGGGGAACGACACAACGGGATTAGGCTTTGCTACGGTGGGAAGGGTGAAAATGTTTTTGGTAAGGTTGGTGAACACGGTGGTATGAGTGCATCCGAGAAATCCACCAAGCCTTCCACTACTCCCAAGTTGATCAAAATCACTCCACCTCGGCCTAACAAGCCCGGTGTGAAAGATGGTGTGTTTGAGGAACCTCCCAAAGCTTCACCTCCAAAACAAGTGTGGACTCCCAAGCCAAACCACCTAAGGAACCCACTTGACACACTTCCCGACATCTCTATTAAACCCCTCCAAAGAACAAGCAAACCCAAAGAGTGACCTATACCCATGAGAGAGTGAGTAAACCACCACCCAAGAGAGGTGTATCACTTGTGATTATTGTCACCATGATGGTCACTTGTTTGAGTTACGCTTTCGGAGGAAGAGAGATGAGCGGCATGAGTATGAGCTTTTCCATAACTCTACTCATGGTGTGTTTGCTCCACGTTTCCGAGGCACGGTGCTAGGCCAAGAGGTGCAACACCTCAAGGACCTAGGCCTCAAGGTGTAAGACCACGAGGTGGTCGTGCCGTGGGGTTCGGGTTTTTCTTATGACCTTGGATCTCGTGACCGTGGCTTTCAGTCTTACAGGATGAGCGGACCACGTTTTTCTCGTCGTGGTGATCGCTCTACTCAAATGGGACATGGCATGCATGATGCTTTTGTTAACACTTCTCGTGGGCGAATGAGCCAACACTGGTTTTCTCCTCAGTTTACTAACCCCAGTGTTGGATCATTTGCTCATCCCATGTCTCGCTATTGATGCAGGATGAAGGGCTGGAGAACACGTGGCTAGTTGATTCCGGTTGCTCTCGACACATGACCGGGAACTCAAAATGGTTCTCCAGCCTCACCCAAATGAAGTGTAGTGAATACATTACATTTGGGGATAACGGCAAAGGGTAAAGTGCTTTCACGTGGGTCCATCCGTCGAATGAGAACTTTGTGCTTAAGGATGTGGCCTTAGTTTCAAATTTGCACTTCAATCGCTTTTTGTTTCTCGGCTTCTTGATGACGGTTTTGAGGTTCGGTTTAAGCCAAGATTTTGTCGTGTTCTTGATGCTCGGGAGAACCTCGTTTGCAAAATTGTGCCTTTTGGGAAAGTGTTTCGTGCTGATTTTTCTCGCTCATTTGGTCTTTCCCGCTGTTTGATGGTAAACTCCTCCTCGAGCTCGGAAGTGGCACCGCGCATGACTTGGTCACTTGAGTTTCGACTTGCTTGCAAGATTGAGCTCACTTGATCTAATTCGGGGTTTGCCCAAGCTCAAGTTTGAGAAGGATCTTGTTTGTCATCCGTGCCGTCACGGGAAGATGATTGCAGCATCTCATCCTCCCGTGAACCAAGTGATGACCAAGGGGCCCGGCGAGCTTTTACATATGGACACTATAGGTCCGGCTCGGGTCCGGTCGGATGGTGGAAAATGGTACGTGTTGGTCGTGGTTGATGACTTTTCTCGCTATTCGTGGGTCTTTTTCATGGAAAGCAAAGATGAGGCTTTTACTCATGTTCATGACTGATCTTAAGGTTGCAAAATGAGTTACCAAAGCATGCCATGCGAGCTATTCGCGATGACAATGGGGCCGAATTCAAGAATACTCGTTTTGAGACCTTTTGCTCATCCATAGGTCTTGAACATCGGTTTTCCTCGCCATATGTCCCACAACAAAATGGGATTGTTGAACGCAAGAATCGGACCCTCGTTGAGATGGCCAGGACGATGCTTGATGAGCATAGGACTCCTAGGCGCTATTGGGCCGAAGCAATCAACACGGCTTGTCATGTTTCAAATCGCATCTTCCTTTGAGCTTTTACAAAGAAGACTTCTTATGAGTTGCGGTTTGGTCATTTGCCCAAAGTGAGCCATTTTCGTGTGTTTGGCTGCAAGTGCTTTATCTTGAAGAAGGGAAACTTAGACAAATTTGAATCGAGATCTTACGGCGGGATTTTCTTGGTTATGCATCTCATTCGCATGCTTATCGAGTACTTAACCTTGAAACTAACCGTGTCATGGAGACTTGTGAAGTCACCTTCGACGAGACCGCACCTTGTTCTTCTCCCGTCCTTGAAAGTGCGGGTGATGAGGAGATGAACAAGAGCATCTTTGTGGAGGAGGAGCGGGACGATGCTGATTGGGGTGATCCCGAGCCGACTCCACCGGCTGCCCCGGTTGACCTGCGACGACTACTTCCGTTGATGGTCCCACTCCCACATCTTCTACCACATGGGGACCGTACAACGAGGCTCCTCGGCTTGTTCCAGTGCACACGAGGGAGCTCCAGTGCTGGCTTGTTGAGGGGGAGCGTCTTCATCAAGGGAAGCACCGCGACACATTCAAAGATCGCCATCCTCTTTCAACCATGATCGATAACATAAATGAGCGGGTCACTCGTAACGAGATCTTATGAGATTTCGCACTTTGCACATTCTCGCTTTTGTTGCAAATTTCGAACCCAAAGAAGTGGTTGAGGCATTAAGCGATCCAGTTGGGTGAATGCCATGCATGAGGAGCTTGAGAACTTTGAGAGAAACCAAGTGTCGGTTTTAGTGCCACCTCCACCTCGTGTCATCCTATAGGAACCAAGTGGGTGTTCAAGAACAAGCGAGTGAGGATGGGGTTGTGGTGAGAAACAAGGCTAGGTTGGTTGCTCGGGGTATGCTATCGAGAAAGAGGGGATAGATTATGAGGAAACCTTTGCACCTTTTCTGTTGCCCGTTTAGAAGCCATTAGGATCTTCCTAGCCTATGCGGCTTCAAAAGGTTTCAAGCTGTATCAAATGGATGTAAAGAGTGCTTTTCCGAATGGGTACATAGATGAGGAAGTGTATGTGAGGCAACCCCCGAGGCTTTGAAAATCCCAAGCATCCCGACCATGTTTTTAAACTCCACAAAGCCCTATATGGTCTCAAACAAGCCCCAAGAGCGTGGTATGAGCGTTTGAAGTCCTTTTTTTGGGCAAGGGTTTTACCATGGGGTCGGTTGACAAAACCTTGTTTCTCCTCAAGCATGGCGGTGACACTCTCTTGGTGCGATTTATGTCGATGACATCATTTTTGGTGGTTCGTCACATGCTCTTGTTGCAAAGTTTTCGAGATATGATGAGCGGGGAGTTCGAGATGAGCATGATGGGTGAGGCGACGTTCTTTCTCGGTTTGCAAATCAAGCAAACTCGAGAAGGGACATTTGTACATCAAGGCAAGTACACGAAGGATCTTCTGAAGCGCTTCGACATGGGTGATGCCAAGCCACTTCAAACTCCCATGTCGACCATGACTGCCTTGGATGCCGATCTAGAAGGAGAAGTCGTGGACCAGAAGGAGTACCGCAGCATGATCGGGTCGTTGCTGTACCTGACGGCGACAAGGCCCGACATCCAGTTCGCCGTCTGCCTTTGTGCACGCTTCCAGTCTTCACCGCGCACTTCGCATCGGCGGTACAGTCAAAACGCATCTTACGGTACCTTCGCTTCACTCCCGAGCTTGGTCTATGGTACTCGACCTCTTCATCTCTTTCTCTTTCGGGTTATTCGATGCGATTATGCGGGTGATCGAATTAAGAGAAAGTCCACTTCGGGAACTTGTGAGTTTTTGGGTTCGTCGTTGATCTCTTGGTCTTCTCGCAAACAGTCTTCTATTTCCCAATCCACTTGTGAGGCCGAGTATGTCGCTTCTGGCTGCGTGTTGTTCTCGGTTGCTTTGGGTGGTTGCTACCTTGAGAGACTATGGGTTGAACTTTAGGAAAGTGCCTCTTTTCGGTGACGGCACTAGTGCCATTAGCGTTGCTAAGAACCCAGTACTCCACTCAAAAACCAAGCACATTGAGATCCGATATCACTTCTTGAGAGATCACCAAGAGAAAGGAGACATAGACCTTCAGCCTGTGAGAACCCATGAACAGCTTGCTGATATCTTCACAAAGCCCCTCGATCAAACCCGGTTGCCCACTTGAGAGCGGAGTTGGGCATTTGCTACCCTTTTTAGAGTAGGGTAGCTGTATTTTGATGTATAGTATGATCTTTGGCTTTCTTCTTTGCTTTTGTTTGGCTTTACATGTGTATCATATTGCATATCATCATGTATCATATTATCTTTATTGAGCTTCATGACTATAGTAGTTTTTGATTACATTCATGCTCTTGCTAGTATGTCTTGTGTATGTCACTTGGAGCTTGCGGCTTAGGTTTCTTCTGATCACTTGTTACATGTTATGAGCTAAGCTGTTTTCTAAATGTGAACTTTGCTTAAATCTTGATGCAACCCGAAAAATGTTCACCTTTGAGATGGCAACTAGCATGTGTAGGTTTTGTGAGAACCTTGTTGCTTTCATATGTATGTTTGAGTTGCTATGTCTCATGTTTCTTGAGTCATTCACTTAGCTCGGATCTCTTGATAATCTTGTGCTAAAACTTGATGTCTAAGCTAAGAAATGATGAAAAGTTTTGAGTTGGATCTTTTACGTCCCACGGCAATGTCACGAGATTGCTTCTCATTCATTCGAGTGAGATGAACTTGGGCATTGTAGTGCTAGTCCACAACCACTCGTGACGAGACACGGCTTCCCACTTGCACTAAGGGATGAACTCGGCGTGGTTGAAAAACATGATAAAAACAATCTTTTTGGCGGACGTTTTTGATCCTCTCGTTTACACATGTCTAAATGAAACCTTGTTAACTACTTTGTTTTAACTCGATCAATGTTGTAGTAACAAGTGTTGTTAAGTGTATCTTTGAGACATGATGTGTGACCGTTATATGGGGTAGTTCACTCTTGTATACATGTGCTAGCACTTGTTTTGATCTCCCCGCTTATATGTGCAAGGTGCTATTCTTTTTGGTGAACACCTTTTTCTAAAATGCCCAACACCGATAAAATGCTTATGTTTTTATATTCCGTACCACTTGATCGGCTTGAGCATTGGTTTTGTCTTGTGCCTTTTGCTATACACTTGCCATACTTGCTAGATCATCTATGTACTCGGATTACTATACTTGTGAAGCTCTACCTTTTGCATTTCTTTCATGGCATGATTTGAGGGGAGTTGCGGTCTCTTTTGGTTTCATCTTGATAAGTGCATGTGCCAACAAGGGGGAGAAACATCCACAAATCCAGAGAGTACATTGGTAAGGTATGCATTTGTCAAGGGGGAGTTGCACTCCGAGTTTGAGGTTGAGCTATTTTTGCTAGATGTGTTGAGCCGTTGCCTCTTCTTGAGGGTCTAGCCTTTTTTTTTCAGGTTTTTCGCGCTTTGCTGACTTCATCTTTGTGTTCCTCTCGTCGAGACAATTGAAAAACATATATGGAATGTCTATTCTGGAATCCGGATGAGAGAGTTATGCTTCCAAGAAAATGGGTAAAAGTCTTTGTCGGTACTACCGACCGATAATGTTGGTACTACGGCCGGCGGAGAGTTTGGCGCAGTTTGGCGCAAAAATGAACTACCGGTACTACCGGGGTTGCATCGGTACTACCGGCGAGGTCGGTACTACCGACGATTGGCGGAGATTTGGTGCGCATTTGCGCAAATTTGAACTACCGGTACTACCGGGCTTCCATCGGTACTGCGGGAGATGCCATACTACCGGCGAGAATCTGTTGGTACTACCGGGAGTGCCTGTTTCAAATCTGGATTTGATTGCGCAAAATTGAACTACTGGTACTACCGGGCTTCCATCGGTACTACGGGAGAGGCCGGTACTACCGACGTAATCTGTTGGTACTACCGGGAGTGCCTGTTCCGAATCGGCTTTTGGGACCAAGTTGTGGTCTTGCTTTGCTCATTGCAAATGACCCGTTTTACGCCTTTCTTTGGCTCTTGGTCATTTGGATGGGTTGTCTCGGTTTGTGTTGGTGTTGACAATGCACTCATCAAGGGGAGATTGAGGACACATGGCTTTTACCATAACCATTGTGTGGACCTTTGTGTGTTGAGTGATTGTCAATATGCCAACACAAGGCGTGTGTGTGTTCTTACTAACCGATGGCACGCGGATACGTGTCAAACAATGGTGTCTCTTGGCTCATGTTGTCTGCGGGTGTGTCGAGCTCGGAGACGGTGGTCGACGGTCGGTGAAGATCAAGTAGGGCGTGCCGTCTTGACGGGCCGGGTGCGGTGAAGGGCGGACGTGAGGCTTGGATCGAGGACCTCGAGGACCGGGCGGCCCGGCCCGTGGTGGCCGATACCGGGACATCGACGAGCGCAAGTGTACACGGCGGGGGACGCGTACGGGCTACGCTACTCGTGGAGGGTTTGGTGGTTTCGCCTCAAAACCATCGACGGCGGGTTTCCCCGGTTTGCGCCTCAAAACCGGGGCGGAGGTCCCGGTGCGGACGGACGACACGTGGCGGCATCGGGAGATTGCTTGGAAGCAAGGCTACCGGTGAGAAGGCGCGGTGGCCGTCGGATCAAGTGAAGCCCGAGTTGGACCCTTATGCCCCGGCTAAGTGGTGTGGCTCTTCATGTATCCAAGGGCAAAGAAGGAATGTAAAATAGACTTGCCCCTCTATAAATAAGGGATGAGGGTTCTCCTTCCCCCTCACCTCTTCCATTTCCATTTTCCTTTAGGTTTTTTCCCTTCCTTTAGTTCTTGTGTGAGAGAGAGGTCTGCAAATCTTTCGATTTGTACTCGAACCGAGTGTGTGGCAAGCGGATCGCCGAGTATTCGCTGTTTCCTCCGGGAGTAATTGCTTGTGCTGTGTTTTCCGTGATGGAATTTGTGTTCTTCCCGAGTTGACTTGAGGTCCTTGTGTTCATCGCGTGATTTCTTCGTTTTGGGATCGTTTTGGCTCGTTCTTTCTCCCTTGGATCGATCTATGACACAAGAGTGATGTTTCCACCGAAGGAATCATGCTAGTTCCTCTTGAGATCAAAGATCCATGCGGATTTATCTCCGGTTGTCCAAGAACGGCTTTTCTTCATCTCCTTCTTGATTTCTCCCTCCTCACTTCGAATTGGCCGATGATCTTTTGAAGATAGGCTCTCCCTCTGCATAAGCAACAACATTCCTAGATTTGGTTGCAAGAGGTTTCGATTTGAGATAGTTTGGGCGAATCTTGGAGGAGGCGATTTTCGAGCATTACGTTCGTGCAGATTTTTGTACTACCGGTACTACCGACAATAGCACCCGGTACTACCGGTGGCACCCGGTCGGTACTACCGACAGTAGTATCGGTACTACCGACGAGTGCACCCGAGTTGCTGTTTTTCGTTTGTACTACTTGGTACTACCGACTATAGCACCGGTACTACCGGTGGCTCTCTACCAGTACTACCGACGGTGTACCGGTACTACCGACGATACACTCGAGTTGTTGTTTCTCGTTCGCTGCGTGTTCGTTTAGTCTCCGATTTGCTTCCGGTTTGTTTTGTAGTGATCCGTGTTCCAAGGGAACATCCACCCGTCTCCGGTCGTGATCACTACTGCTTTGTGTTTCGGTTCTTGGGGTGTGAATCTTGGACATAGGCTCTGGATTTCAAAAGAAATTTTTGAAGCTCCCATTCACCCCCCCTCTGGTCGCTCTTACCGGTCCTTCAATAGGAGAACTCTGCTCACTCCAGCACCTCAGCATAATATCTTTGCCTTCCCTGACTTGTCTTCCTGAGAGCATGCAACTCCTCACCTCACTTCAAACTCTCCACTTGGTTGATTGTGGTGCGCTGACCCAGCTTCCGGAGTGGCTAGGCGAACTCTCTGCACTTCAAAGACTCTTGCTGAGCAACTGCCTTGGCCTTAGATCCTTGCCCCGCTCCATACAACGCCTAACTGCTCTAGAGGTATTATTTATAAGCGACAACCCTGAGCTGCTTAGGCGTTGCAGAAGGAGTGGGAGAGGATTGGCACCTTATCTCACATATTGAAAATATAAGGTTAGAGGACTAGGGACTTCAGATTAGCGCATCATATTATAAGGTTGACAAGGATGACTAGGTGAGATGTTTCTGTTTCTCTCTGGCATGTCTGCACACTTATTTCTTTTCCTTGCGAGAATTGCACAGCTAAGATATAAGTACATGATTATATCGTATTAAATATCTTTGTCATGTGCTCGTGTTATATTGCACTTTTTACTATATTGGTTCACAAGACGTACACTTTTCCTTTTTCTTCTCCTCATGCCTATTTGTTCTCAACTTGGTATACATATATGCATTTTTACATGCTCTCAATATACATACTTGTACAAGAAAATAGGGTACTAGATAGAAATATGGCACAGACACACAGTCCCGAAAGCTTGATCAGCATGTTCGCTTGAACTTATCGGTGTTATTGTTCGTTGCACTGCTTCCCTGTGAGTCCTCTCGAAACTAACTGTTTCTTTTTTTTTTTCAGATTCTACAGTGGTTGCGCATATATGCATCAACTTTGGAAAAACAGCTGCTTGCAGAAGTAAAGAACTTCCGACTTATGTGCCCATTCTCAGTCTTCGAGTTGATGGAAACATTTATTTAGCCCTTGACCCTTGTGGAGCTAACCAGACAATGTGATGGCAGATGCCACGACTGATCGATGTGCTTGTGAAGAATGACAAGGCTGTCAGTTGGATGGCATGCGCTGGGAGCTCAAGGCAAAGCGCTGACAAGAGGAAATTACAGTTGTTGGAGCAGATCGGGGCTTAAGGCTGAATCCATGCTAGCAAGAAGACAGTGATCAAGAAGAAGATTCAGAGCGGGGATGGCTTTTCTTACATGTAATTGTTGTGTCTGAACTCTGAACTGGTTTCAGTTTCTCTGTAAGGGCAGGTTAGCTGACTCCATTTCAGTTTCAGTCTCCCGTGTTAGTGTGAGGCAGAGCTGCTGTCTTTGAATCATGTTACTTGTATAGAAGCTTTTTCCTTTTGTAAATGCCGATTTCTGCTTGCTCCACACAAATGTAGAGCTGGGACTATCAACAGCTAATGGATTCGGCGTGTATGCAATGGATTCCCAGTTTGAAGTTTGAACATGGGGCCTACAGCTAGAGGTAGAGCGATGGAATTAATATTCCTTGTACGATTGCGTTTAGCAAGAACAAGCATCAGGATGAATTAATGAAGCGTGTGTTTTCAGTACTGCTACTACACCTACGCTACGGTATGTTTGGATCACGGTCATGATCTGATGAAGCCTGTGCCAGCTCTGAATTTTGAGCTCTGAGGTGAGTCAACAGATCCCAAGGAACCAGCATAGACAGAGTTTGCAGAAGCAGCCAGACATGAGCTCCGTTGAGAGAAGGCGAGGCTGCAGGCTGCAGGCTGTCTGCTGGGTTGTGGAAAATACAAGTTGGGTTTTAGCAAGCTTCTGTCTGCTGGCACGGTGGCACCTAACCACGTTTGCGTTGCTGTGTGTGAGCTGGTCTTGTTTGCCTTGTTGTGTGTGATCTGGGCCAAACTGCCAACATTTTTGAGCCCAGTTGGTTGCGTATCCCGTCAGCCCGTGACGGACTCGGTTGATGGGTCAAGATAGTCATAATGGGCCACAACCTAACATATATGGGCATGTTCAGAAATAACTGGGCCCCGTGGTCCTCTCTCTACAAAAAAATTTACTGGGCCGAGCCCTAGTGCAGTTGTGTCGATCTTGCGAAGGAGCAGTAGTAATCCGTAACACGGTCCAGTGAACAATAACAGGTTGATAATTTGATATCGAAAATGCTATCTTATAGCCGGCTGTTTCATGGGCTTGAAATAGCCGGATTTTTGGCCGTTGGATCTGCTACGTGTCAATTTCTGGGCCGCTGGATGATCTGCTTGGCGTGGTGGATTGCAGCTTCTAGTGCTGTTGCTGTGTGTGTTGTTTTGTCTCTCTGACTAGTGGGGTCGGGTTGTCGGCGCCGCTGTTTTTTGGGAGTGGGCAGCCGTATTTGTCGCAGCCCATTCTTCATTTCGCATCTCCATTTCGCTTCGTCGCCTTCTCCGGGACGCTCCCCCGCCGCGGCGACGCTGCTCCTCCGCCCCGGCGACTGCTGCTCCTCCGCACCGACGAATGCGGCCGCTAGGGTTTCGAGGTTTGTCGACTTCATTCGCGCGAGATTGTTGTATCTCTCCGTCTGTTCCCCTTTCTCTTCCTGTTGCTGTGGATTTTGTATGGTGATATTTGCGTCGATCTCTGGGTGTTGTCGGTTCCGTGGGGTGATTTGATGCAGCGATTGACGTGGTGATGGTTTGGATTGTGTGGCGGCTCCTGATGATGGTCAATTTTTGTGCGGCCCCTGGGTAGGTATGTTACCTTCGATTTAGTTGCTCCAGTTGCTTGTCTCACTTGTGGCTCCTATTGATTATGTACGCGATAGAAACGCCACTATTTCAGATTCTGTTCGCGCAATCAAACATCGCTGCTGAACAACCGGTGCTTAAAATAGCTTGGCTTAGATTAGTGGATATGGTATTCTCTAATTCTGGATTGCATGTGTGATTTCCTTTGCTTATGTTCGGGATGTCGTCGGAATGGCTATAGTGTGATTGTGGTTGCCTATTATTAGTTGTTTTGTATTGATTGGTTATTCATATTGTTATCCAGGATTTTTAGTTTTGCATGTAATTAGTTTCGCTTGAAATTGTTAATGTGTATGTAACAAGAGTTTTATTTGCTGTTATTCATTTAGATTATAGTTTCATATAGGGATGGCATATATTTAGAACTGTTGGGTCATTCTTAATGTTGGATAATGGACCTTTTGATGAAACTTTGTGGTGTATGTGGTCTAATTTATTGTGCATAGAGAATAATCTGGTGTGAATATATTATTTCAAATGTAAGTAGTTCTTATTTGTTTGTTTTTCTGTTTTTTTCGTAGATGGCTCGAAAAAGGGCTCATGATGTTGTTGATTTTTCAAGCTACGGGTTGCTTGATAAAGATGAGTTCAATGATATTCAGTGTTCTCAGATTCCACTTTCAGATTCTGAGTCTTATGATGATATTTTGGAAACTGAGCTTATTTCATATGTGAGTTCTAGTCATTCATACCCTCTGTGATAAAGTAACAATACAAGATCAAGTAACAATCCTTTGGAAGTTTAGAACAAGAAAACTATAGAATATTTTATTGGTACTAGAATATTTGAAATATTTGTCATAGTTTTCTCTACTATTTGCCTAACATAGAATGCATTTAGTAATTTGTTTTTTGATTTTCATAGAGAACACTAACTATTTGTATTTTGATTTATTTGACTCGAGGCGAGCACAGAGGTGTGTTATGTTGCATCCATGCAACACATTTGCATTTCAGGTTACTTGCTTCTTCTAACTTTAGTCATGCATTTCAGAGCGTTCAACACCTTAGGTATTTGGTTGTTTTGTGATGGCTTCCTTTCCTTCTTTAGGTTGTCGTCGAAGAGTAGTGGGCAGTTT